>CABFWB010000062.1:0-88754 GCA_902151455.1 Timema bartmani | reverse complement strand
CTTAATTCTACCTTCCTCTCCCCCCTTTACCATTAGTGTAAAATGAAAAAAACAGAAAATCGGGCACAATTATTTAAAAAGGTTCATAAACACATACTTACAAACAGTTAATGTACGATTTTTTTTAGAAATGGGTTGCACATAAGAATACCATTTTTGTTACAAACTTAAGCTGGTATTTTTTAGTATACCAAGGATTTCATTATATTTTGCAGGCATAAGAACTTGAAACGTATGTAATAAACAAGTTAAAAGAAATTAAAATATCACTATCTAATAATTGTCTCAATAATATCACATAAATAATTCAAATATCATGATAGACCTTATATAAATTATTATTAAAATAACATAATGGTAGGGCCTATAAAGTTGTAGAACGCACAAACGACTCTTAGAATGCTTTTGATAACTTAAGTGAATCAAGGTCAGTTTGTTTGAAGGTAGAATAAAAACAATTGTATTGGATTGTATTTTATATGTTGTGTTGATAGTTTTACATGACATTAAAAAATATGTAATTAATTCCTATCCGAAAAATAATATTGGCTTAACTAGCTAGACCTACATAGATATGAATACCAGGAAAATTCAATTAGAAAAGTTTTCTCTTTTTTATTTAATTAAAAGAAAAATTATACTAACTAATATTGTATGTTTCAATATTTTCATTTCTTATTTTATATGAATTTATCTCTTCAAAATACTATTATTAGCCAATATCTGCATTGACTGGAACTTACTTTGCGTCCAGCATCGCCCTCATTCCAAGGGTATGACAGAATAACTTTGGCGGTAGACATGTCACGAGCACCAACCACTTCAACACCCAAATACGACTGACATGCGACTGACTGCCAGGACAGAATATTCGCTCGGGCCCGGACTGGCCAACTGACTAGCACCGGACACGTGACTGCGGCTATAAACCAATCACAGCGTGTGGAACGCGGGCGACTGTTTCAAACGATCGAGATTACTCACTCAACAATGACCAACAGAGTTGGGAATCAGATTATTATTGGTTATTCCGAAGCTATAACGTAAACTATTGCAATTTGTTTTGTCATCGTAAGACTTTCCTGCAAAACTCACAATGCTGAGGAATTTCATAAAATACTGAAATTAAAAAAAACTGTTTTGAAGATGATTAAGATATAAATATCATGACGACACATTTTAAAACACTTTGCTCTGCTAATTTTAACAAGAGGATCGAAAAAAGTGCAAGTGTGGTTTTGTGTCATTTGTTTATGTGTATCCACCACAAAACATTAACAAATTTGATGGTTCTTACTGAATAATCCAATTATAGAAAACACAAATAAGTTTTATTTTAGGCCAAAGTTGATAAAATGTTGTTATTTTATATGTATTAATAATATCTACCAATAGTGACAGTTTAGTGTCGCATTAATTGGCGTTCGAACGTGTGAAAGTAACTCTAGTAACTCTTATAACTGTCAGATAAAATAGTTCCTTTGAAAATTAGATTGTAGCTCTATTTTGTAAGCGGAAAAGCTAATAAAAAGTATTTGGCTTTGGGTCTGATAGTAGTTAACACTATTTTCATACAGTAAAAAGGTATCTAGTTTCCACTCACCTAAATATTAATCCTATTAAAATATTAAATTGAAATCCATGTATTTTCTAGAATCCAAATCTAAACTTTAATTTTGTATACAAACAAGAATATCTGCGTCTTTAAAAATGTACAATTTAACTTAAAGTGAAAATAATAAAAAAATTGAATTAATCCAAAATTAGTCAAAGATTTGCCACCACTGGCAATTGCAATACAAAGTTTTGAATAATTCAAATATATTTATGGACTAAAAAATAATAATAAATAGGTAACTAAATATGATATAAATATATTTTTCAAAATTTCATCATGTAATTCAATTTTTTTTTTTAAGTCTTCACGTAAATGAACAAAATTGCATTTTGTGATAACTATTGGCCCCTGTAGCTGATTCTGCATGAAAATTTAAAAACAAAACAAAAAACTTTCATCTTGAAAACGGGATGTTAAAAAAATCTGGAATACTTATTTAAAATCTGGGAGTGTACCCAAAAAAGGGGAGGGGGAATGTCTCGGAAAATCCATAAAGAATGGTCAGTCTTTTACTGACATATCTATTACATCATAAAGAACCAATAGGACATTCTGCAAGTCAAAACCTTCATTTTGTTTCAGAGACTTTTAGACTTCTTCGAGTCTAGAAGCTCTTGATTACCTCCAAGGATTCGAAAATCATAGCATCTGAACTATAATAAATAAAATATCGAAAAACTTTTGCACACTTTTCGTATATTAGCAAAGATTTAATTTCTATTTCAAATCTTAAAGTTAAAGTTCAATGAACTTTGTTTATGTATGAAACTCTTAATAAACCACATCTGAATGTCAGTTACTACTCGAGCTTACCAAACATCCATGACCCCTACCTTATATCTCGTTGCTTCAGTATTTACTAATATAAAATAAATTGTTTTAAAATAAAAACCAAGGTCGAAGTTCTTGACATGATCCACTGTTGCACGGAACTGCTTGATGCTGCTCGGATTTCCAAACACGCAAAGCTAATAAATTGCTTCGAAGCTGCTTTCAAGCTTTTCAATCGCTGTCTACTCTGTTTTGAACGAGGAGGTCTGTGTTAAAATCCCAGCTGATTTTACTGACTGATGGTGGATTTTTCCCCTAGATGATTTCCATGCAAATGCGGGTACATGTCCTTTAGCCAAATCTCACCTTCCTCATGTAGCCCGGATGGCTAATATGACGTTGGTACACAACAAAAAAACTCCGTGTTCAGACAGCTCACATATTTACACAAAATGTGCTAGGGATGAGTAGGGTAGAATTTAAAGTAACTGCATCAGAATTTGCATGGAAAAAGCGTGGTCAAACATTTAGAAGAAATAATCTTGGTACATCCGACGAGGATTCAAACCCCTACCTTTTTCGTTACCAGCAAACCAGACTAGACCATCTTGGCGTTTAGTCCACGTGTCCACTGACGTGAGCGGTATAATTATTATTTTATGTACATTATATATTTGTGTATAACCCAAACGGGTAGTAAGATGCAATAATAATAATAATAACATTATAAATTTATATTAGTTGAATATTTATCAAATCATATTTCTGTTAAAAAATTCTATGTAGGATAATTAATGTCCAATTTTCTTAGAAAGAAAGAAAGAAAAGTTACTAAACCTACTTTTACGTGTTCATACGCCAAGTCAAGTGATTCGCAGCTGTCACTTTTGATAGATATTATTAATACATATAAAATAAAATAATAATATAGTAAAACGGTATCAATATTGACCAGGAAAAAGTTTGCATTTTTTGAACTGTCCTTCCTATGAAAATTGGACTGTAGATGCTGTTTTCCATGCGAGTATTTTGTTTAGTGTGTATTACTAGCCGTTCGGTCTATCCGCATATTTATTCTAACTGGTGGGATAGCGATGGGTAAGGTAAAATGTATAGGAAATGTACACGCATTTGCGTGGTGGAGGAGTAATAAACTATTTAGAGAAAAACTCAGTAGACCCGACCGGAATTCGAATCCTAATCTCTCCTGTCATCGGCAATCCAGTTGATTGCGAAAGTGATGCCTTATACCAGGCTTGTCAAATGGGGTTGGTCATAAGGGTCACATTGAAAATGTAAATATTAGCGGTCAGCAATAAAGAAAATTAATATATTACCAAAATAAAATTTTGATTCAACAAATATTGGTAGTTTTGATCACGGATGGGTCATATCATGAGAATAAACGGCTTATTGAATGACGTCATAGAAATCAAAAAGAAAGGGACGAAGACGATGAATGAAACTGATGGATAACCTCAAACAAGGAAAGAAGATGAAGTCCCAGAATCTTAAAAAGGAACGTGTTGATAGGTCATGCTGTAATACTCGATTTAGACAAGGCAACGAACCTGTCGAAATTTCACATAGCTTTAAAATGTTATGGATCTAATTAAATCAAATATGACAAATAATTAATTCCCATACATGCTGTATTTCTACGATATTTGTAAAAAAATCAATCGTACCACATTGTATGTCGGTTCATCAAAAGGTCCTCAAAGAATCGTGGATTTGGCGGCAAGTTTTGACCTGCCAACCTTAAATCATACGACGATCGAATCTAAACATCTTCAGTAAAAGGTGTTGGCAAACATATCCAAATGATGTTGCTCATGTTTGAAATGTTTTATATATATTTTCAAATCGTTTGTGATAAGTGTGCAAACTGTTCGCATATCGTTTGCAAACAAGTTGCCCAAAGAGGAAATGGTGTTTAGTACCATCCTTTTTAAAGGTGTTGCTTTAAAACAAAGTTTGCGTGTCTGGACGGGTTTGCATACATTGTAGACAACAAGCAACGCGGATAAGTCTAATTCTGTTTTTCATACAAAGCACATCAGTTCCTTATTTTTCCGTTTCGTACTAGTTTGTTAATGTCTTGGCCAACTGAAAAAAACTCTTAAACTGATACAAATATTTCAAAACAATACACTGTTGTGGGATGAGACAACAAAAATTGTTTCTTATGTTTGCATATCCCAGATTCATTTCTGGTCAGATATAGTGTTTAGAATGCACTTGGTATGGGCTAGAGCAAGTTGTTACTTTCATTGATCTGTCTCAGACTCACTTATGGCTTTGACAAATATTAAAGTGACAGAGGTATGATACGATACTAGTAATAACATTCAATATACAGCCAGTCCCTGTGATGAATGGAGTGAAGGTGTCGTTTGTAGGTTCAGTTGCAGTGAGGAAATCAATAGGAAACTACCTCACTCCTTATTTCCCTAGTACGCCTCTTCAATGCTGCCTCGGCTTTACAGCTGACGGTGGAACTGTTGAATATCCAAACAACCTTCGGGTTGAGTACTATAAATTTTACATACATGTTTACAAACTGTGTCCCTATATTCGTCAGCAGCAGGAAACATTTGAGAAACATCAAGAAACAGTTTCCAATCAAAGTTTGCAAACAATATCTTCATGTGTGTACTATGCGGCCCCATGGCGTAGTGTTCACTGCGCCTGACTACGAACCTAAGTGTCACGGGTTCGATTTCCGGCTGGTACTTTGGGTATTTTTCTCTTAAGGGGAATTATCCCAACGGTCGTCAGGGGTTGGTAAATTAGGCTTAAGTTAGGATAAAGACTTCCACTGGCTCACACCTTCATATCCATTATAATCACATTATCTCATTGCTGGTATGACGTGTAGCCAACCTGTGTAGGTGTACCCTGGACAACGCTTTGTGCCACCAGAGCGACGAATAGTCTACACACAGGTGACTGAACTGGATGTAGTGTCCCGCCCGGTTAGTAATGACATACTCTTAAAAAAAAGTGTGTACTAAACTTAAACATCTTGCACAGAAGAAACATATTATTCTGGACATAGTAATAGTAATATAACCCGGAGCAAATGCTCTACCACTAAGCTATCCTGGCTTATCTCTTATCCAGGGCCATCTTTTACTAGAGTTTGATTCAGCTATCATGAATGATCCTGTATATAGCCATCACGTGTCGGTTTGTGATACACTTTAGCGTGAATCATAGCAGGCCCAAATCATCTCCTGGCTCGCGCGAGGAATGGAAGTTAAAAGTGAAAAGAAAATAACAAGATATGTCAGAAATGTGTGCAGTGCATTCGTATTTGAATGATTACTCGAAATTTTACGCGGTGACGATGGGGGACAAAGCAATAAAGTTTCTTGTTAATAACTACAGTATTTCCCTAAAAAGACAGAATAAAGATTTGTGCACAGTGCTTGTCTGTGAAGCCATTCTAAAATGGTAAAAAAAAAACCACGGCCTTTTCAATGTAGTTTCTATCCATTTGCATTTAATATTTCAACAATATTCTGTATCAGGAACTTCTATTAACTCTTTATCTCTATTAATGTTTAATCATAAATGATCCAGGTGCAATAGTGTTCGTGTTAATTTAGGATTTCTAGCCGACTGTATCACAGAGTTGATGACCATGTGATGCACACGCTCTTAAGACACATACATGAATTAATTTCTCAAATCTAGCTTCACGGAACTTATATATGGTTTCCAGTGGATTGATATGACAGTAATTGACCTAAGTGTGAATATTCATGGCCGCATGCCCATAAAATAATTTAACTATTAGCTACAAGATAAATTTGCCCCGTCTTTTGAAAGCATAGGCTTCAGCCGAGCTCATCTTAGACAATTCCTGATAGAGAGTTTTAATGAGTCCTGTCTTCGTAACTTTATTCGTGCAAGTATTCTAATCTTTAGTCTTGAGGCAGTTATGGAGAAAATTTATTTCTTCGACCAGTCTTGCACGTGCATTTTTGCACGTTCATGCTCATCTACAGTCCAATTTTCATAGGAGAGGCCTTATCTGACAGCTAGCTAAGCTACTTTTCACGTATCCATACGTCAAGTCATGTGATCTGAAGCTGTAACTTTTGATGGATTTTATAAATACCTATAATAAAATAACACTTGTTATTAGTGTTGTCAGCAAAAAAAAACTTCGTTTGTAATTTCTAAGAAAACCTTTACTATGAAAATAAGACTATATACCTATCAATCCCACAATATCCACTCAATCACACACATTTAATTTTTTTTTTATCGTATGGCATATATGACCGGGAGAAATATTACATCCTAGTTCGGTCGCCTCATGTGTAGACTATTAGCCACACTGGTGGCACAGAACGTTGCCCAGGTACACCTATCGAGGTTGTCTACACGTCGCACACTCAATAAATAATATTATGTGATCAAGGCAGTAGCCAGAGAGGGGTTTTGGGGGTTCAAACCCCCCCGCGAAATTTTATGAACAAAATATATATGGCTTTATTTATGGTTCAAACAATATTAACATTAAGATACAAATACAAATACAAATTAGGGGGCTGTGTTAACATAAAAAGCACTTCAGAGAGCTTCTAGAGGTTTTAAATATTTATAAATTTTCCAAGCATTCAGCAGTTAGTGGGTTATTTTACCATGGAAAAAACCACTTCGGAGAGCTTCTAGAACTGTTTGTCATTTAGAATTTTTTTTCTAGCTTCCAGCAATTGGGGGGTGTGCCCACCAAACCCCCCTGAAATTATTGGCTGGCTACGGCCTTGGATGTGATGATAGTTATAAAAATGTTATGGAGTCGGAGCCTAACTAACCAAACCCTGGTAACCGTTGGAATCAACCCCCTTAAGGTAAAAATACCTAAGGTACCAGGCAGGAGTTGAAACCCTGGACCCCTGGGTTCGTAGCCAGGTGTACTGGCCACCAACACGGGGGCCGGTTACATCTATAATGATCATCAGGTATGACAGATTCTAAGAGACTTGACCACACACTTCTGGAAAATTGCATAATATAATTTAAACGAAACATGTATTTATATATTATACTTTACAAATTTGTGAAAGGTCAATTTTATAGTGATGACTGATGAGATTCCTAGTAAACATACGGAGAGTGTGTAACCTAACTTTCTTTTTTCCTTACTCATTCGCCGAGTCCTGCAATATAACATATTTTTTATTTGGTATATAGAAAGCTATTCGATCACAATCAACATCCCAACATTCAAGTAATTCTTAAAATCAATTTTATATATATATATATAAAGAATCATTTTTTAAAATCTAAAATACTAAGCAAATTAGTGTCTTTCGAAAATCGTGTATGAGGCATTTAATTATGTATTCCTTACTCTGAAAAAAAAAATAATAAATAAATATTTTAAGGTTGAGTGTGGTCGAATAACTTTATGACATGGCGTATATATATTTATATATTATAAAAAATACATATTATATATACTACTATATATTATATTTTATAAATGATATAGGCCTATATTATATATAATATATGTACATAATATATAATATACAAAATAAATATATTAAATATGGTATAATATATATATAAAATATATTACATATGCATACATTATATATTTTTGTATTGTATATATATTTTTGCACCACGTGTTATTTACAATACTGAGGAAAAATCAGAAAAAAATATTGGGGTGGGGAGTAAACCATTAGTACACCTGGGCGGAATTCTAACCTCGATCTCCCCGTCACCAGTGAACCAGACCAGAAGACGAGCTCACCGATCCGGTTCTCAGATAGATTATGAAAAACCACAATGTAGAGGGGAGAGTAAAAGACCGGCTTTAAGGAACCGCACCGCACCCCCCACGGGCGCGGACAAATCGTCGAGAGAGCGTTCACGGTGCGGTGCGGCCGGTCGGTCTAGGACAACTGGGCACCGGCAAGACTGGGCACCGCCAACTGGGCGCTGGCAAGACTGGGCGCCAGTGTAAATAATAATAATAGCACTGCGTCTTACTACCCGTTCGGTTTATACGCTTATGTACTAATTACTCTAATGGGTTAGGAATTAGCTTTAAGCTAAGCTCTAAGCTTTATCTTATTCCATGTTCCATTACTCCTTGTGATTTTATACATCACTTTAAAATTTCATAATTTTTTTATTTAACATATTTGGACTTCAAACCTTGCTTATGTTCACTCCATATTATATTCTTCAAATCTTTGTAACAAGAACACTTAATCACTTTATTTAAATTTCATATGGCAGGTGTTAGCCTATTAATTCAAATTTTAACATTTTTATTGACAGCACAGTTTAACTTTAAACTTTGTTTTGTCCTTACTTTATTGTATCCTTGTTTTGTAACACATTTTTAACATTTAATATTTGTATTTTAAACTTATCGTCAACTTATGTTTTAGTTCAGTTGATGATGCTATATTAATTTATTGAAAATTCTCACATCTGACAATTTGATGTTCATTAGAAGCAAATTATAATCAATCTTTTTGAATTCTAATGTCACTCAATACAATACATCTACCAATTTTGAAACTGTCTAATTCATTAAATCGCAATTTGCTATATTTTGTCATAGTTATTCCCAGAGCATTCTATCTAAGTCTTAACTTTAATTATTACCACTCCTTACTTTAAACTACTTTAGAATGTTTTCTAAACTGTAACATATAGATGATAAAAAATTGAAATATGATTTATGGACATAACGGGTCTACAAAGGCTCCCATTCCTTTGTTTCTTTACTACTTTTTTTCAGCATCGCGTCTTACTACCCCTTCGGGTTGTACGTCTATGTACTAATTACTCTAACGTGTTAGGGGGGAGGAAGATTGAATTTAGAATAATTGCACCCGTGAGAGTGTAAAACTATTTAGGAAAAACCACCCTCAATACACCCGACTGGTATCGAAACCCGAGCTCCCTGTCATCGGCAGTATAGTCTATTGCGAGAGTAGCGCGTTAGACCATGCGGCCACCAAAGCTCGTTTGATGATGTTTCTGGTGTTAACGCCTTCAGGAGAAACTAATCCTAAGTATAAACGTTTACATTTGGGATATCTATATCTCGATTACATTATAGTTCCATTTAATCAGTTGAAATTATTTTACCGAAATAGTAATTGAATATTTTCCGTTTTGGAAAATTTTCAGGAAAAATTATAGGGAAAAAATTTCTATTTCACATCTCTATGTATAGGTGCAAAATATTTTAATAACATTAAACAAAAAATATTATTTTGAGAGGTCTGGGTAGAGGGGTGAATTACGAGGAAGATTATGGGGGGCCCACAATTGAACTTCACCCAGAGACCCACCCACGTTCCTAAGAAGAGCGACCCTTAGTAACAGTAATGAGCTAGCACAGCGGGCAACGCCAACCTTTTCGTCCGATATCGAAACATTTTCGTCCCCGGTTTCGACACTCTCCTCAAGGTGTGACATTTTTGATTGCGCGAGCCTCTAGCTGCGTTTCAAAGTTTCGAAACTTGATACGTCAGCTTGTCAGGATACAGGGCCGAGCTGAACCAGCTCGAGTCGATTCAGCAATATCCAATGTAAATATTCCGTTCGGGCCGTGTGTTGACATTGCTAGGTGCTGACACGTTCAGATCAGACCAAGGCGTCCTTCGACGACGATTACTAATTAGTTTTTAACACCTGTGAAAACCTTCAAAACAAACATGAACCAATTTGATTATTTTCCATTTCCATTTCAAAACGTCTTAGAAATAAGTTTTTATTTGGTAAAATGATAAAATGTGATTTATTTTATTGCGACACGTTTTACTACCCGTCCAGACGAAATCTACCCACGTTAAGGTGGGAAATAATTAGGAAAAAAAGGAGTTTTCACTACACTCAGCCAGGTTTCAACCCCATACCTACTTGTTAACGGGAAACCAGACAAAACAAGATTGTCGCCTTTGTTCGTGTGATAACCGGTGCGGGTATAATTTCAATTCTGCAACTTTTTAATGAATAATTCCGAAAATACCCACTTCAGTGGCAGCATGGTCTAAGGTGTCACTCTCGCAATAGACTGGATGTCTATTATTAGCAACGCGTCTTACTACCCGTTCGGGTTATACGCACTTACGCTAATGTGTAATGTTTGGGTGATTGTGAGATGAAATGGAGGACCTACAGTTTAACGTGGGATCCGAACCACGGTGGAGGCCTGGCTTTCCTCACATTTGAAGAAACTCCAATGAGGTAAGCTATGCTATGATTTTGGTAAGGAGCCAGTTATGGAAGGTCTTATTTCGTTTCGGAACCCTACTGAATAGTAGCATTTTGGTAGGTTAGAAGGTCTTCCAAAATGGGCTTCCTACCATAATCAGGTTATACATAATTATTTTTTTGTTTTCTCAGCGCGTCTCTTTAACCTTTCAGACTATACGCATATGCAATAATTAGTTTAATGATTTAGAGATTACATGTACCCGCATTTGTGAGGAGGGAGAGAGTAGAACACCATTCAGTGGAGAAAAAACACTATCAATAGACTCAACTGAAACTCGAACCCTGATCGCCCCGTCATCGGTGGCCTAAGCTTATTGTCGGAATGTCGGCTTTGACCAGTGGGATCCATCTGGTGGCCCGTGGGCCAAATGCGGCCCTCACGGTTTCCTGGAGGAAAATTAAAGAGAAACCCTTTGTGGAAGATGTGAAATAGTTATTATTATTAGCACCGCGTCTTACTACCCGTTCGGGTTATACGCACTTACGCTAATGTGTAATGGTAGGGTGATTGTGAAATGAAATGGAGGACCTACAGTTTAATGTGGGATCCGAACCACGGTGGAGGCCTGGCATTCCACACATTCACAAGTTGTGATTAATACACGTCTTGTCAGAGGTGAAGGAAGGGTTTGGCAGTCAGATCAATCTGTGCCGGGACCGAGGATTGAACCCCGGACCCCAGCACAGAAGTCCGACACCTTACCCCTAGACCACCAGGTCACCATGTGAAATAGTTAATGAATCAAATAAAAATATGTATTTAAAAAGGTCGTGATTGCATTTTATTACGCATTTATTTGATTAGTAAAAATATGTACAAATATATATTTATAATGATAAGTTGTAAAAAATGCATGCATGCTTCATAATACATTTTTGGGAAATTTACCAAATTTTATTAAATTAAAATTTAAAAGATTCTACCGACCAAAAGTACCTATTTATACATAAGTATTGAAAATAGATGATTGTTTATTAAGTGTTGTTTGAAAGTCTATATTAATTTGATGGAATAGCTAAATATATCTTCGGACCACGGTGCAAACTGAGTCATATTTGGCCCTTGAGACACCTTGGAACATCCTGCCTTAGACCATGCAGCCACAGAAACTGTTTTCATCAACAAATGTTCGGTTGTTATAAATACAGACCAGTTTAGATAGGAACGAACTTTTTTTTTACGCTTGTATAAGTTATTAATTTTTTTAAATATATCTTTAAGTCAAGTCATGTGATCTGTAGCTGACACTTTTGATAGATATTATAAAATAAAACTAATAATATAGTAAAACGTTATCGATGTTGGCCGCTAAAAAAAAGATGTTTATATTTTCTAAAAGGTCCTTTCAATGAAAATTGGACTGTATCTGCAGGAGACACAGCCGCCTAGCCACCGGAAGTCAGGGAAGGAGATTAATTTTAAATGCCTCTACAAGATAGTTGACGGTTTTTTTATGGTAACTAAGGACTTACCTGCTTAGTGGCCACATGGTCCAAGGCGTCACTCTTGGAATAGACTAGACAACCGATGACAGGGAGGATTGTAGTTCGAATCCCGGTCGGGTGTACTGAGGATAGTTTTCCCTAAATGGTTTTCCACTCTTCCTCCACACAAATGCGGGTATACTTCCTCTAAATTCAACCCTCCTCATCCCTAATACTTTAGCGTAATTAGTGCAGCTGCGTATAGCATGACAAGGTAATAAGACGAGAGCTAAAAACGTCCGAAGGACTCATGAAAGTGTCCTTGAGTACATGTGTTAAGCTATTGTTTCTGTACTTTTTTTACAGTTGGGAGTTTTTAGGGAACATTTGAATATGTGTAACGGTGTATCTAAAAAAAAATTAAGTCTGTTAGACACGCCACAATTAATTGTACAAGAGGTTGTGGCCACAGTATTGTGCTGTATGAACATCCAAGATGTTACAATATATTGTGGTTAGAGTATTGTACCGTGTGAACATGCAAGATGTTACAATATGTTGTGGCCACAGTATTGTGCCGTATGAAACTCAAAGATGTTACAAGATAATGTGGCTAGAGTATTATACCGTGTGAACATCCAAGATGTTACAAAATATTGTGGCCACAGTATTGTGCTGTATGAAACTCAAAGATGTTACAAGATAATGTGGCTAGAGTATTATACCGTGTGAACATCCAAGATGTTACAATATATTGTGGCTAGAGTATTGTACTGTGTGAACATCCAAGATGTTACAAGATAATGTGGCCACAGTATTGTGCTGTATGAACATCCAAGATGTTACAAGATATTGTGGCCACAGTATTGTACCATGTGAACATCCAAGATGTTACAATATGTTGTGGCCACAGTATTGTGCTGTATGAACATCCAAGATGTTACAAGATAAGGTTGCCACATGAATGTGCCGTGTGAATATCCCAGATTGTACAAGATATAATTTGTACATCTCTTTGTATACAATATTTTGTACCTTGCAGGAAACAAAACATGTCCTATATTGACAATATTTATTGTAAATCAGCATACAACAGATCCGACACCTTAGCTCAGTTTGTAGCGTGTCTCTCTACTGAGCCAAGGGTCCCGGGTTAGATTCCCGGCATGTCTGAAAAATTAATCGTTGGTGGAATACGGGTTTACCCTTTCACAGTGAATAATTAACGGCTGGGGACTGGATGTTGTGTCTGTTCTAGTCTTAATTTAGATTTTAAGGCATATGAAGCTATGACAGGCCTAGCTATCCGGTAGTGGAAAATATAAGACTTGAATAAAACAACTGAGCCAGGCTATAGCCTGGATACACAATTGGATGTAAAAAGCAGGCAGCAACCGCCTCACTTTATATAAAAACCTTAATTTATTTAATTAGAATGTGTAACATGGCTTTATATTTTAGATATCAGAGGACCTTTTCCACCACGGGGGCCCAGAGGGGCTGGTGTGTATGTGTGTGTGTATGTGTGTGTGTGTATGTGTGTATGTGTGTATGTGTATGTGTGTGTGTATGTGTGTGTGTGTGTGTGTGTGTGTGGTATTTTCATTTGTAAAAATTAGTGTATCCAAATGCTCTATATATGTTAGTTATTGATAAATAAAACTATTTAAGGAAAGAACGATAAAAAACACTGAAGGAGAGATAGAATGCACTTAAGACCACTCGCACATCTACAAGTCCAACACAACACAATATGGAAAAAGTACGGCACAGAAAAATTCTGTCACCGGATACGTGTAATGTATACGTTTGAAATACAGTACAATTTTCATGGGAAGGACCGTTTGGAAAATGAAAATGTATTTTATTTTGCTGCTAATAATGATAGATTTACTTTTAGTATTTTATTAGTATTTTTTTTAAAGATTTTAAAAGAAAACGTGATTGGTGCAGATCACATGGCTTTGATTACGTTAGAGTGGATCTAGTAACTTTTCTAGCTGTCATACCATTGCAATGAAAATTGAACTGCACATGGGACTGCATTACTATCACGGTGTCTTTGTGGACGTCTCTGATGGAGAACGGGTGCAAAACACACGGTCGCGGGACGCCACTGATACCGACATAAAACGCCCAAGCGCGAATCAAGTTTTATTAGGCACATATCAGCCGCGATAATAAAAAGAGAGTGGTACAGGCAAGGAACCCTGGTCCCAAACAGTCCAAAAGCTGTAATAAATGATTACACACCCAACTTTGTTTCCGTTAAATAATCATCTAAGGCCCTGTTACGTCACCACCGGCTTTCCTGTATCTGCAAAAGGGGGGAGGGTGGGGCCCCACACCTCTTCTTATGTAGGTAAAACTTTCGAAACGTATTCTTAAAGGAAAACCTATCCTTCTCACGTAATCCTCATTCCAGCGCGAATTATCTAACGTTAATTATTTTGGGAGTGTACTTGTTGGAGCGCAGATGGGCGAAATGTCTTGTTCGGTACACACACACACACACACACACACACAGATGTAGGAAGGTGTGTCTCTAATAAACACCAGTCCTATCTCGAGTGTCTCAGATTGTCAGGGGAGATTCGAGATCAGTGTAACAAAGGAACTTGTAATTTAAGTTTTGACCATTTTTGATAGACCCGCCCCCTCCAGGCGTATAATCATACTTCCAGCCAATCACCCTCATGATAAGTATCGGCAAAAATATGCTAGTGAGATTATAATACTAACGGTAACAATAGATTTGAAAAGCACTTTCTAAACATAGGTTTTGAAGTCCCCGCATGGTTTAGCAAACCAACTCAGTGTTAACACTAATCCAACCAGCTTTGGTGGTCGCGTGGTCAGGTAGAGGGAACCTGCGGTCTTTTCGCGTGTTTGGTCAGTTATGTCCTTTATCGTTTAAATACACGCTTCAGTGGCAGAACGGTCTAAGGCAGCGATTCCCAACCTTTTTAGTTTGAACGAACCTTTAAATATTTCTTAAAATCTCTGGGAACCCCTACCTGGCTGACACTTATTAGTTTGACAGGGTTAAATTACAAAATAGGCGTTTAAATCAGTAGGTTTGGTAAATAATAATTAACTCATACTTTTGAATAAAATATTTTAAGAGTATTTATTGCCTATTTCTATTTACTAACTGCCCTTCGGTACTAGAGCTTGGCTTACCAATAATCCCACTAAACTCCCTTTTAACATAACTACCGGCACTCTTATCTTCATCTTCTTCGGACACACGAGTTCTCTTAACATATCTCCACATTGTCCGAAAATTATAGACAGGCCCATAAAAAGAAAGTTTTTGCAAATTCTTGTGGAACCCTGGCTGGGAATCAATGGTCTAATGCCGGGATCACGAGCAACTTAACTTTAACTTAACGTAACGTTCACTTAACTTAAGAAAACAGATGGGTGATCACGATTCACATAACTTAACATAACAACTCGAGCCAAACATCTTCATTCTCGAGTATGATCTGTGATTTGTACTATTTGTAAATCTGTGAATGTTTACAGTTTTCAATCGATATAGTAAATATCTATTACTAAACTTTTTTGATAAATTTAGCTTTCCTATTTTAGTTTAATTATTTTGTTTCAATGTCTGATCACTAGAACTTAAGCTAAAGAGTAAACCTTGGTCGTAAAACCAACAAATGAATTACTAAATAGCCCTGTAGACGTCACTCGCATATTGATTGGCTGGCTAGATCACGTGATACCCTTCGTGTAACGTTCACTTAACATAAAAGACCTTCCAGGACATCTATTACGTTAAGTTAACTGCATCGCGATCGCTTCCATTTAAAAACACGATGAGATCCTTTACGTTAAGTTAAGTTAACTTTAAGCTAACGTTAAGTTAAGTTAACCTTAAGCTAACGTTAAGTTGATCGTGATCCCGGCATAAGACAGGGATGGTATATCTATGGCACACAAACACGATTCGAGTGGCATGCTGACACGAAACAAATAAACAATAAATAAAAATTTTCCTAACGTGGTTTAATTTTTTGTTTCGACAACCATGTTATCCAATGTCATGCCACAGTGAACTTTGTGAAGTCAACGCTTAGAAATCGTCTTGGCTTGAACTTAAGTGCAGCTTGTGAGCTGTTGCAGACAACAAGCTATGAACCGAACATAAATATCTTGGCTAGCAAACTACAACATATTTCAAACGAATGGAAAAGATTCTTAAGTTTTTTGATTTAACACACGTATCAATTTAATGTCTTTTATTTCTCTGAAGGTGTTACTGTTGATGTTTTTACTTTAAGTTACTAAAATTAATATTGTTTAAGACACTCACTTTGACAATTTAATAAATTGTCCTTCTTTAAAATTTATGCATTATTAGAACATTTATAATTTGATTTAGCGTATAGTCCGAACGGGTAGTAAAACGCGGTACTAAAAAATAATCATAACTGGAGTTATTCATTACATTATATAATATTCAACAAGTTTTGACTAAAAATGTTCAATAAAAACATAAACAAGAGGTGGCACACTAGATATGTTCAAAGTTCAGCTAGTTATGTGGCATACTGGTGGGAAAAAATTTCCCTCGCTGGTTTAAGGCTTCAGTCTCCTGTTAGACTGGCCTGCTGATGAAGGGGAGATCGGGGTTTGAATCCTGGTCGGGTCTACTGAGGATTGTTTTTCACTCTCTTCCAACGCAAATTCGGTATACGTGCGTCTTAGCCTGCCAGCTGTTACGAGTAACAAGTGTTGCCATATTTTAAACAGCCGGAAGGCATGGCACGGGCCGGCTGGGATCGCTAGGAAGAGGTCTTTGGATCCTCCTACATTGAACCCTACAGCATCATCATCATCATCATCATCTCGCACGTGTTCTTCCGGTACCAACGAAAAAGTGTGCCACATAGCACTTTCGGTCCAAGCACACTGTAATTTTGCTTTGTTGTTCCGTTCAGGATTGCCCAATATGACTTAAGGATCATCCATAAACCACGTAATGGTGTTGAGAAGGGGGGAGGTGTGATCTATAATGTCTTCACGGTGTTACATGTAAAGGAGGGGGTTACATCTTAGTGTTACGTAACGCAGATCTTATACTTAAGGAAACGTAAGAAAACTATACTAGCCCAGCGGGCGCCGTCGCCGCCGCTAGCGATGATAGTGCCAACATTTGCGGATAGTGTGTGTCATGTAGTCAGCACAATGAATCTCAGTTTTATAAACCAGAGACGCTACATATTTATTCAAGTAGCTCCTCATTTGTCCTCACGAGGCTGAGTTTGATTCCGTTACAGACCCACAGCTTCACAGAATAACTCTGGATAAACCCAGGATCGAACCAGGGACCTCTGAATCTGTAGACAGTAACTCTGACCACTAGACCAAAAAGGTGGTCCATACCTAAATTATATTATAAATGACACCTGGACACGGGAATCGGACCCGGAACTCTTGGCTTAGCTACCATTGAGATATCGTGCAGTGCTCAAGGTCATTCTTCACTCGTAGTCTGTGATGGAATGGATGGACACCCCTTCTTCAACACGTACACTCTTATATCCATTCGGGTGACCTGGTTGTCTAGGCGTAAGGTGTCAGACCTCTGTGCTAAGGGTCTGGGGTTCAATCCTCGGTCCCGGCACAGATTTATCTGATTGCCAAACCCTTCCTTAACCTCTTAACAACTTGTAAATGTGAGGAATGCCAAGCCTCCACCGTGGTTCGGATTCCATGTTAAACTGTAAGTCCTCCATTTCATCTCACAATCACCCTACCATTACACATTAGAGTAAGTGCGTATAACCCGAACGGGTAGTAAGACGCAGTGCTAATAATAATAATAATAATAATAATAATAATAATAATAATAATAATAATAATAATAATAATAATAATAATAATATAATATACATTCATTGCCATACAAATCAAATGGAAGTGAGTTAATTCCAAGGATGGACTTCTCTTTTATTTGCAATTTCCTTTTACAGTCTAGTCTCTCTCTTTTTTATATAATGTTTCAAAGAACAAAATTAGCCGACTAAATATTTCATCGAATATATTAGAAAGTTTTTTTAAACTGTTATTTGAGGTATTTAACGTGCACTTTCTGAACCGACTGATTATATCAGCACACGAATAATAAAATAATTGAGTAGCCCATATGCAAAACCCGTTAACTCCACCTGGAAGAATTTTCGGAAAATCGCAAAAAACTTATAACAACTAACCTGGCAATGATAAATTATAGAAACTTTTAGCAACAATTATTAAAGAAAAAGTATTCTGTTTAGCTAACAAAAGCTGTATAATATCATTCCAATAAAAATGTAATTATTTTGATTTTAAGTTTGGATTTAACAGGTTTTGCATCTGTACTGTGGAAATAACATGTTTTGCGTGGGTATGGTTGGCCATTTTCTTTTAGGATCAAGGTACAAAACCTGTTATATCCATGGGAATAGGGGTTTTAAATAAAATTTAAATAAAAAAAGGCTTTTTCTTAGAACAAAAGACTTTATTAATACATAGAAATATTATAGGTCATGAAGGAATATTAGTTTGCATTGTTATAAAGTCCACCTTTGAAATAAAAAAATGCGTAAAAGTCCAACACAAAACAAATTAACGAATTAATCTCCTCAAGAGCATAATCTTCTATCAATTCAAAATCCATCTCTTCTTCTTCCAAATTTCCTGGCATAAAAGTAATTGGTTTCATTTACTCAGCAAAAACGTTATTGTAAAATTGAAGCCTTGGTTTTTCATACCACTCCTCACCAAAGTGGAGCGTAAGAAAACGTTTAACGTCTGTGATTTTAGCAGGCTTCAAAGTCACTCCTTTTTGTACTTCATTAAGCTGAGTGTTTCGAAAAGTCTTTTCTTGTTTGCACAGCGTTTAAACCTCACCAACTTCAAAACTATAAAATGGTTCACCCTAAGCCAGGATATTTTTTCCATATTTACTTCGTTTGAAAACAATCTTTTTGGCTTTTTGAAACTGAAAATGCCACTGAGCTGGCTTGTTCAATACTTCATCTGAAGCAAGTTTCCAATCGCTCACTTTACAATCTGTACCTAGATGAAATATAGTTGAAAAATTGTCGAAAACCTGCAGGTATTCCTCCGGATTGACAATTACACTTTTGTCCTTGAACTGTCGTTCAAAATTGTCAAATACCTGATCGGGCGGGATAAAAGAATGGCCCACGTTCGGGAAGCATATCACAACTTACTTGTGAGGGAGCCTCTAGTAGCAACCAGTGTGAAAGCATGTATATAACAGTCTTATTTTTATTCTGTCCACTACAGCCGTCAGAAAACAAATGGACTATGGTGATTCCATCAAGATCTAAACCAGACAACCTGTGATGTAATGCGGATGCGATTTACACATATCCTTTAGAAAACTGATTTTCTGTTCATACCTAGCAAAAAGAGTTTTCTTTATTTTGATTAATTGTTGAAATACACTCACAAATTGTAAAGTTAAACAAGTAGAATTGACATCGGTAGTAAGCCTCCTGGTCCATCAACTGAACAAAAATTAGCTGGTTTTGCATTTGTTTATTCAAAGTGACCATGCGGTTTTAATCACTTATAGCGGCTTTTGCAAATGTAAACATGAGGATGATTTTAACAGGTTTTGAGTCTGTAAGCTACAACGATTTAACAGGTTTTGCCAATGGTCCCACTTTTCTCTTTCATTTTTAAGGAATTTATAGCTGGTTTTGTAACATGAAACCATGTTGAATTAAAAGAAGGAAATCCAACGTATCCATGGGTACCAATATCTCAATTTCGACAAATTATGAGTTTAACGGGTTTTGCATATGGGCTACTCAATTGATTTATTCTAGAACACACACAGCACTCAGTCTCCCGGGCATTAATTCATCACTCATGTGACAGGGGAAACCCACATTTAAGCAATGATACATATTTTGGTCATGCCAGGAATCAAACCCCGAAATGATTAATACACGGAAGTGCTAAAGTTTGGAAGAGGGTTGGGGGAGATGGAACCTTTTTCTTGACATAACTCTGTAGTGAAAGCTATCATCATGTTCCTATAAGATTAAAATCCTCTCTCTTTAGTTTTATTATTTTATGAAAATAAACATCATAAAAAGATACAACTTGCACATTTTCAACGACGTTTCACGTGGAAGTCACAGTTCTGATATTAAGTTAGTTGTTAAGAAACGTAGTCCCAACCTTCCTCATACAAATAAAGTAAATTTTTTACAAGCTCACAACAGAATATTTTAAGATATAGTTGGATCTTTCTTAGTAAGAAGAAACCTTTAGAAAATACAAACATATATATTTATTTTTTTGTTCCGGTAAACACTGATAACATTTTACTTTAATTTGTACTTCCCATGTCTTCCACCCGTTCGAGTTGTATGTATTTTTATTAATTACTCTAGTGTGTTAGGAATGAAAAGGTTAGATTTAGAGGACGTGTAGCCTCATTTGAGTGGGGAGAAAGAATGGAAAACAATTTATGGAAAACCCCTCTCAGTAGGCTACACCCAACTAGGATTCGAACCCCGATATCCCTGTAATCAGCAGCCCACCCAATCTATTACGAAAGTGCCGCCTTAAGCCTTAAGAGGCTTATATCATGCGCCCATCGAACTGGGTTTTTACTTTATTGGTAATGTCATTTCATAGATATTATCTATGAAACGTGACAGTTTCATATCACGTGACTTGACGTAAAAAAATATGTTTAAAATTGTTTTAGTAACTGTCCAAAAAGGCCCTTCCTATATAAATTGGACTGTATACGACGATTGTTTTGGTTTATTCGAAACTTCAAAACTACTGTCATTTCCATAAGAAATACCGCGGTGTGAAGAGATCTATCTTCACGTATACACGTACACGTAAGTACAGTTATCGTAATTTCATTAGGTGCTAGAATGTGTAATATTCATGTCAGTTATTTATTCCGTAAACGGATCTAGTAATCTAAAGCTGCCATCTCTTCCTAGAAGCAGACACAACTTTCTACAAGATTGATGGTTTGCTATCAACTGTCACAGGTGCTGTATGGCCTAACATACACTACAATATTTATAGGGTGATATTTTTTACCTATTAGATAGTCATGCTATGGTTCATACTTAAAAAAAACACATACATAGTAACAATATACATCATGTTGTAATAAATGACTGGTTTACTGCTGGGGATGTAAACAACAGCCAAAGGAAAGTTGAAACCGTCTTTTCCCATCTTTTATGGCTTACCTTTGGGAAGAATTTTTCAAACGGGCTACATAAATGGGACTGTGAATTTCAAAATATTATGAATGGTGGCGATATTTATAAAATATAGCTACACTATTTATTTACAATTTAATATCCGATATATCGAACTAAGTAAACTTTAGTGCTTGTCAATCAAAACAAATTGAACAGTTTTTTTTTCTATTTCTATCAACCGAGTCAATTTTTTTTAGTATTTCTACTGAACTTTTCTGTTATTTTCAAAAGATAAATAAAACATAAAAACAAAAAAAAAAAAATTAAATTGTGATTAACGATCGAAGGGTTCACTGTGCTGATCCCATGACACCCTCGACTTGCCAAAATATGGCGGGTTGACGCCATGGAGAGAGATAAATAAAACATTGAAATGTTAAATGCGGCGAGGAATAGCCTTACAGAACAGCATCCATTTTAATACCACCATTACATTTTGTCCATACCTATGTAACTCAATATATCGGACACAACCGATATATCGATATATATCTTGTGATATAAAGTATTATAAATATATCAATATATTTATAAAGTATTATAAATATATCAATATATTAGGGAGAATTGCCATCGCTACAAAAAATTCCTCAGCATAAAAAGCCACTGGTGCAGTGCCATGAATCAGTGGTTGTGGTGGAACACGGGTGGAAGGGGGCCATTGACCCCCTGGAAAGAATTTTCTCCTCCCTAAAATAAATTTTCTCCTCCCTGGAATAAATTTGCCCCCTCCCACAGATATAGTTCAAATCCTTTGATATTTTATTGAATATGAATCTGAAAGATGAACTTAAATCTAACTCAAAATGATTTCAAGATACATTCAATTTTCAAAAATTTGCCAAAGAAGACCACTTAAAATAGTTTCTAGAGGGATCTAATTTTTGAGAAAAATTCAAGAGAGAAAAATTTTAATTAGCTTTTAGAAGCATCTAAATTTTTTTTTAAATCTGGGGAAGACTACTCCAAATATCTTATAAAAAATATAATTTTTCAAAAATTGGGGAGGAGAACCACAAGTAGCTTTTAAGGACATCCAATTTTCAAATATTTATCGAGGGTGGGGTTAAGGTGAAAGACAACTCCCTAAGAAAACATTTTTTTTTTTGCTTTCCCCCTTTTACACAAATAATGTTCCGCCACCATTGCCATAAATAGAATTTTAAATTGTTAAAAATTAGGTTGTTTGAGTAATTATTTTTTACCAGCTTCTTACTTCCTGTTCGGGATACACGGGTATATTTTAATTACACTAGTAAGGTAGGGATGGTAAACGTAGAATTTAGAGGGAGTGTGCCCATATTTGCGTGGAGGAGAGTGGAAAACCATTTTAGAAAAACCACAATCAATACACCCGACCGGGATTCAAACCATTAATATAATTAACTTACTAAAATATTGTTATTTTTGTTGTTTATGACTTAATAGACACGACAAACAAAATATAATTTTGAATTAAATTGACAAGCCATTATACAGTAGTTGTTAAGCACGGTTATAGCCGTAGATAAATATCATATTCTTTAATGACACCTGAACACGGGAATCGAACCCGTACCAAGTCCAAGGTCTTGGATTAGATTCTCGTGCCCAGGTGTCATTTTTCAATTTAAAGCATATAAAATACCATTTGTCAGCGACACCAAGCTTTAAACAATTTATTTTAAGTTCAATTTTTGATAGTTCTATTTCCACTTTATCTAAAAGCATCCTTTATTTAGGTTTGAAAATTAGAATTTGGTTTCAAAACCCAAAAGAAAATTTAAGATTTGTTTTCAAAAAACATAGGATTATAATACCCTGTCTAATTTACATACCAAGATATGCGATCTTCATTTGTCAATTTTTTATATATATGAAGAGATAATTTAACTATTTTCAGAGCGTTAGCGTTGGCAATCCTGCATTTGTTTGTAAAACTTCTGGAAGGCCTTCTTTCCCTTCGATGGTGATCATGTTGCTATGGGTTGTTTGTAACAAATTAAAAATATGTGTTTTGTACAAAACAACTTTGACAGTAAGAACCTTATCATTGTTACTCTCATGACGCCAATGAAAGTAATCTAAAACGAAGCAATGAAAGTATTGTTACGACATTAAGTTATGTCCTCCCATTAAGCAATATTTTCATCTGCATCCTTGGATAATAATAACTTTCTTTGAGGGCCAGTCATATATTACCGGTGATCTTAAGTTAAAACAACTTAACTCCAACATTCGTTGTGATTCTGTTTCTTCTGTCAAGATTTAATTATATTTAGTTCCGGATTTGATCCAATTCAAAAAATTATGAACATCTTAAGATAATTAAATTCGTTTTTATATAGAGAAAGCTATTGTAGAAGTTAATTTGTAAAAACGTGTATGGCATTCATACAATATATTTTAAAATTATTTTATTATAATTTGAAACAAAATTTTCAAAATAGGTCATAAACAAACTACCTTAAGTAAGTTTTACTCAGAAAAACAAACAATATTATTTTATTTCTAAGAATTTTGAACAAGATTGTTAAAAAAGTAATTTTAATTTCAATATTTAAAAAATTGTTCTTCAGTAAAACAACCCTTAAATGAATTTTCGATAAGAAAAGTAAACATAAACTATTAAATATAATTAACACATTCCACAAATATCGATTTTAAAATTAAACCATTAAATTTTTTTTAATGTATCACTTAAAAATAAATCATTTGAATTACCCTTGAATTAATTTTTAGACAAAACATAATAATAGATCACTCCCAAAATATGCATTTTGAACAGAATCGTCAGAGTAATTTTAGAAAACTTACTTATATTCAAAAACCAGTCATTTGTAAACTACCCTTGATTTATAGCGAGAGTTAAAATAACAATTTTTCTCTCTAGGTATGATCAAGGTCCATTTATTATAGTATTCTGCTAGAAAGAAATATTACTTATTTAATCTATAGCATTAGGAACTCGAAAGTTCATTATTGAACTTACAAAAGTACGTCAGCTATCC
Source organism: Timema bartmani (assembly GCA_902151455.1). Classification (NCBI taxonomy): domain Eukaryota; kingdom Metazoa; phylum Arthropoda; class Insecta; order Phasmatodea; family Timematidae; genus Timema; species Timema bartmani. Next base: position 64,404 of record CABFWB010000062.1, on the reverse strand, counting down.
CTATCTTGAGCTAATTCTATCCAATCCACCCAAGGTGACCTGGCAGTCTAGGGGTACGGTGTCAGACTTCTGTGCTGGGAGTCCGGGGTTCAATCCTCGGTCCCAGCACAAATTTATCTGATTGCCAAACCCTTCCTTCACCTCTGACCAGACGTGTATTAATCACAACTTGTGAATGTGTGGAGTGCCAGGCCTCCACCGTAGTTCGGATCCCACGTTAAACTGTAGGTCCTCCATTTCATCTCACAATCACCCTACCATTACATATTAGCGTAAGTGCGTATAACCTGAACGAGTAGTAAGACGAGGTGCTAATAAAAATAATAATAAAAAAATCCAATCCATCTTGAACTAACTATCCAGTCCACCTCATTACACCCTATCCCCATCTTGAGTTAGTTATATCCAGTCCACCTCATTACACCCTCTCTCTTGCAGGTCTATTCTAATGTTATCCTCCCATATGCGTCTTCCCACTGGTCTCGTCCCATTAGAACATTAATTTTCTTACAGTCAACAATGATAATATCTTACTATGTTATAATTATGGTTATTTAAAAGGTATTTATCATACCTATCGAAAGATATACCTAGTTGCAGATTGCGTCACTTGAAGAATGAATACGGGACAGTAGATAAGATTCTTACTATAAAAAAGGACTGCAACTTCCATGGGAATTGAGGTAGTTTCCTCTGTCGTGGAAGTACGTGTCATATTTGACAAACCTAGCTCTGCATGGATGGGCGGTCGGTGGGGCAACCGCCGCTCTTGTTTCTACTTTCTCCGAAAGTAAAAACTCAGTTCACGAACCATAAAGTTCAAAGCTGATGGCCGGAAACCGGGTGAATTGAAGCACAAAAAAAAAAGAAAGTGAGTCGCGTATGTTGACATGCAGCAGGCGCATCGGATGTACAATTTTACTGGTCTCAGTGACATTCGTGTCAGGAGTTACCGTCTTCTTTAGAGAACCCACAAGTGAACCGCTTCAAGTATGGGAAACTATTGTGTTTTAGAAATAAGTTTATTAGTGTTCTCTAATGTTAAGAAAAGAGCACAGATGGAAAATGAAATTTTTTTTTTTGTCGCCGCGTCTTACTACCCTCTAATGTTAAGAAAAGAGCACAGATGGAAAATGAAAATTTTTTTTTTGTCGCCGCGTCTTACTACCCATTTGAGTTGTACGCATATGTACCAATTACTCTAATGTGTGAGTGATGAGGAAGGTTGAGTTTAAAGAAAGTGTAACAACATTTGCGTGGAGGGAGCGTGTAAAAGCATTTAGGGAAAAACCACCCCCATTATACCCGACCGAGAGTCGAACCCCAATCTCCCCGTCATCTGAAGTCTAGTCTATTGCGAGAATGACGCCTTAAAGCATTTTTTCTCGATGTTTTGGTGATGGTGGACACTGAGAGGCCACTGGAGGCCTGGAAGGAGGGTGGAGGCTGGAAGTTTAATGGGGTAGGGGTAAAAATTATGCAGGAAAAACCTAAATTTAGGCGATTCAATTTTTCGGCTATAAATACAAGCCAGAACGGAATTTGTTAAATAAAATGTTGAACAAAAATATATAATTATATTGAATTACTGAGTCATAGTTGTTTGATCATTTTTAACATTCTAAGCTTCATAATTTTTTATACACATAATTGTTTAAGGATTTGTTGACTTAGGGTTGGTACAGACTTCCTTTTCTATGTGACTTGTGTCTGTCTACCGTGGAAAGATATACAACATAGCTTGGATATTTTATGTGTGATATTTTGAATTTCAAATTTTTGTATCAAATGCAAAGCCCTACGTAGCCAGGCCAATATTTTAGGGTGTTTTTTTGTGCCCTCCAAATGCTGAATGCAAAGAAAAATTTCGAAAATCAAATACCTCTAGAAGCTATCTGAAATTTATTTTTATGATAATTAAGGGCAGGGATTTAAGTGCTAAGATATTACTGACATTTAGAAACTGTAATAGCCCCTCCCTCCTCTTTGCGATTCCAAATTCTAAATTTACATTGAGCCCTTGGTAAACAAGGATGTAATTGGCAGCATAACCAGCAGGTCACTTCCTCTATATAACATTCCTAATCCCTAAAACCAGTAGTATAATTAGTAGATAAGCGTATAGCCCGAGTGGTTAGTAATACACGGTGCTAAAATAATAATAATAAATAATAATAATAAAATAATAATAATAATAAATAATATAATGCTGGCGACTAGCTAAACCCTATTTCTGGTTTTGTTTAAACCATGGGTAATGCATGTTTTTTGTCAAGTTTTTTGGGTGGTGGGATGTTTGAGCCTCCGCCCCACCCCCCCAAGGCTTTGATTATAATATGTGATCAACATTCTTTAATTCCTTATTATTACTAAACTTCCTAGGATCTAGGACTTAAAGAAACACTGATTTAAACTCTGGGGCCATCCCAGCTGGTTGATTACCTAAATCCTTTAGCTGTGTTCAGAACCAAACTTGTCCGGTAAGATTCAAGCTAAAAAAATAAACACACTTCAAAATGTTCTCACCCGATATTTAAACCCGGCCACGTTTTTCTGTGTAAGATTTAGACACGCCAGTAGAACTCACCGGCGCTTAGCTATACAGGTAGACAATGTGGCGAATTTTCAGTGGAAGAACATTATCTGATAACTAGAAAAGTTACTAGATCTACTTCACGTATTCATACGTCAAGTCGCGTGATTTGCAGCTGTCACTTTGGATAGATATCATCAATATCTATAAAATAACAACAATAATATAATAAACTATTATCAATGTTGACCGCAAATAAAAGTTATTTTGGAGCGCCTTCTACAAGAATATTTATTATTCTGACTGACGTATGAATACGTGAAAGTAGATGACTAAGCTTTTCAGTCAGTAAAGGTTCTTCCCGTCAAAACTGGATTGTAAGCTTATAACCCTAGGTTGTGTTATTTTTTAAGTCGTGTGCTGATGTTACCTGTGTATTAGAAAGTGAATGTTAAATGCCCCAATAAAATGAATAAGTATACGGGAAGAAAATCTCGTGGATTAGAACAAAAAAGTTTATGTTGTGAGGGTTAAAAAATCACTTAAAGCCACTGCAAGCCGACAAGATTAAATAGCAGGAATTGATGTCCAAGCTATGTAGGTAAGTATGTTCAATTATATAGTTACACTTAGTGTTTTTATATTCTGTTCAAACCACAAAGCCACTGCTGGACCAAGCTATATTTGCATCCGGGGCAGATAATATTAGTGAAACTCACTCCGGCCAGAGGCGTCTTAGGAGCTCATCTCACCCCACGGTTAATACCTAGTTGAGGTAAGTAATACAGCTCGAACCAAGCGTCGTATTGTGGTGCAATTTTCTTTAGTTACTTTAGAAATCAATAGAATTGATACCAGTGAAACTGTTGTATCTTATTTTTAAAACCCACCTAATTTAGGTGTTATTCAGGAAAAGATGGGCTGGTTCGAGTTGTATTACCTATTTAAATTATGTGTTATCCATGGGGTGAGACAGGTTCTTAAGACGTTTGGTTCGAGTTGTATTACCTTCCTAAATTATGTGTTATCCGTGAGGTGAGATGGGCTCTTAATACGTCTAGTTCGAGTTGTATTACCTATCTAAATTATGTGTTATCCGTGGGGTGAGACGGGTTCTTAAGACGTCTGGTTCGAGTTGTATTACCTACCTAAATTATGTGTTATCCGTGAGGTGAGATGGGTTCTTAAGACGTCTGGTTCGAGCTGTATTACCTATCTAAATTATGTGTTATCCGTGGGGTGAGACGGGTTTTTAAGACGTCTGGTTTGAGTTGTATTACCTATCTAAATTATGTGTTATCCGTGAGGTGAGATGGGTTCTTTAGACGTTTGGTTCGAACTGTATTATCTACCTAAGTTAGGTGCTATCCGTGGGGTAAGATGGGCTCTTAAGACGTCTGGTTCGAGTTGTATTACCTATCTAAATTATGTGTTATCCGTAGGGTGAGATGGGTTCTTAAAACGTTTGGTTCGAACTGTATTAACTACCTAAGTTAGGTGCTATCCGTGGGGTGAGATGGGCTCTTAAGACGTTTGGTTCGAACTGTATTATCTACCTAAGTTAGGTGTTATCTGTGGGATAAGATGGGTTCTTAAGACGTTTGGTTCGAACTGTATTATCTACCTAAATTATGTGCTATCCGTGGGGTGAGATGGGCTCTTAAGACGTTTGGTTCGAACTGTATTATCTACCTAAATTATGTGTTATCCGTGGGGTGAGATGGGTTCTTAAGACGTCTGGTTCGAGTTGTATTACCTATCAAAATTATGTGTTTTCCGTGGGGTGAGATGGGTTCTTAAGACGTTTGGTTCGAACTGTATTATCTACCTAAGTTAGGTGCTATCTATGGGGTGAGATGGGCTCTTTAAGACGTTTGGTTCGAACTGTATTATCTACCTAAGTTAGGTTTTATATGTGTGATAAGATGGGTTCTTAAGACGTTTGGTTCGAACTGTATTATCTACCTAAGTTAGGTGTTATCTGTGGGATAAGATGGGTTCTTAAGACGTTTTATCTGTGGGGTGAGATGGGCTCTTTAAGACGTTTGGTTCGAACTGTATTATCTACCTAAGTTAGGTGCTATCTGTGGGGGGAGATGGGCTCTTTAAGACGTTTGGTTCGAACTGTATTATCTACCTAAGTTAGGTGCTATCTGTGGGAGGAGATGGGCTCTTTAAGACATCTGGTTCGAGCTGTAAATTTGAATAAAACTAATGGCTCCAACTTATCCAAGGGCCAAGATATAAATTCAAAATAAACAAAAGTACACTTGTAACAGCAACCCAACCATAAATTAACATATAATCGACATTACAAAATTTGGTTTTTTTTGATCTGAAGACGTCTTCACAATTGACCCGACAGACACCTTAAAAAAATGCCAAGATCCAGGATGTATACGATACATGATCGTTTATGCGTACAGTGTTTACGTCATCTGGTTTCTAAGCCACCTAGCCCGGGTCAAATGAAGAGTTTTACTACCTGTTCAGGTTACACGCATGAAAGGTAAGTGGAAAATAATGTAGTGAGTGTAGGTTTCTACTAAACGAGCATGGTTTAGTAACGGGCAGATCTATGTTTCATTTTGTTCTATACTTAACCAGGCTAAAAGCACCAATTATACTTTAAAATGTTACACGCCTCGCTTCCCTTTTGGACCATCCGCAGTTTAGACTAATTAAATGACACAATGGGATGAAATTTAGCGCGGCGAAGAGTGAAGTGATGCCGATAACACGGGAAAGGATAAGGCATAGAAACGATATAAAGTTGGATGGAGTAGAGATGACACATGTGCAGAGTGTTAGCGGAGAATATTAAATAATAAGTTGTTTTAAAGGTGTGTAAGAGACCCGCTATGGAGAAGAGAAGTGCCTTTGAAGTGCAAGAAAGTATTGTATAGGTCATACTTTGTATCCATGGTCATATATACAACAGAAACATGGACATTGGATGTAATACCAGGAAGAGGTAGGCCGTGGAGAGAATGGTATCATCAGGAGAAACCGGATTAAAAATAAATATGGTCAGGCAGAAGTTAGGTTACAACGTGGAAATGAGATAATAAAGGAAACAAAGGTGAGATGGTATGGACATGTAATGAGAATGGAAAAGATCCAAAGGTGAACGACGGAGATGAAGTTTGGATGAAAAAGATTGCAAGAGAGACCAAGAAAGAGATGGGAGGAGCAAATAACAGCAAGTGTGAGAGTGAGATGAAAGAATGACTTCGCCACAGGTTGGAAAGCAGTTTATGAAGATGATTAAATTACAGAATAAGTTCTATTTTAAGGGATTGCACAGGATTTTCTTGAGGAGAAACAGAAAAAAACAAGTGAAAATATCCATGTGGAGAATCGATTGGAGCTCTTCAAGGATTTCTAACGATCACCTCGTTATAATTACAGCACTTGAGGTTTTATTGCAACTCTAAAATTAAGAAAGCTTAAAACAACTATTTATTTATTTATTTGTCATAAAGCATATACAGCACTCGATGTGATTTGTATAAAAATATTGCCAGGTCATACAAAAGTAAATTATCATCATTATTATTATTCAAGAAAGAACAAATTAAAAAATACATCACCAAATTGTATATTATTTAATCAAAATCTCAAAACTTAGATAAATATATTAGCCACCATTAGGTACAACAGTTTTAAAAATAAAGCTTCATAAAAGTACATTTTTAGTTGTAAGCCAACCAAAGATAAACAAACTCAGTTAAAAAAAAGAAAGAAATGGCGCCAAATTGTTTAATTAACAAATCACACATTTGCGACCTTTACATGTAGGTTCCTAACCGTGAAGGATAGTGTCACATACCTGGATGAAGGCTTGAATGTGTATAAAACTTAGGTATTATTAATGAGTATGGTATAAATTAAACCTAATCTAGCATATGGGCTTGCACGTGATATAGAATGACACATTCAAGATCATGGTTCTAAAGGTACAATATTCGCTCAAGCCACATGGCACGTTGAGTGTTCAACTTTTCCAAACTTTTGTGTTGGAGGGAGTGTCAGCTTGAAACTTTTTTTTTAAGGGCCGGCAACATGTCTGCCGTGTTAAGGAATTAAAAATAAAAACATCCGCTTCGATGGTCGAATGGTCTAAGGTGTCACTACCAAAATATCCTGGATTTTTTGATAGTAGGGATAGAGGGGTACTAGTTCCGGTCGGGTGTACTGTACGGTAGTTTTTCCTGGATGGTTTTACTCTCTTCTACCCATGAAAATGCAGGTACATTTTTATCTAAATTCATCCTTTCTAATCCCTAGCACAATAGTGTAAATATGCTGATAGCCCTAGCAAGTTGTAAGCTGCATCACACTAAAAAGCCACTTTCAACCAATACACACCTGGGTGACCAACTGACGTTGCACTATCCTTATACTTTCTACTAGTATTGTGACCAGCAAAATCATTCAGTTAGTAACACACATGTAGATGTCACATTTATTTATCACATAGATAAAAAATATATATAATATTAATAACAGTGAAAAATAAATCTATGAAAAGTTTTTACGCTGAAGACTTTCCAAAATGGAATATATTACTGTAATCATGCATTTACAACCTATAGTCTATTCACAAATAATCAGTCAAAATGTTTTGAACAATGCATATTGTTCAGCTTGGGTTAGCTCTACTTACTTGTTTAATAGAATAACACTTAGTTTACACTATCGCTCGTTCATACTACATAACTCTCACATAAACAGTTTTGTTTAACGGAACAAATAGTAAAACCTTTTTGAAATAAGAAGGTATGAGTTTTTCTCAAACTTTCGCCAGCTAAGTGCCCATTTTAGGACCATAACCAAACCAATTTATTACTTATGGCCCTTTTTTTAAAAAGAAAACTAATATCCTTGAAAGTATCAGAGGCCGTTTCAAGTTTTAATAAAGCTTTAGTGGTAAGATAAGAAGGTAAAATATGCTTAAAAAGATCCAAGACACCATGCTGAAATTTACATCAGTTTGTTTATCAGACTCAATATTAAAACTTGGTGTTATGACTTGTGCCCCATAGAGGTATGCTTGCCTTAGAACGATAGATTAAATAGCCAAGCCATTGTTAGTTACAGTTATAGCCGCATCTAAATGTCATATTCTTTCAATTGAAAAACGACATCTGGACACAGGAATCTAACCCGGGACTTTTGGCTTAGGACAACAATGCTCTCACCACTGAGCTATCCAGAGTTTGTTCCCCGCCCATGGTCATTCTTCGCTCATATTTTCATTGTTCAATTTAAAGACTATGATATTTAAATATAGCTATAGCCATAGTTAACAAATATAATAGCTTGGCTATTGAATTAATCGTGCGTGCATTTATAAAGTTGTAACTGTACTAGTGGCAGCATAAAGCTCTCCTGAGTCCAATGTGGCTGCATTATCTGATAGCTCGTTATCTTAATTGATCACTCATAAGTAGCTGAAAATTTTCGCACATCCATCATAGACTCTGCCTTTATGTATGAGGGAAGAATGACCCTGAACACGGAACGATTCCTGGATAGCTCAATGGTAAGAGCATTGGTGTATTAAGTCAAAGGTCATAAGTTTGATTCTTGTGTCCCTGTGCCATTTTTATATTAAAGATTTTTTTTTTTAAAATACAGTAAAAAAATCTAAATTAATATAGCAACACATAATTTAAAATATTTAAGTTAAAAATGGGTAAGTTGTTTGATTGTCAGTTCAAAGCTCAACTATTTAACAACTTTGAAATATATTATTTAAATTTAGCAAAAGGTTTCTTAAGTAACTATTTATATAATATAAAGTTAAATCTTAACAGTAATGTATTAACAATCCGACACCTTAGCTCAGTCAATAGCATGTCTGTCTACTGAGATATGAGTCCCGGGTTCGATTCCCGGCATGGCTGAAAATGTATCATTGATGAAATGTGGGTTTACCCTTTCATAGTGATGAATTAACGGCCGGGGACTGAATGTTGTGCGTGTCCTAATCTTAAGTTATATTATAAGGCATATGAAGCTATGACAGGTCTAGCCAGCCGACAGTGGAAAATATATGGCCTGAATAAAAAACTGACCCAGAACGAAGGCTGGAAACAGTAATGGATGTAACAAGTAATGTATTCGCACCTAAGAACAATTAATTTCTTCATATTCATATCAACAAACTCTGCACATGTTCAATGTTAAGGGGTCAAAACAAACTACAAACTTCAAAGCTGGGGATGATTCACAAAGTAGAATTGTGATTTTTTGAAAATTTACAATCCAATACCATTACCCCAAACCACTTATTTTTTATGATCAGAAACCCTGTCTTAATAGTTTCGCTGTTTAAGATCTGTGAACTTTGATGTATAATCCTCGAATTCTATGTTTTATTTAAAAAACAAAAAAATAAAATCAGTTTGTTATAGCTCGACAAATTTATCTCAAAATAAATGGTCATTTTCTGAAATTTATTGTGGCTTCTCCTTTGAATATTTTTTACCTAAAAAAAGCTCTTGGGCTATAAATTTGTACAATTATTTAATTATAATCAGATGATTTTTAAAATTTATTTCCGCTGATAAAGGTACAAATGCATAAAAAAAGAAGTGTGATATATATATATATATTTTTTTTTTTACCATATTTATTAAAAGTGAAAATATTTGGCCTGTCGGGTGAATGAGTTTTGAAATTTTGGGTGGTGGGTAAAAAAAAAGTTTGGGAACCAGTGTTATTTATATTCCTACTACACTTTCTGGTATCATCTAACATTTATTATTAATACATACAATTTCAAATTGAAGAAAGGTTTGCTTTTTGATTTTTTTTATATATAATATATGACTTCTGGGAAATTCTTTACTTTGTTTTTGATGGACGAGGATTAAAAAAAAATGCAAATCACATTTAGCTTGATGCAAGAATGTAGATTTAGGATGAGCCAATGGTGTACTTAGAGACTTTCTTTTCTTGTTGCCAAGTAGTGGGTTAAGTTGAGTTAAGTCTAAGTATGCTGAAATCAGCTATGACTTTAACTTAACTCAACTCGACTATTTCATTAAACTTCAATTAATGTGCAATTTATATATATTATATTCAAAACTTTTGACTGGAGATGTTAACATTATTTTAACTCGTTGTTTTAAAGAAGTTTTATATTTTTCATCTTTGTATCAAACTACACTTGTATTGTAATTAAAAAAAAGTTATTAATGATGGTTTGACCATTTGACTCTTTTAAATGCACTAATTATCAATGAAATATTTTAAACATTATGAAATTTTGTTATAATTGGTATTCCAATATTACAAATAATTTATCGAGGCTCTTTCAGTTGTATAGAATTGTTCATTAGTATTCACATTTATAAACTCTAAAATTTGAAATAATATTTTTCTGGATTCTTTAAATAAGAATATTTAAGTCTTAACTTATATTTATTCACTCCTTACTAAAGATTTATTTAGAACGTTTTCTAAAATGTTGACACTGTGGCGTTTTTGTTTTACATGACCATATTAATTCCTTCTTGCTTTTTTTACTATCTCATGTACTTAAATTTCCTCATTACATATCCATACCAGCTCATCCTTGCTTCCTTTACTATCTCATTTGCTCAAACATCCTCATTACATGTCCATATCATCTCACCCTCACTTTCTTTACTATCTCATTTGCTCAAACATCCTCATTACATGTCCATATCATCTCACCCTTGATTTCACTACTATCTCTAGCTCTACACAACTCTTTCCCGAAAATCTTCATTCCTAATCCTGTTCCCCCCCTGTGAAATCTAGCTTGCTCCTCAAAAACATTATTCCCATGGCCTCCACCTTCATGGTCTCTCTGACAACCAATGTCCATATTTCTGCTTCATATGTAACTATGGATACAAAGTTTGACATTTCAAGTTTATAACATAAACATACCTATGGGTAAGACCCAGATTTTGACAACTTTTTTTTTTTTGTATATTGCAGACCAAGCTCTGTGTACATAAAACTCTGTTCATGATCCTCTGGTCGTGGTCATGTACATTTTATATCTCAATTTTCGCCATTTCATATTTTTGAGTCATATTTTCATGTATATCGATATAAACATGTTTTTAAGTATTTTCATCAACAGTTACACCACTAAAATACTAAACTTATTATACTAGCAAATATAATTACAATTAAACATTGCATAGAATGAGGGAAATCACATATTTGTTAGTGGCTGATCAACTTTAAAAAAAATCTCGCCTTATCCTAGCTTGATAAAAGTAAAAGTTTATTATCTAAATTACCTCTGTCACGTAATGGTGTTTTTTTTGTGTGTGCCACATCTTAGTCCTTATCCAGACTATTTGTATATTTATGCTAATGATAGAGAGTTGAGGTAGTTGGAATTTAGAGAAAATGTACCAGCATGAGGAACAATCTATAAAAATCTACCTTGATACACAAGATTGGGATTCAAACTTATACATCCTCATCACTGGCAAACCAGAAGTGTGTATCCGCCGGTGCGGGTAATACATTGTATAGCTTAGATCACGAGTCGGCAACTACTCGATTGCTCGGTCATTTTCAGTCAAACCGCGTAAGAAAACTACATCGTCATTAAAAGCCAAGCTTCAAGATTTATAAACTCATAAATAATATTTGAGTGTGACCAAAATTACCTTATTCGATGATAATTGATAATTTTATAGGAAAATCAAACGGTATAGCAGGAAAATGTACCTTTTATATACTGTATTCGATATGTTTTTCTAAGAATTCATTAATATTTAGGGTGGAAGTTTAGGGGATGAGAGAAAAGATGAGTGCTTTAGCAATTTTTATATAAAAACTTATTTTTTTGGTCAAAATAATAATGCTCCAATAGAAACAGAGAGTTTAATTTTCTTCACATGGTGACCTCAACAGTTCTTGAATATCTGTCAAGAGTGTCCTGAAATTTAAAAACAACTTTTTCTCTGCATTTAAAAAGTTTGTCATCTAATGTCGCTATGATGATAACAGATATTCAACTGTTGACATCACCGTGTGAAGAAAATTATTTATTTGAGATATTTAACGTGCACTTTCTGAACCGACTGATTATATTAACACACGAGAATTTCTATGAGCAAGCGCAAAGGGCCTACCAATTTTGCAGAGAAAGGTATTTTCACATACCTTCCAGGGCTTTTTTACATTATACAATCAACAGGGACCCGACAGCTTTACTTTCCCTCCAAAAGAAGTTGTGCTACAGATGTAAAGAAAATTAAACTCAGTTCTATTGAAGGAATACTTGATTTATTTTGGCAAAAGAAAAGTTTTGCTATAAAAACTGCGAAAACACTTTTTTTTTGCGTCTTCTACAATCTCACATTTAAGAAAGGTTGAATTTAAGGAATAAATATATGTATAAAAAAAATAGAATAAAAAAGAGTGGCGAAACAATGGAGGATCACAGGACCTTTGATAAGTTTATAAGTCAATCGGGGTTCAAATCGTTGCTGACCCCAGAAAAGATCTGCAATTCTTAACCGGGGGGCCACGAAAGGTTTTTTGGGGGCCCCAAAAAATAATTTAAAATGTTATTTGCCTATTATTGAAGACAATTATCTTAAATTTTACGTTTTGAAAGAAAAAATTTGATAATCATAAGCATGCAAGTACAGTAGACTCTCAATTTTCCAGGGTAATGGAGGGGAAGCACAGATAGTAAAAATAATCCCTATCTATTTACCATCGGTTTTCAAAATTTACTGCCCTTTGTTTATAGTGTAACAAGGAATTTTCCACAATGGTAAATATTAAAACAAAGCAGCGAAATAGACTCTAAATCGACTGCTACATGCGAATAGCACTATAGTCCAGTACAAATACTCATTATTAGGCAAGCTGAGGGAAAAAGAGAATATCAAGCTGAAAATTGGTGTGCATGTAAAAATTATATCATGGGACACAAAACTGTTGAGTCCCATAAAATCCTAGTTGCGCTAAATCCACTACGGCGGGAAATAGGCCACCATTTTGAATTAAAAATGCATTTTATATTGTTGGCAAAGTTATCATAGGAAGGTGTGAAAATTTTATGTGATTATATCAATGTACAGTTGGTTTAACGTTACTCTATACCTAATGGAAGGCTAAACAAATATTTTCCGATGCTGTCTTCTTTTATTATAAGGGATGGGATCGAAAAATGTTTCATATAAACACTATAGATCGCTAAAAATTAAGCATAAATATTTATATTTGCATAAGTAATGGAGTGTAGGAAGTGTGTCGGAAGCGAAGAAAACAAATTCGGTTATGTGAATAGTTGGTCGAGTAGATTCTAGTAGGCAATGATCAGGGCGTAGCTTGTAAATTAAAGTTAAGCTTGTCGTTACTGAAGCTCATCATAAATATAGAATAATGTTATAAAAATTGAGAACTGCACTACCAACCAACGAATAATTTAACAAAAGTATTTGCTTGGCTGGTAGGAGGCGCATCGATGGTCATATAATTGCTTCGGAGGCAACGTCCTGTTGAGGTCTCATTTTCAAGCTCTTCCACTGTATCCTCACTTTCTTCTTCCCCAGCGTAGGTTGTATTTTTCAGGTTGCTACACACTTCTCCACCACAAATACAGGTGCAGGGGAAGCCAATACGGCAGTTGGTACTGGTGAAAGGTAGCCATCTTTATTTTCCCACTCCAATGTTCTTGGGGCCAGAGCCACGCCAAGTCATGTCTGAGCCTGGTGGAAAGCTCACAGGCTGTGCTGTATTTCTGCAGCAGATGTTGGTGGTAGGACTGACAGGTCAAACTTGTGCTTATCGGCTGCTTTGCTATTGTGCTAAAATAAAGTTTGTATCGTGTATTGTCTTGTCTAGGCCATCATTGACGTTTACCACCATACATATGAATAATAAAATGTTATCCTACCAAAGCAATAATGACGGCAGAGACTGTCCTGTCATTGAAAATAAGCAATTCTTCTCTGCCCTTCTTCAAAAGATTGAAAGCAGTCCGTTTTCCTTTCCTAAACATTGAAGAGGTTGTATCACATCCCATTATACATGACAAAATATAATACATCAAGATATCTCCTAGAGCCTGCAGAAAATTCTGACTACTGAATATTTTTATTGGCGCGTTTGTGAACCTGGAACAAGCAAGCCGGCATCTGAGGTCTTGTCTGAAAGAGCAACTAGTAACACAACTACAAATGATCGTAAACCCTCGCGTGATAGATTGACGGCTCTGTTTACGATCATGGTGTATGCGTCACTGAGAGGTTGAAATAGTTGAATGCTTGTGGATCTTAGCTCAGCAGAGAGAAAATCTATTAATCTTGACTTGTTTGAGGAATTCGAAAGGAATGATTGTTGTGATGTAGCTGCTATCGTAGTAGGACTCACAGCAATCTCCACTGATATGTTCTTTGCCCATCTCATATGGTCAATATCTTTAGTACTGGGTCCAGAATTGTAACCATCGAATACAATATTACTACTAGTGCCATAGTTTTTAGTTACGAAAACAACGTAGCGACAAAAAAATTTGAGAGAAAGTAGCTAATTTTGGTCAAACTACTCTGTGAAGCAAATCCACAACGTCTATAACGTAATTAGGACATTGTGGTAAGCTTACACTCAAAAGGGCAACTATTCTCGATCACAGCAGCAAGATAAGACTTAGTTCCTTTTCGAATAGTCAGGTCATTGAAAAGAGAATACAAAAAACAAAACAAAAACTGCAACACTTGACTCTAAGTGACGTGTTCACCGAGTGCCAAACAAACCGAGCGCTGGGAAGAAGCCACGTTTTGTGAGGCTGCCTCGCGCGCATGGTATTGTTCCATATTGCTGTATCCATTTCTGGTTCTCGTGTGCAGCTATATAAATGTACTAATGATTATTTATAAGTAATTTTTATCCATCCACAACTTTGTCTTTAAGCATTTTTTAGTCCCATCTCTCTTAATAATCAAAAACAGCTTTTTAACCTTATTTTTGTCTTCTTCTCAGTACCATACAATAGTAGGTAGCTTTTAGAGTGTGATAAAATTGTGTCATGAAAATATAATATAGATTATTCTTGTCATCAATGATGTTATTAGTGTTTCTATTCAAATTTTATCTTTCTATCATGCTTTGTTCAGCCCGTAGGCTCGAAAAAGTAAAAATCCAATATGGCGGCCTATTTTCCGCCATTGTGGATTCAACGGATTATTATTCCATGATGCCAGTTATATAAGTTCACAAATTTTCAGCTTGATATTCCATTTTCCCACCTTAATACTCTTCTGTACTGGACTACTAGGTAATACAATTCAAACAAGAACAAACAAATTAGTGGAAAGTGTTAAACAGCAGAAGTCCCATAAAATTAATTTAGGTAAGTTAATTTATCTTTTTTTTTTTATGTTTGTTATTATAATCAGTAAATAAATCCACTATTTTAGAATAAATCTTAATGAATAATATGTTAGTAAAAACCAGGGGACCGCGAGTAATAAAAGGTTAAGAACCACTTGCTTAGATGATAACTAAAGGGTACATCAAGTAACAACTTCACCAAGACTAGTCCATTCCCTTTCAAACCAACCTTTTTTTATAAGAATTTTTCAATGCTTCTTTTTTTTTAAGTTGTATATTTAACATAAGGCTAATTTACTTGATCGAGGGTAAAGAGATGAGAAGGGTAGCTCAGAGCATATGAACTCGCTTTAGTATTGAGAGAGGATCAAAACGCTATAGTGAGTCACAATACTCGTTTTGTGCCACAGCTGGGATTCCAACCCCACCTCCCCGGTTAATGATGACCTAATTTAATACAAGTTTAACTGGTTGGCCATCATTATCAATCCAGGTTACAATTCTTGCAATTTAATATATTCTTCCAATTTTGAAATCATTTAAACCATGATAGTTTAAGTTTTTTTCAAAACTTCAAAAAGAGCTATTTACTTATCTATTTTGGGTAGATATTTTTATACATACTGACCGACTGTAATCTAAAAATGGCTTTATTCAAAACATCGCAATTACTAATTACCTACTTTGGTGGTCAAATGATCTAAGGTATCAATCACTCTCACGATAGAATGAACTGCCAATGAGAGGGAGATTGAGGTTCAAATACCATTCAGGTGTACTAAGGGTGATTTTCCCCTCTCCCTCCAAAAAAACGTGGGTATAATTCCTCTAAATCCAGCCTTTCTCATCCCTAACACATTAGCGTAGTTAATACATAGTGTACACAGCTAGAACAAGTAATAAGATGCGGTGCTAAAAAGAATAATGACTACACACAATAGCTAAATACAATTAATGAGAAAAAATCTGCATTGATATTTTTTAATCACTTTAATTTATCAAACCATTGTGCAAAATATATATAGCAAAATTTTACACTAATCGGCCATCGAGATCTTTAAGTTGGGGATAATATAAATTCATGAAACCAAGGTAGATTTTTTTTAAAAGTCATACAAATCACAAGCCCTGGTTTAAAACACCGACGTCCAGTTTCTTCTTCAAATCCATAAAATGAACACTTTTAGTTTACAATGTCTCACTATTTAATTTCTGAGTAGCTTAAGTCCTTTTCATACAAATGTTTGGTTTTAACTCTTTTGTAAAACCTCTTTGCATTTTTGAGATCAATTATTTTATACATGAAAGAAGGTACAAGATAAAATGTTAAGTACAGACAAATTTTAATAAGATGCACCTTTTTGACAGCTATAAAAGTTACTAGATCTACTTACACAAATTCATATATCAAGTCATGTGAGCTGCAGGTGTTACTCTTGAAAGATATTATTAATATCAATATTGATTAACATTATTAAAAAATAACAAGAGAAAATGTTATCAATGTTGGCCATAAAAATATGTTTGTTTTTTCTAAAGAGTTCTTCATACCAATATTTCTACCGTTCAATTTAAACCAAATTATGAACACATTATGGATAAGTTTGTATTTTAGTGTTTTGTGATTACTCGTTACAAATGGGAATTCCTTATCTTTTTATGTGTGCAAAAAAATCACATATTTTAAGCATTTAAATTTTATATAAATCTGTTGACAAGTTAATTTTTTTTTATTATTATTAGGTGTTCTGTCTTATGACAGTTCCATTCCTTTTGTAAGTGAACTTAAACCATCAATACACCCTGTGTTATGCCTCCTCCTTCACTTCTCAGAATTTTCTTATTTCCTTAAAATCATCCAATATCTGACTCCTCCTTCCTAAACTCCTCTTTCCTGGCCTTTCCTTCTATGATGTCGTGCAGAAGACAGTTCCTCTTATGGATGTGTCCGATCCAGTTATCTTTGCACTGAAGAATCACATCCAAAATGGCTCTCTTCTCACTCACTATCATTCACGTGATATTCTCAAGTCTTCTCCAGCATCACATTTCAAAGCTCTCCAAGTATTTCTTTCCCATCTTCCTAAGAGTCAAAGTTTCCGCTCTGTACAGCGTGAAGCCCCCAATGTAGCATTTCCTCAGTTCCGAACTTAACTTGCTGGTCAAAAGTAGCCTCTTCTTGTTGAAAGCATCTTTGGCCATGGCAATCCTCAGCCTAATTTCCTTGGTGCAGTAGGCATCCTTTGTTGTTAGAATAGCAAGTTTTTTTTATGTGTACTACATTGTGCAACACTTAATAAAACATGTCAAACATTATGCTGACACATTAAACTTACAATATATCACAATTTTAACTGTATTTTATAGTATTTCAAAGTCAATTAGAATTTGATCTCGCATGACAGTTTTATGTAGGTCTATTTTTGACTTTTCATAACTCAACCTAATTCTATTAGAATATTACATACAAAACACCCAGTTCACCAGCTGTCAAATTCCACAATATGAAAGGTGAGTACACAATTTTACAAATTATAAATTTCTAAGTAATGTCAGGGATTGAACTCTCGACCCTTAGCTCAGTGGGCAGATCTGCTACCTACCGAGCTAGGGATTTGGGACATTTAATATATATTGTTTTAGTGAACTTTTCTTGTCCCCGCATCTTGCTACCTGTTTGGGTTGAACACATATGTAATGATTAGACTAATGTGTTAGGAATGAGGAAGGTTGAATTTAGAGGAAGTTTACCCTCATTTGCATTGAGCGTGAGATAAAACAATTTAGCTACACTGCCACCAGTGGGCCAAAACACATTTTTTCTTTTCTATTCATGCAATCTATCATTATTTACCACTTTTATTTTACTACCTTCAGTTTTAAGAAGTTGTCCGACACCTTAGATCAGTCAGTAGTGAGTCTGCCTACCGAGTTAAAGGTCCCGGATTCGATTACCAGCATGGTTGAACATCTATCATTGGTGAAATATGGGTTCACCCTTTCATGTTGATAAATTAATGGGCAGGGACTGGATGTTGTGCCTGTCCTAGTCTTAACTTGGAAGATAAGGCATATAAAGTTATGAGAGGCCTAGCCAACCCATAGTGGAAAATATATGGCTTGAATAAAAAAACTGACCTAGGCCACAGGCTGGAAACGGTAATGGATATAAAAAAAAGTTTTAAGAAGTTGCATCATTTCATACTTCCTCCTAATGAGTTCTGATATAATGAAATATAGATCAAATGACTGAGCAGTAATAATCAATTCTCTTCAAGAATAAGCCATTACTTATATGTCCAGTGGCTGCAATGTAATGTGCAAACAGTGTTCTGCTTTTCATTGTAATAGCCTTTAAGTGTTCAATTCCTTTTAGTTGTTTCTTTTCCTTCTTTCATATACCTTCTTCCATGTATAACAAAATTCCTATTTTCATAAATAATACACCTCAAATATAAGAAAGGGTTTTTATTGAACAGTTATAGTTTCAAATTTTAATCTAGGATTGGCAATACAGTGAAATTTCCCTAAAGGGACACATGAATAATGGATTGTTCCTGATCAAGACAGCTTAAATTTCACCAACAAAATAATATTGGCTCTTACAGTGAAACTTCCTCCCAAAAATGGACTTTCTCAATGACGAAACTCTATAGACGTATTTTCATGCATATCAATCTCCAAACAGCAGACAAAATTTGAAAGCATCAGTCCATTTACAGTACGTTACTGTAAGAATGTCCCATAGTGCAGAAATTAGTGTGTTGTAGATAATATTCACATTATGAAAGTTATTATGGATTATACTGTGTTCAAGAAGTATGATTTAAAAAAATATATTTTTTCTAAATAACAGATACATAATAACTGCCTTTTTTTTTAATCCCGTAAGGTGTCCGCTATTAAGAGATTTCACTGTAATTTTTTCTCCACTTTAGAGTTGTCAAGAGTCATCTATTGCAAACAGTACACAAATTTGCCAAAACAAAAATTTATATTTATAACAAAAAGAGCAATTTATATTGATATTTTATACAGTATATACTTAAAAGTTTTACAATGAAATTAGTAATAGGTAATTAGATACTTGTGAAACGAAGAAATCATGCAAATAAATAGAACTATCAATATAAAGCAATAATTTGACTCAATATTGCATTTGATTAACATTTGTCAGCAAAATGTTTGCTTATAAATAATAATAAAAATAACAATCCACAACCTTAAAGTAACATTACCTGGTAATCATATTCTGAAAATTGAAAAATGACACCTGGACACTGGAATCAAACCCGGGACCTTTGGTTTAGTACGCCAATGCTCTAACCACTGAGCTATCCAGGAATCGTCCCGTGCCAAGGGTCATTCTTCATTTATATTTTAAGGCAGAGTCTATGATGGATGTGCGGAAATCGTCGACTAAAAATGTGTGATTTACTAAAATCACGAGCTATCAGATAACGCAGCCACCTTCGACTTGGTAGTTGGCTTAATGCTGCCACTTGTAAAATTATTATAATTGTAAGGGATCGCATATTTAAGAATCAAATAGTCAAAGCTATGATATGCGATCCCTTACAATAATGAGTAATAAGCTAACTACCGAGTTAAAGGTAGCTGTGTTATCTGATACCGCGTGATCTTAATAAATCACACATTTGTAGCTAACGATTACCGTGCGTCCAGCATAGACATTGCCTTGAAATATGAATGAAGAATTACCCTGGGCACGGGACAATTCCTGGATAGCTCAGTGGTTAGGGCATTGGCGTCCTAAACCAAAGGTCCCAGGTTCGATTCTAGTGTCCAGGTGTCATTTTTCAATTTTAAGAATATGGTATCTAGATGTGAGTAAATCCTCACTAAAACAAATATAATAGCTTTGGCTATTTGATTCTTAAATATTACCTGGTAATGTTTGTACTTTTTAACACCACAAAAATAGTTTTATTATTTCAAGATAGAGGAAGTTTTTGAAAGCAGGACCATTTTATGACATCGACAGCCATGGTAAAAACTATAAAAGTCACACTATTCCTGCTTTCCTCAGTACAGATTCTTAAAGTTTACCCTCAATTTTTTAATTCTTGATTTCTCTAACATTTAAGATTTCATTCCTTTTCCATGCATTCAACGTCATATTCAAAATGTTATTTATTTATATATCATAATGTAGCATTAGGTAATTTAAAAAAACCTAAAAGTGTGGGTAGTAATTATTTTTAAAAAAAGGTCATGTTTGATTTGTGTGAGATCATTAGAATGCAAAGCTCATGTTGAGTACATTTGCAATTTGCTGTTACTAAAGTGAAACGGCAAATAACTAATAATGGTCACGATGAAAAATTAACAAATTCAGAACATTGCCATTTCATTTGAATACCAAAAAGTTTCATTTACTTGTATTTTAGAGCTAAGAATCAAGGAATCGAAAATTTGCGATTATAGATTAAGTCTTGATCCTTTTCGATACCAGTAATAATTGAGGGTATCGCAGAATCAAATTTGACATATTTAATAACAATGATTCAACTTCTTTACATACAGTCATCATAGGTACAATAATTTAAAATTTATTTTCTTTACAAACAGGATTCAAACATATAAACTAAGGTACAGTGGAACAGTATCAATGTCTCTTCATTCTCCTTTCCATTTTTCTTTGTTTCTTCTCGTCAACTTCTGGTTGTGCTTGCTGTTTCTGGAAGAACCACGGACCCAGGATATTGCTCCACAGCAACCAAAACCCGCGAATTGGAGCCTGAAAACAATTAAAATACATTGTTTCATAGGGATAAGTATAATCCGAAATGTCTAAGGTATCACTCTCATGTTAAACTGGCCTCCATAAGTTGGGGAGATCGGGGTTCAGATCTCAGTTGGGTCTACCGAGGGTGGTTTCCTTCCTCATCCCTACCCCAGTATAGAAATTTATCATATGTGCGTAAAACCTGAACAGGTAGTAAGACAAAAAAAAGTTTAAACCTCTTTTTCTCAAATCCAAATCTTATTTTAGCTACACATATCAAATTTCAAATTCAGATCTTAGAAAAACATAGCAATATTATGTGTGTGTGAAGCTTTGAGATATCAAAGAATTAAAAGTAGTGTTCTGTAACAACAAAAACCTTATCTTTTACTTTGGCTTCATAATTTTTCGCATGTTTCAAGCTTCTCTTCACTAATTAAAACGCGACATTCACACACCCCTAGCAAGCATTTGAAGTTATCTTTCACACAATATTATATTTTTTAATCAATATAAATTTAGTTCTAAGTTTTTTATTATTTGCCATCAAAAACAGAAATTGTAACTTTTTTTTTGCTGTAATATAAATTTGTATCCGCTTAAGTGATAAATTAATGGTCTGGGATTTGGTTATTAGGTTTTGCCCCACATTATTTTGAGGTGAGCCGATAGTAAGCAGAAGTATTATCATCAAATGTTTCCAGCCCGTGGCCGGGTCAGTTTAGTAAAATGCCTCCATCTTCCTCTTTCCTTTCACCACTCTTCCTTCTTTAATCACTTCCATTATCCTCCTCTCCCTTGCACAAATGCTGTTATATGCTCCTCCCGAATCTTTCTTGACCTCCCTTGCAGGTTTTTTCCTACATGCTTCATCTCAATGATTCTTTGTGGTATTCTCTCCTATTCCATCCTCATTAAATGCCCATACTCTCTCAGTCTGGCTTCCTTTACTATCTCATGTACTCCCTGTACCCCACTCTGCATCATAATAGCTATAAAGGAAATTCAGATTCAAAGTTTGATGTTTTTTCTTATGGATTTGAAGTTTTTGTGGTTTCTCAAATCTTCTTAAGGATTCAATAATTCTAAGTACCCATCCCTTTTGTTTTATACTGCGCATAACAACTTGGGATGTATAAAATAGTGTCATTTCATCTAAAAAAAACCTCCACCTACTTATTCCTTTTCTTTTCACATAATTAATGTAACCACATGGCCTAAATTGTGAGGCCTGTTTGCATAATATTGTGTGTTTTGGGTTGTGAATGACAAAACTAGTACTGCACGGTGTTATGATTAGCTAGTAACAAATAGAATAGAGGCGCTGACCACATAAAAAGTGTCAACATTCCAGAGGGGAAAACTATGCCAGGCGGCAGAATAAAGAGTGGTGTGTCCAGCTATTGAGGCTGACTATTCACCATCGAGTCTAGGGGGTCACTCTGCCCCTTTTTGAGGTTATGCGGGTTAGGACGCCAGCAAATCAATACTTGTATTTGAGGGCTACCGCTTGAGCCCAGGATCACCTAGAGGTCAGACAGGCCATTGGTTATTCCTTGCAATACTTCGTTCTGTCACAAGCTTCCAAGTAATCTTTCAAGTTCTTTTATATTTTCATTATCACTCTCAACATCACAGTTGTAAAATACATAGTAGTAATAATAAAAACCATAAAATCCAAGATGAACCCACACAATTATATATCCACTCACCCCCCCTATCCTCGGCCATAACACATCCTGACAAGATTTAATCCCACAAACACGCAACAAGAATGGAAGGGGGGCAGGTGGTGACAGTATGCACATAAGACAAACAAATACTAAGAAGTAATGAGCATTGTTTTAAAAAAAACCATATAAATATTCATGGATATTAGAGAAAATTTCAAATTCAAGACTCAATTCCTTTAAAAAAAAATTGTTTTAAATTTTTCAAGTGAAATTTATTTTAGAGCAATAGTACTGCTTATTTGTGTTTAGGAACCAATTATAATTATAGAATTAACTTAACAACCAGGCCCCCGACCAGTAATTTAACACTTAACTGAATGTATAAATGGATTAAAAGAAAGGATGTTAATATTTTGCTACTCTTTGTATTTTTATTATTATATTTATATTTCCTCTTATCATAATTCTTTCCAAGATTTGGATTCGGTATTCAACCTAAGTCTAATTAGTACCACCACTCGCTACAAGAGCACGCTGCATTACAGCAATGACTAAAAGATTGAGAGTTGCCTGTAGTCGCCTGCAGTAGGAATATTACATCTAAACAAACATGTCTTTTCAGATTCTAATAGAAGTGTTTTAAGTGCGGTAAGAAATAGTTTACGAAACAAAAAAAAAACAAATTTCTATATTAAAAAACACTCACCAGTAGCCAAAGAAACCAAAAGTAGTTGGAGAAGAGCGATAAGAGTTGACAGCCAGTTGTCAAGATGATGAGGTCTTTAACATGCCTGGAAAACACACATATCTTTAAAAATTGAAGATTCTTGTACCAAAGTTTGCAGTGTGACATCATAATATCAACGCCAAATATTTAGAAACCTCTAAAAACCTATAAAACTGTTAAACGGACTGCAAATTGTATTGATATAAAACTCGAGACGTATTACCGTTAAGTGTGTTACCTTACATATTTGAGTCAAGTTACTTTACTGAGTTGAGTTTATTCTCTAAAACAATCATGTCCAACCTTACCCAAATGAGAGCCCTGCATAAGTCCTTGGGGAGCAGGTCGAGGGCCGTGCGTGACATTTATAGTATCCAATGCACAAATGTATCAGTAAATAATAAAAGCACAAACACATAATTATTTATTTTAAACACATACAAACATCTATACACACACGAACAAACACACACACATGCATACACACACAAGTAACATTCCACTTATGATTTTTTTAACGTTTATAAAACTTGAGGAAATCAGTGCCTCTTTATGTAAGTCTCATTTGTTTAAGTATTTCAATTTAATCTGGTGGGATGCACAAAACAAACTTGAGGGGACGCAAGTAGACAGGGGGTCCAGGGTTGGACACATATGCAATAAAATAACTTTTAGATTTGTAAGAAAGTATAAAGTTGACCCCACTCTGAATCACTAGTGGTTGTGGTATCAACGATAGCTAATAGTATCCAATGATTGCCACACACCCATCATAGACTCTGCTAAACTTTTAGTAAAGAATTACCATGAGCACAGGACAATTCCTGGTTAACTCAGTGATAGAGCATTGACACGCTAAGCCAAATTTCCCCGGTTCGATACTTGTATACAATTGTCATTTTTTATATTTTTTTACGAATCTGATTGAGCTTACTTTATGAAGCTACCCACATCCCTAACCTAAAGATAATTTCAAACTTCTATTATATTGTAAGTAGGACTAAGTACTTACTCTGCAATGCCCCCTTCCATGTTAAGATCCACCCCAGAATCAAGAATCTGCCCTGAATCATTGTAAGTTGGTTTGGCCATATATGCCATAAACTGATAACTACTTATGTAAGCAGCAGCAGAGAACAGGCCCATTACCTTGACAAAAATAAATAAACATAATGACTGTAGAGGTAATTTCCAATAACTACAAATAACACAAATTCATTTGATTAAATTGCTCAAATATACAATTCATTTTGTATTTGTGATTAAGATTTCTTTTAATAGATTGTTTGGATACTATGAAATTATTTTTTTTACTATGAGAAACTTTGAGACAAATTATTTTATTATAATGTAGACCTTAAATATTTTTGTGACAAAAGTTCAAAATTATTTACTGGTACACATACACACATTTATTTACAATAAACTTTGTTAGAGTCTTATTAATCTAGCTAGTACTGCCGATCAGAATAACCCGTATTGGTGAGCCAAGAACAAAGTAATCAATCTCTTCTTGTCTAGTTTGCCAGCGAAAGAAAGGTCGAGGTTTGAATCCTG
The DNA here is from genome assembly GCA_902151455.1 of Timema bartmani. Taxonomy (NCBI): domain Eukaryota; kingdom Metazoa; phylum Arthropoda; class Insecta; order Phasmatodea; family Timematidae; genus Timema; species Timema bartmani. The sequence continues at coordinate 39,814 of CABFWB010000062.1, read as the reverse complement.
GATGGGTGGTTCACTTAGGCTATTTTAATGTTGAAACTTCCGGAAGGACACTTGAATAAAAATAAAACCATTCCTGATTAACTCAAATTATTTCCCACCTGTTGCTGCGGATTTCAAATTTATGGTTTTTAGATTTTTGTTTGCGAAGAAATACTGTTTAAATAAGTGCGGAAACGGCTGCTGTAGCACACTTTAACCTCCTAGAACCAATGAGAGTCTCTTGAGGGGGCTGCCTAGGTAGCTAAGATATTGCCAATCAGCTGTTGCGCTTAGGTTAAATAATGACAAAACCTTTAATAGCACATGAGTTTGGTGTTTACTGGAATAAACACAAAACTATTTTCTATGACCCCATACATAATTATGCAGGGTACTTCAAGAGGAATAATAAATATTTTAGAAAATTGTAGTATGGATTATTCTGAGAAAAAAAGTTTATATAGCCCTAAACATGTTGTGTCCAATTCTCAATACACCTGCACCTTTCCACACCGTTTATTATTTTTTAATGTACCGGTATTCCATTACGCAATGAGTTATTCAAATAATTAAAATATAACATAAGCTCACCTGCAAATAATCATTGATAAAATGTGGGTTTCATCTTTCACAGTGATGAATTAACGGCCGATGTCTGAATGTTGTGTTTATTCTAGATATAAGTTAATTTATAAGTCATTTGCAGATATAGGCCTAAGCAGTCAGTTTAGAAAGTGCATGTTTAATACCGCAATTTTCACTGTTCATATTATGCATGATGGTTTATGCTATGTAAATTACAAAACTAAAATAAGCTTTATAAAAATGACAATAATATAACCCATTTTTATATAAATGAATGATTCAGTAGCTTGATACAAATTTAAAGGGACTCGGACACCTTAAGAATTTTATCTAATGACTTACTCCTGTTTCCTACCGATTTACAAACTTTTTTTAAAAAAATGTGGGGACAAAGGAATTTTCAGGACAAACTAAACAATTCCAGGAAAAGATTGAAAAAATGAGAAATTCCGTAACATTTCCAGGCCTGGAAGAAATATAAAAAATTCTAGATTTTCCATGACATGTAGAAACCCTGCAAACACTAATTTAGATTATAGCTTAGTAGGCCCATATAAAACCAAACTACAAAAATAAAATACAATTCTGAGATGAAACTTAAGAATTGTACCTTTTAGGCCAATTTTTTCTTCTAAAAAAACCTGAAAATCATAAAATGTATAGCTTATACCAGCACTACACTAATAAAAATGCAGATACTGATACTAAATTTAAGATTATTAAAAAAACTTTGTTATTGCTTGGTGAACAATTCAAACCAAACTCACCCTTGTGACGCAGGAACAAATATCATTGAAAAATCTGTAAAATTGCTTTACCGTGGCTTTGGGCCAGTTTCATAGTCAGATTTAGTATGACTCAAGTGCGGCGCTATACTAAATACAAGACGTCACCTACCTGAAATTGAATGGAATGGGCGAAACTGGCCCATTCCATTTTGGCCTAGGTAGGTGTCGTCCTGTATTTAGTATCGACTCGCACTTTAGGCGTACTAAATCTGACTATGAAACTGGCTCTTTATGTATATTATAGAGCCAATAAATGCACAATCATCTTCTGCAGTGAGCCCACTTTGCTCTTTTTCATAACAGACAAAAACTTCTTGTAGATAGATGGCTAATTTTACTTTTCTTATCCTAATACAACATTTTTGCACATCAACTAAAGATTTTATATCTAGCAAACTCACACACGCCTCCGTTATATCTGAACTGAAAATGTAGTACAGATCTGGGCGAACACATCTACTGACCCACAAATAATAAAATACAGTAATAGACCTAAATATATTTAAGGCAAAATAATCTGTATATAATTATATTATTAGGGTCCTTTCCAACATAACTTGGCCTAACGTTCACTACGGTAGGGCCTAACTACTATGATAACTTTATCTAGCCTTGGTCTTCACTAATAAATTAGAATCTCAATTAATATTCACAAAATAAACAATATGACTGTGGTAGTAAGATTATGTCATATCGTAAAGGATAATGGGTCAAGTCACTTGTTGTTCTAGTATGTTTATGTTTGGACTTTGGTTTATATTGAGATATCTAAATGTTGTAAAAATAAAATAATTTCAAATAAATATAGTTATAGTAGCCAATAATTGGATTTGTTGTTTCTTTGTAAGTATAGTGACCAATGTTTCCAGCCTGTGGCTTGGGTCAGTTTTTTATTTAAGCCATTTATTTCTCCACTACCGGCTGGCTAGGCCTGTCGTAGTGTCATGTAACTTATAATCTAACTTAAGACTAGAAAAGGCACAACATCCAGTCCCCGCCGTTAATAACTCACTGTGAAAGGTTAAACCTACATTTCACCAATGATAAATTTTTTGGCCATGCCGGGATTTGAACCCGGGACCCTTAGCTCAGTAGACAGACACGCTACCAACGGAGCTAAGGTGTCTGATTCCTAGTGATAGTATTACATTTTTAATCTTTATGTATATTATAGAGCCAATAAATGCACAATCATCTTCTGCAGTGAGCCCACTTTGCTCTTTTTCATAACAGACAAAAACTTCTTGTAGATAGATGGCTAATTTTACTTTTCTTATCCTAATACAACATTTTTGCACATCAACTAAAGATTTTATATCTAGCAAACTCACACACGCCTCCGTTATATCTGAACTGAAAATGTAGTACAGATCTGGGCGAACACATCTACTGACCCACAAATAATAAAATACAGTAATAGACCTAAATATATTTAAGGCAAAATAATCTGTATATAATTATATTATTAGGGTCCTTTCCAACATAACTTGGCCTAACGTTCACTACGGTAGGGCCTAACTACTATGATAACTTTATCTAGCCTTGGTCTTCACTAATAAATTAGAATCTCAATTAATATTCACAAAATAAACAATATGACTGTGGTAGTAAGATTATGTCATATCGTAAAGGATAATGGGTCAAGTCACTTGTTGTTCTAGTATGTTTATGTTTGGACTTTGGTTTATATTGAGATATCTAAATGTTGTAAAAATAAAATAATTTCAAATAAATATAGTTATAGTAGCCAATAATTGGATTTGTTGTTTCTTTGTAAGTATAGTGACCAATGTTTCCAGCCTGTGGCTTGGGTCAGTTTTTTATTTAAGCCATTTATTTCTCCACTACCGGCTGGCTAGGCCTGTCGTAGTGTCATGTAACTTATAATCTAACTTAAGACTAGAAAAGGCACAACATCCAGTCCCCGCCGTTAATAACTCACTGTGAAAGGTTAAACCTACATTTCACCAATGATAAATTTTTTGGCCATGCCGGGATTTGAACCCGGGACCCTTAGCTCAGTAGACAGACACGCTACCAACGGAGCTAAGGTGTCTGATTCCTAGTGATAGTATTACATTTTTAATGATTTGCTTATTAAATTAAATACAGGTGCTTAGACATCATTCTCAATAATTCTACTTGGTTACTTACAATAGTTTGCCAACTAAATGAGTCCGATATAACACACATAACTATTAAATAAATCCCATTTGCTATAAAAACCATGTTGCGATAAAAATTAAGGGTAGCAATATTCTCATCCAATATTTGCTTTTGGCCCTTGGTTCCTTGTTTTCCTTTTTGTGGCTGAAACAGAAACAAAAAACATTTATTTTTTAACAGGATTTATCTTGTGCATATGGTTGGGCTAGTATAAGGTCTGACAACTTCTATTATTTGAGTTTAAAAAAAAATCACTGTGCTTCTTGAAATAACAGTTAATATAATAGCTATATTATAAACTAACATTCATGAGGATAGATATTGATTATGTTGTGTAGCTATATTATTATGTTTAAAAACATTACCTGCACTCCCTTTTTCTTTTCTTTGTTTGCACTCTATAATTTCTCTCTCCTTCTTTTGCCAAAAAAGTATTATTTTTTACCCACTCACTTTAGCAGCTTCTTATAGATTATAATGTTTTTGTAAAGATAAAAAATTTATAATGCATTCACAAAAGTAGAGTTTGGTACTAAATATGACCACACTTGCATAGTTAGTTTTGAATTGCAAAATCTCATTTATTTTTGCAAAATGTCATTTAGTTTTGTCCCATCCAAGATTCAAATTAGACTCTCAAAGAAGTTTGGTCAATTCCAAAATCAATGGTTCTAAATCTCAAGCACAGTCAAGGGCTGCAATTATAATAAAATCACAGAAGACCACTAATTTTAAAAATACATTAGCCTATTTAAGTCTATACTGTACTATTGTTGGTGAAGGGAATTAAAAAGATTGGAAATTACATCGGATTAAATAAAGCACCTTAGTAACTAAACTTAAACCTGTGATTAGCTACATAATTTGAAATAAAAACGAGACAATTTGAAAGTTTGTGCCACTTACAGCCATTTCTGCACAGCTGCGATACTTGGAAACACCACCTTAACAGTAAAACTTGTTTAACACCACTGTTTACAGATGTAAAATATAAACCTTACAAATCCATTACTGACCCATAGATATTTATGTGAAAAATTCGACAAATAACATTATTTACAAAAGAATTAATAGCAGAAGACACTTTACGACACTCCACGCTGTTCTGCTGACTTAGGCAGCGTTGCCAACATCCTACTCTAGATCAGAAAGTTAAAATAGTCTAAAATTAAAAAAGAAGAGTCATTGAAGGACATTGATTTCTTTAAAATAACTGGATGGACATCTGTTGCTGAAATTGTCGAGCTGTAAGCTAAACACCATTATGTAACAGAGAAGGAAATTTTCGGGTATTATTCTCTCTCTTACACAAACACAAGGCAAAGTGACACTTTTACATCGGTCGCTAATTTGTATGAATATATAATATATAACAATGTACGATTAATAAAATAAAAGTGTTACTGAAAAGTTTGAAGAGTAAAATTAAGTTAAACACTTGTGATGTAAAGTAAAAATTATAAATTGAGACTATGGGAGGAAATAAAATAATTGAGACAACCAGATTTTAAAGCATTTTATTAGAATGACATAACATTTAACAAGACTATACTTTGAATCTATACCATTATCGTCAACATCTGACTCACATTGGAGGCTGTAGTGAACATCGAAGCTCTGCCTTTAGGTTACAACAAAATGACAGCACCAACAAGAGCAATTTAGGGGTGAGAAGGGTATTTAGTTAGAATAATGAACTTTAGACAACAAAGGTTTGATTTGTACATATATAGAGATGTAAGCTACAAAAAATAAAATAAAATATTTTAGTGATTCCCTGCCTGACAGATTTCTGCATAGCCTATAAATCTAAATTAGTTTTTTAGAAATAAATATTATAAACAAAAAAATGTAAAGCTAATCTAGTTAAAATTATCTTAATATCCAAATAAACCGAGTTCACAACCAGGTCCGGATTTAGAAGGATATGTGTATGGGCCTGGTAAATTTTGGCACTCACCCCCACCATTCACCCTATTATAAGTGAAGCCTGCAAAATATATTTTGGTAATACTCGATATTAAGGTGTTTTTTTTTAAATATTATTACTTTTCGTATTCTTACTATTCAGATCCAAATATTCAACTAACAAGGCCGTAGTCGGGGCCGGTTTGGGGGTTCAAGCCCCCCAAAATTTAATGAACAAAATATGGCTTTATTTATGGTTCAAACAACATCAAAATTAAGGTACAAGTACAAATCCGGGGGCTATGTTACCACGAAAAGCACTTCAGATAGCTTCTAGGAGGTGTTTAATATTTATAATTACTTTTAGCCTCCGGCATTTAGGGGGTTATGTTGCCATAAAAAAACTTCAGAAAGCTTCTAGAGGTGTTTAATATTAATAATTTTCCTTGCCTTCAGCAATTAGGGGGCTATGTTACTATAAAAACACTTTAGAGAGATTCTAGAGGTATTTAAATCTATATATAATTTTCATAGCCTCCTTCAGTTAGGGGGTTATGTTACCATAAAAAAACTTTAGAGAGTTTCTAGAGTTGTTTAAATATAGGCCTATATATATATATATATATATATATTTCCTAGACTCCGGCAGTTAGGGGGTTCTACTACCATAAAATAGCTCTTTAGAGAGCTTCTAGAGCTATTTAATATTTAGAATTTGTTCTAGCCTTCGGCAGTTAGGGGGTTCTGTTACCATAAAAAAATTCTTCAGATAGCTTCTAGAGGTGTTTAATATTTAGAATTTTTCCTTGTCTTCAGCAGTTAGGGGGCTATGTTACTATAAAAACACTTTAGAGAGCTTCTAGAAGTGTTTAAATATAAAGATTTTTCCTATCCTCCTGCAGTTAGGGGGGGTCTGTTAGCATATAAAACACTTTAAAGAGCCTCTATAGTTGTATAATATCTAGAATTGGTCCTAGCCTCCGGCAGTTAGGGAGTTCTGTCAGCATAAAAAGCACTTCAGATAGCTTCTAGAGCTGTTTAATATTTATAATTTGTCTTAGCCTCCGACAGTTAGGGGTTTATGTTGCCATAAAAACACTTTAATATTAATCATTTCCCTTGCCTTCAGCAGTTATGGAGCTATGTTACTATAAAAAACACTTTAGAGAACTTCTAGAGGTGTTTAAATATATATATATATATATTTTTTTTAGCATCCAGCAGTTAGGGGGTTATGATACAAAACAACAATTTAGAAAGCTTATAGAGTTGTTTACATATATAGATTTATCCTAGCCTCCAGCAGTTAGGAGGTTATGTTGCCATAAAAAAACACTTCAGATAGCTTCTAAAACTGTTTATCATTTATAATTATTTCTAGCCTGCGGCAATTGAGGGATGTGCCCGCCAAACCACCCCTGAAATTACTGGCTGGCTACGACCTTGTCAACTAACTTGAATAGTGACACTACGGTAATAACAATGTAAACATATTTTATTACTCTGTTTTATTTTTTGTTATATTGAAATTCCCTTACAAAACTGGTTAGGCTTACTATACAGCATGTAAAATACAAAACTAAAAAATAAGCCAAGAGAGTATTGTAAAGGTCACAAAATCATTCTTTAGTTAGGGGAAACAAATAAAAATCATTAGGCTAGACTTCAGCCAGGTATGTACAATACATTTAGAGCAAATAATTTCTCTTAATTTTTTTGATGAGCAAATGTTTCTATGATCATTGAAATGTGCATTTTATTAGTAATGTCTCTTTAACAACACATCCGAATTAGACAGTTAAGTTTTTCAATCTCCAGAAGTGACCTCCTCTTAATGTTTCTCACAAGGTTGAGAACAGAAAACGCTCTCTCTGCTGTGCAATTTGTTACTGACAAGGAAATAAACATTCTCAATGCAAGTTTAAGGGTCGGAAATGTACTCTGGAGGTTGTTCGAGTAGAGCTCTAGTATTTTTTCAAGCTTTACAGTCTAAAATAGGCTTTGAAATGAAGACACTCAATTGCAAAACTATTATCAATATCTTCTGGATAACCCTTGACCAGTTTGTTTGTTTGCCTCAATCTCCTTATCTTTGTTTGCTACTCCCTCATGTAATGATAACAATGACCAAATGTTAAAACGTTTTGTCAATGTTTCATAAGCCACTTTCCTCCTTTCTAAGTTGGCAATAGATGAATCAATGATTTTGATGAAGACGTCTATTTTTAAATGTTGTCTATCACCAATGGTTGCTTCTATTACATAGTGTTCATCAGCAAACACTTTATGTTTATGTTTCCTTTGGTAGTTTGGTGTTTCAAAACCACTAAGTTTCAATGCTGCTTCCTCAAACTGTTCAAAGCCATCTCTTTTTCCTACAAATACAATTGCATAGTCTGTATTGATTTGGTTGCTTTGAACAAATGAAGAGTTTTCTCCTGAAAGATCCTGTTAGTTTTATCAATCCTTCCTAATATGGCATTCCAGAACAGAGACAGAAGAGAAGTTTCATATTTCTTTATGTTCTTCTCTAGACCTGACCCTCCAAACGGGTAGTGGGATTTTGTATCGAGTCTTGTGACAACTGTTTCAGAGCCTTTTCAATGTCTGCAAACTAAGCACTAAAGCTTTGATTGCATCATCTCTGGCTGACCAGCGAGTTTCTGACAAACTTTTTACAACTGGGCCTGGATTCACTAACAGGAGCAAATAGTTGCGCCGGCGCAAGTTTGAAAGATGTGCCCAAATCCCTATTCACTAAAAGAAGCAGGCGCAATTTGAGAGCAAAGTTGCGCCTTTTATTTGCCACCACTCAAGAGTAGGCGCAACTATTAAAATCATGATTGTCACTTCAATAAATTTAAATGGCGGCATATTATCGTTATGGCTTAAAATACAATAATTAGTTAACTGTACTCCAATTAATAATAAAGAAATTAAAATAACAGACGTTTGTCAAGCACAAAATTTGTTTCAATTTAGATAGTGGTAACAAAGCAATTACTTACCTTTTATTGTTGAAATCTTACATTCAAGCAACGTAATGGCATTTATTGCATTATTACAAAACAAAACGTCAAACGAAACCACGAACTGTGTAATCTTTGTCTAGATCCAAAGAGGTTTGTATTCCTCCAAATCCAAAGACATCGCGTCACTAAATATGGTGGTTAGTATAGCTTTAAAATAAATTTTAAAGTTTCTATAAATGTTTTCTTAATGGAACTTAAGCTTTAAACTAATAATATTAATAAATACTAAATAATATACTAATATTGGTTTTGTAAAGCACCCACAAAGAGGCCGTTTCTAATTTTATTGCTAGTCTACAAGCAAAATATTTAGAAATCCTTGTATTTGCTGTCATTTTCATTAGAGATTTAAAATAAAGTAGCCTTGACTTTGAAAGGAAATTCTTCACAAGGATTGGTCGAAACAGCACAATTGATGACGTTTATGGTGACGTCACCATAATCTTGCCACCAGTTTGCGCCTTGTTTAGTGAATACGGAAATGGAGCAAATAAATAAGGCGCATCTTGGGGAGCATCTTGGGCGCAAAGTTGCGCCATTTCTATACTTGCGCCGGAGCAGATTTGCTCCCGTTAGTGAATCCAGGCCCTGGTGTTTTGTTTCTTTCAAGGATGGTATTAAAAACAGCCCATCTATGAGTAGATAACAAAAAAAAAAAAATTAGTAAAGATTTTGAACGAAAGCAAAAAATTGTACAGCCTCAGTACAGCAATCTGCAGCGGCAGAACCCACAAGAATTAAGGAGTAGGCAGCACAAGGAACATACTCTGCCATTTTTTTTAAATCCTAGCTTGGAGCCCTGAGTAGGCTCCTGCCATATTTGACGGGAGAACGATCATTGTTCGTAAGTCGTCCCCATGTCAAAAGAAGAGAGTGGATGAAATTTAGATCGACAGTGTTTTATACTGCAATAATACTACAGTGACTATACAATGGCCACACCCAGGCAACAACTCTAAAATAGCGACTTCTAAAGAAACTCTGTGCCTCCCCTGCCGAAAAATTTTTTTGGCGCCCTGTATCCAGGCCCAGTTGGCCCATTCATAAATCCGGCACTGTTCACAACATATGAGCAAAAAATTGGAATTTATACATGTTTATTGAAGACAAAATATTTAGTATAATAAATTGAGGTGTGTGTTATTTTTTAGCATAGTAAATAGCTACTGCCACGGTATTTTCACTTTCGACCAATAAGAAACCCCGTTTTAATTTTGGTCAATCAACAATAAATAGGAGATGTATCAATGTAGAGAATCTTTTGGAAGTCCGTCACTTTTGTTAGAGCTTGTTTGTTCGTTGTTTAAAGGTACCGGTATGTTAAGAGTTCCTTTTAAAATTAAATGTTCGATTTCTTCAAGTTGGCGAGCCAACATTCCACAATTTTATTTTGAATTTTGTTTCATTCTGGTTTTTAAATTTGAATAATTTCCGTAATTAATTCCTGAGACAAGGTAAGTTTTAGTTTTAAAGTGGGCATACTCTATAAGGCTAGATTAAAAAATAATTGGGAAAGTGAATTTCATTGTTTCAACTTAATGAACGGCATTTCAAAAGTGTAAAATAGGTGACATGATAAATAGTGTACACATTACTATTTTAGTTTGTGAAAATTTTAATCACGGTTGAATCTTTGTTCTTTACTTGATATATTATACGGCTGCATGGTCTAATGCACTACTCTTGAAATAGGCAAGACTACCGATGACAAAGAGATCGAGGTTTAAATCTCGGTTGGGTGTGAGGGTGATTTTCCTTAATTGGCTTTCCACTATTCCCTTATGCAAATGTGGGTACATTTACTCTAAATATAACCTTCCGAATCTCTAAAACTACTAGCGTAATAAGTACCTACATAGGCATATAGCCCAAACTGGTAGTAAGACGAGATGGAAAAAATCGATATTCTATTCAAGACATTTCTTTACTGCTACCTATTATTTTCAGCAATGAGGTGACCTGGTGGTCTAGGGGTAAGGTGTCAAACTTCTGTGCTATGGGTCCGGGATTCAATCCTCGGTCCTGGCACAGATTTATCTGATTGCTAAACCCTTCCTTCCCCTCTGACAAGACGTGTATTAATCATAGCTTGTGAATGTGTGGAATGCCAGGCCTCCACCATGGTTCGGATCCCACGTTAAACTGTAGGTTCTCCATTTCATCTCACAATCACCCTACCATTACACATTAACATAAGTGCGTATAGCCCGGACGGGTAGTAATACGTGGTGCTATTAATAATAGTAATAATAATAATAATAATAATAATAATAATAATAATTTTCAGCAATGGCTCTTCAGAAACACATTTTACATAAATGGGATAAGTTGACTTGTTATGTTTCATGAGCCAATATTTTTCATTATGTTATAGCTGTATCACATGACACTAGCTCGTACTTGAAATCCCGTGTGCTAGCTAGCACTAGCTAGCACGACATCATCTAGCGTTGTGTGAATTACAACAAGTATACTGGTTCTGCCTCTTGCTACTAGCTTCCATACTAGTTGTGAGGATAGAACAGGCACAATTTTCGTATTTTTCCGACACTATGTCTATGTAATTCGACCAATCAATGCGCGCTGAGACTGTGTGTAGAGAAATGATAGAATTGGCGATAACATTGTCATCAGATGTGATTTGGTGTTGGCAGAAAATTATTCTAAACATCCTTGTTTATATAACACTAAATTGCCATAATATGACAATATATTTAATATATATTTAATTAAAACATGTTATCTAAAAACGACAAACTGTGTTCCAGACCCAATTTTGATCTAAATAAACTTGATAGCATACCAGCCTTGGGTGGTGGTTTTTTTTTAAAATATAAAGTGTGCGTAGACCTAAAAAAGAATATTTGTGTAGCAAGGATACTGTACTTCGACACCCATGGGCTTAGGAGCCTCTGACCACATCGTAAATAAATGAATACAAGTTTAGAGAGATAATAAATGTTAGTGTCACCCCAAATTTGTCCTACCTAACCTCCGAATGTATCATTTTTAGCATCCTGTGACCATTATTTTGTCTTTCCATCCAGTCCCATGTCCATATTCTTTTCCTACGCTTCCTCTCATAATTTTCAATATCATTATTAATAATTAATGCAGATGCTGCACCCAAAATTAATAGCTGACGTTCCATAAATATTTGTACTATAACCTAGTACCAAACTAGCAGCGTGTGAATATCCTAGTCCCGGTTCTATTGTACTAGTTAGTATACAGATATCTATACCTCAGTTTTAGCTTATGTGGTGCTGACTGACAGTTCACAGCTGACTTCTGACAGTCAACATTTAGGTATATACCTAAATTTTGACTGTCAGAAGTACCAACTGCTAAAGACATGTTTTTTTCAGATTATATGGTTCGGCATAGGGATACATAATTTGGTCTGGTAGCTTTTTAAAGCCGTCAGAAGTCAGCTGTGAGCTGTCAGTCAGCACCACATAAGCTAAAACTGAGGTATAGTTGCTAGCTAGCACACTTAATTTCTAGTACAAGCAAGTGTCGTGTGATAGTAGTTTAGATGAAAAAATAACACATTGGAAGAGAATTACTGGAAAGTCAAAGAGAACACTTAACCGCCTCTGAAGAGAAATATATTTAACTGGAAAGCCTAATAGAATAGCTATCTACTTAGGTAAAACTGGAAAGCTGATACATTGGTCTTAACATTAATAAGGCTTGCAAGTTCTATCACTTATTATTGTGAAGGACATTTTATGTTTCATTATAATAACCATTCAATCCAGTTTATCAGTTAACAATAACTAAAAACTACCAATATAAATATGTAGGGCTATGATTTCAAACGCGCATTAGTCAAACAATGTTTCCAAGTGCGTACTATGCTTAAGACACAAAACCTAGTGTCAATAGGAGTCACACTAAACCTCGTGTCTACAATACTCACACAAAAACCCGTGCCAATAAGGCATCCAAAAAAGCCGTGTCAATAAGGGTAACAGAAAAACACTTGTCAATAAGTCACACAAAACCCCGAGTCAATAAGACTCACACAAGACCCCGTGTCAATAAGACTCACACAAAACCTTGTGTCAATAACGCTAACACAAAACCCCGTGTCAATAAGGGTCACAAAAAATCCAGTGCCAATAAGGCTAGCACAAAGTCCCGTGTTAATAACGCTAACACAAATAATACATAATGAATTACAAAAGGCTGTAAGATATTAGCTACAAATAAATACTTAGGCATGTTTATACATATTGCATATTATCTATGATAATATCCAACAAGCATAATCACGTATCACTAAAACAAGGGTGTTGAATCATTAACATATCCCGTATCAAAAACAGTTTTACCCCTTCGCATCAGCCATTATACATATAATTTTGGCCAATGCGACGTATCGTGACAGCACCCATTTTTATAGACAGTTTTAGTTGCTGCCACCTACCGAAGAAGACTTGGCCTTTATATTATCTTTTCATGACATTAATTTTTTAGTTCAATTTGCATGAGTATACGAAATAATTCAGATAAATAAACATTATAATTATATTATCGTCTATCTTTTTCCTTTTTTTCCAAAATGTAAAATAGCTCTCGTTCCCTACAAATGGCAACACTGAATATTATCCATCAGCTGATTTAACGTGAATTGAAGTGCGTAATCCGTACAGAAAAAGTCAATACTCAGTACAATACATAAGCAGTTAAAGAAATGACTAAATTTTTATTTCGCTTGCTTTACATATATATAATATTAATAATATTGTTTTATTGTTACTCAGAGCTTTTATAACTTATATTATTTTTAACATTTCAAAATCATATATATCTGCATTTTATTGTACATATTCGAAGTATAATATTGTTTCATTGTATTTAATGGTAGAAGGGAGCGACAGGTTAAAATATATTTACATGATGTAAAGTAGTTATTATGGCGTAGTGCCTCATCGATTTGCCTCTGATTTGAGCAAAGCACAAGACTGATGAAGAATGGAATATGAGTATTCTGTATTTAGAAGAGAAGCAGATGTACACAACAGATGTTGTGGGGGATGGTTTTGGTGCATTAAGGTAGGGTTAATTTATGTTTTAAGAGGCTACAATACAACTAGTATTTTCACTAATATGATGAAGAAATAGGAAATATTATTTACACAACTGTTTTACACAATATATAAATACCCTTAAAAAAAAGGCTGAAATAGGCCTTTAATGAAGATAGAGTTTTAAAATATTTGAACTTCGTGAAAAGACTCTTAAGCCTATAATACAGATAAAACACTACTTTATCAACAAACTTCATCATCCGCATCGATGGTCGCATGGTCTAATGTGTCATCTTCATGTGAGGTTGGATTGCTGGTGACGGTGAGGTGGTTTCAAAACCTGTTCTGATCTACTGAGGGTTTTACTTAATCGTTTTTCCCTCTAAGCAAATCTGATTACACTTTCTCTAAATTCAACCTTTTAAATCCTTTGTACATTAGCCTAATTAGTATAGGTATATAACCCAACTAAGCTATTTTGTAATTATAATAGTAGGCATATAGTACAATTAAGTTAAGTCACAGGATTTTTCTTGATCATGCTCTGCGACGTTGCCTGGAAATCTTCAATCTGAGAACAGACATACATTTCCACCCCTACAAGCCCATCTAACTGTTCAAAAACAATCCTAATATAAATATTAAAACTCCAGTTTTTTTTAAAAAAACCTTTCAATTTAGCTTCAACTACTTATAAATCCACGCGGAAGCAATTATGATCACATTTTAATCACATTTAGCAACCTCACAAAGTAATATAAGTTTAGACCCATATAAATAGCACCATAGATATTTAGGTTCACAGTAGTCTAATTGATATTTTAGTGACATTCATTAATATATATTTACTATAAGTTATCCTGGAACTAAACCTTCCATTGAGTAAATAAATAAATTTTTCTCTTAAGTTGAAAATGGTAATTTTCTTAAAATAGTTTTAAATATAAGATTACATGCTTGGGAATACAAATAGTGACATGTTCATGAATACGAATAACGTGCATGTCATTGCAATATTTTAGGGCAAGATATTTTAGAATTCGGTTGTTATTGCCACATTGAAGGTCAGGCCTTGTTAGTGTGAGATAGTATATAAAAAATAAACAGAAGTGTTCCACAAATGCACTGGTAGGCTTACATAGCTCTACGGTACAGGTTGGAATTCTTTAGTCCGGCATCCTTAGGACCTGACAAGCATCAGACCACATAATTCAACTCCTAAAAACCCTCTACCCCTTATTCCTATCACCTAGGATTGCTCTATCACTTTACATACAAGTACTTATTGCCATGTCATTAAAGGTTGAGTAAATCTTAAAACAGGAAATAATACATTACCTTTCACAACTCTTGGAAGACATAACTAAGGGCTGAAATACAGCCAAAATACAAGACAAAACAAGAATGTATTTATGTAACCATAACACTTGGCGGCAGACGCAAACAACTGGCGCCTTTGTACTTCTCATAGCATCATCATGGTGGCCGCCCCTCAAACTAACGGCGGCATATTAGAAACATGCCGGACCACAGACTGCCCCGGGGCTAAAGAGTTTTAACCTCTTTTCATGTAAGTACCTATTTAAAAATAAAAATTTTTTTTTCCACTTCTAGGATATCTGTGGCGTTATCTGTGCCATCTTGACATGGCTACTAATATTGTATGCAGAATTTGTGGTCATGGTGGTGATGCTGCTGCCTTGTCCATATCCTGTTTACAGTGCTGTGAATATGATCATCTTTCAAACATTCGCATTCCTTGCTTTTGCATCGCATCTAAGAGCCATGTTCACAGATCCAGTAAGTAAAACCATCTTATCACTCATCTACGGTGGGAGCGTAAATAAATGACAAGTAGCAGAAGGTTATTTATTGTAAACATGGCCTGGAAGTATTATTAAAATAGTTTGATAACTTTTTTGTTGTAAACTGGTAGCATTACTAAGAAAATGAAAATTATTTCTGAATAGGCTGACACTAGTTATTTTCAGCCAATGCTTACAATAAAGAACCTTTTGCTAGCTGTCACCAACACTCCCATCGCAGATGAGCTAAAATTACAAATATATTATTTTCTATGATAAATTTGTTTGCAAAAAACATAGTTTGGCGTGAATTGTATCTTTAAGACTGGTGTCAGATGGGGCCACCCGGGTCGCGTGACCCAGTGGGTAAGAACATTTTAATTGCTCCTGTCACACAGAGTGGTGCCACCTAAGTTGCGCATGAGGGTCGACCATCTGTGACTCAGTACGCTACTTATAGGTGATGCCACTTTGTCAACCTGTTGTTTTTCATTCAGTCTGTCACACAACTCCACAAGAAGCAGCCATTTTGCAATGGAGCTTGACATCTAAACCATCATTTAGGAAATTCAACAGCGTCTGGCAATATGGGATGTTTATTCATACAATTATTATAAATGTGGATCACACCACTCGGGCTATGAGCAAGTGACAACAAAAGGCAGTGGGGCCTCCCAGGTGGTCCCGTCTGACACCAGCTTTGAATACTACCATAGCCTATCTAAAAAAAGTATGAGTCAATCATACATACTTCCTTGTATTATCCAATTTAGGCCTAGTTAGGAACAAATTTGGTGAAGATTGGTTACCCTTTAAACTACCCTTAAGTATGTCCCACTCATAAAATAAAATATATTAAGTGATTTTCAAAGGTAATTACTAATTTTGAATAGATGTGATTTTTGCTCAACAACTTTGGAACTTAGTCCTACATATAAGATGTGAACCTACTGTAACATAAATATTTAATGACATGGCCCTAGCCACACAGATGGTGTGCCTGACTCAAACATGGATTACCAACATTCAATCTTGAACAGTTACACTGATATTTTAAAGATTTTGATTTTTGTGAATTAGGCCTATACAAATTGATTTGTACTCGTAACACTCTCTTATATTAATTTTAAAATTATAACTGGCACCAAAGATAAAACATAATTATATTTTATCTACTAAAAGTACCCATACTACTTGAATTGATTTCAGGGAGCAGTACCAAAAGGAAATGCGACGAAAGAAATGATCCAGCAAATGGGATTCCGAGAAGGACAGGTGATATTCAAGTGCCCGAAATGTTGTAGTATCAAACCAGAGCGAGCGCATCATTGTTCTGTTTGCCAAAGGTACTTTTATAGTATTTGTCTTTAAAATAAATGGTACAAGAGTTATTATATATACTTTCTCATAATGTATATTAGAATTTGGAGCTACTTACTATGTAAAATATTTCTTGGATATCTACTTTTGAAAAATTTTGAATTAAAAAAAAAAATTATCATTTGCACACTAGCCTACTCTTGATTTTAGAGCTATATTTAAACTCACGATTTCACCATGTACAATTTAAATATCAAGTGTAGGTAAGATAAATCCATCAATTGGTTTCGGCTCTATCCGTAGGTAAGCTACATACATAATTCTAAGATCTGCGTTTTGAAATTTGTGGGCTCATAGAATGTCAACATTCATCCAAATATTTAGTTTTAAAATTTTCATGGTTGCAATACTTTCTTTATATGATAAATAAAAAACTACTTTACCAAAAAATACCACTTTTTTAAGTAGTCTTACATACAAACACACAAAAATTACAAACTTCACTTGAATCTGTTATGATCAATTTAAAATGTGTGTTCCTCACAAGTTGGCTAAAGAGACATGGCGGAATTAAGTTAATTTAATTTAGCTTTTTAAATCGGTTTTATTTCTATTTTCATACATCTACAACATATAACATTGTTTATATTTATTGCTATTTTAAATGCATTTAGGCATGTGAGACTGGGCAATTTAAATTTCTTTTACAAAGTTATTTTCTATTTGTAGGTGTATCAGAAAAATGGACCACCACTGCCCCTGGGTGAACAATTGTGTTGGGGAAAACAACCAAAAATATTTTGTATTATTTACTGTGAGTATACTTTTACATTTTTTATTGCACGCTAGCCATATCTTCCAATGTTCTGCTGCATGTCATGTTTGTATAAACATCTTATGAATGAAATTCCTGGTAGTTCTAAATAGTCTACAAGTCTCAAATGGATTACGGCATGTAATATAAGGAATGTAACTGCGGCATTGTCCATATGTAGGAGACCATATTTCAACTAGTTTAAAATGGTTGAAAAATGACACCTGGACACAAGAATTGAACCAGAGACCTTTGGCCTAGCGCGCCATGGCTCTTCCACTGAGCTTTCCAGAATTGGACCCGTGCTCAGGGTTATTCTTTACTCGTAGTCTAAGGCTGAGTCTGTGATGAATGTGTGGAACCGTCGGCAACATAACATTAGCGAATAATAGTATTACGGGCTATCAGATATCACAACCATCGACTCCTGCGACTCTGGAGGGCAGTTATGCTGCCAAGTAAACAACACAAGATTCTAATTTTAAAGTGAAATTTCATTGAATATCAACACATGGGCTGCTTATCATAAATTACGGCACTGTACGTATGGATAAGTAGCTGAATAATGAAGCTAGTCTGACACCTAATTTAGTTAATAGCGAGTCTGCCTATTGACCTAAGAATCCTAGGTCCTATTCCCTGCATGGACGAGAAATTTATCATTGGTGAAATATGCATTTCCCCCTTTGCAATTATGAATTGCGTGTTGTGTCTCTTCTGGGTTTAAGCTAGTTAATAAGGGGTCATCCATAAACAATGTTCCAACGCTTTTTTCTTGCCATTTTTGATTCCAGATATAGCTGCATCATATATGTAAATTTGAAAAATGACACCCGGGCGTGAGTTCTTTGCTCAGATGTCATTTTCCAAATTTAAGGAAGTGTAGGTTAGCCTTCCTGCACTACAATGATGTAGCAGCGCTCACTTTTGGCAAGAGGTGTCAGTTTTAACAGGAGATGGCAGTTTTGACAGGTGTCACTTTTGATAGGTGTCACTTTTGATAGGTGTCAATTTTGACATCCCTTACTCTCATTGATGGGCTTGTGTACTTAATGTCAGGCTCATATTATAGTCTGTTTTTGGGAAGGTCATTGTTCAAAACTCGGTCGAGTGTACTTGTTTTTTTTTAAACTACTTTGTTTCTCACTCTTGCTCCACACAAATGTGGGAACATTTCTTCTAAATTTTACTAGTTCCTTATCCTTTGCCCACCAACAAAATTTAAATGCTCTAGTCCTTAAAGACATGGTGCTTTTTTCTTTATCTAGAAGCTAAATCAGGGTTGTCACATACTTAAGTAGCCAAGATAGGTAATAAAAAAAGTAATGAAATATTTCTAAAATAAATTGGTAGACATTCTGTATTTGTATTAAAAATAGTGTGTTAAGGGGTCATCCATAAAACAGGTAATGCTATTGATAGTGGGTAAAGAGGAGCTGGGAGGTCAGGAGGAGAAGTGTATATCAAAGTGTTAAATATAATCCAGATCTTATACTTAAATTCCTATGTTGAAAAATTAATTTAAATTGGATTCTGAGTAAAAACAAATCTTGAGTCCCTCTTTTAGAGTCATAAAAACTTCCCTATGAAATAATGACATAAGAGAGGTAATGAAAACCATTATATAACTTATGGATAACCCCTAACTATACTTTTTACAATGTTGGCTATTCTTTGAATTTAAAAATAACATCTGGACACAGGAATTAAACCCGGGACCTTTGGCTTAGTATGCCAATGCTCAAACCACTGAGATATCCAGGAGTCTTCCCGTACCCAGGGTCACTTTTCACTGATATTTTAATGCAGAATCTGTGGCGGACATGCAAAAATTGTCGGTGATATGAGAGTGATGAGTTAAGACCACAAGCAATCAGACAACCCAACTCCCTTTGACTCTGAAGGGATTTATGCTGTCAATTGTGCAATGACAACTGTACAAATGTGCTTATCATTAAGAATTAAATATCCAAACTATTATATTTGTTAATTACAGTTATAGCCGCAGCTAAATATCATCTTCATTGAATTAAAAAATAACTCCTGGATAGCTCAGTGGCTAGAGGATTGGTATACTAAGCCAAAGGTCATGGGTTTGATTCTCGTATAAGGTGTCACTTTTAACTTTGAAGAATATGATATTATATGCGGCTTTAACAGCAGTTAACAAATAGAATAGCTTGGCTATTTAATCCTTAATGTTGGCTATACAATTTTTTTTTTATAATTCTCTAACAGGTTCCTCAATGTGGGGCAAGGCATACGGAAATGGCCGACTGCCTTCTTAATGCAGAATTCAAGTAATAAAAGGGTGTGTGTATGTTTCAGTTCTATATCGCCATGATCTCAATCCACTCCCTCATCCTGTCTGTGAACCAACTCATCATGTGTACCAACCACGAGTGGAAGGACTGCTCTGCCTACTCCCCGCCTGCCACTGTTGTACTTCTGTTGTTCTTGGTGTTTGAAGGCCTGTTGTTCGCCACGTTCACCATGGTTATGCTCGGAACACAGCTACAAGCCATCTGGAATGATGAAACGGTCAGTTTAACTGCTTGGCGACATTTAGTGACAAAACCAAACATTTGTTATAGATTTGGGTTGAATCCACTTTCTTGAATCCCAATCCTCATTTCACCAACTAATACTTAATCTTAATCTTCATTTTACTTATTAATCCTGAATCTTGAATCCGAATCTTCATTTTAACTATGAATCCTGAATATTGAATCTGAATCCTCATTTTAACTATGAATCCTGAATATTGAATCTGAATCTTCATTTTAACTATGAATCCTGAATTTTGAATCTGAATTTTCATTTTAACTATGAATCCTGAATTTTGAATCCTAATCTTTATTTTAACTATGTAGGCCTATCTTGAATCTGAATCATCATTTTACCAAGTACCGGTATTCTGAATCTTTAACCCAAATCTTCATTTTACCAAGTATTCGGAATCTTTAACCCAAATCCTCATTTTACCCATGAATTCTGAATCTTTAACCCAAATCCTCATTTTACCCATGAATTCTGAATCTGAGTCTTCATTTTACCTATGAATCCTGAATCCGAATTTTCATTAAATAGCTATGGATCCTGAATACCTAATCTGAATTTTTATTTTACTTATGTATCTTTAATATTGAATCTTTATGTTACCTATGAATCTTAATTTTTATATTATCAATGAATCTTTAATATGACTTCATTTTACCTATAACTTCCAAATCTTGAATGCAAATCATAGAAAACATGATAAAAATTAAGTGTTTAACTTTCCCACATTGGAACAATTTTTTCCTTATTAAATTCTGATCTTGTTCAAATTAAGGGGTTTGAGTTCTACTTGTTAAGTTTGTTGTTTAATTACATTGTTCTAAACCACTATAAATGTCATAATATCATTAATAAACAACCCATGCTAAAGATTTGATTTTGTTCTGTTTTTTTCCCTTTCAAATCTCAACTCTGCAGTTTTTAATCATACAATCTTGAATATCCTTTAGGAATTGGGGGTATGTCCTTAATTTGTTACAAAGTGTATGTCAAAGAGTTTGTTTGCATCTCCATATACATTTATAGCTATAATCTGATTTTCATGGAAAGCCTATTATTTGATAACTGGAAACTCATATTGCCACAATGGTGAGAAAAAATATTACAAATATATTTACATTCTTAGCCCGTTTAATTAGTATACTGTAATGATAAATCATACAATACTTCATAAAGACATATTATTGGAAGTTTTTTATAACTGTTTTAGATGATTTTTATAACAAATAAGACATATTTCTAGAGCAGTGGTTCCCAACAGGGGTTCCGCAAAACACTGGAGTTCCACGAGATTGTGGTCGGGGTTCTGCGAGAATTTTCTAAAGCTTTCTTTTTAATGGTCTGTTCATAATTTTTTTGACAATGTGGGAATATGTTTATAAAGCTCTGGTGACCGAAGAGATAACTAGATTTGTTGGTAGTAATGTTAAAAATGAAGTTATTAAGAATATTTTAAGCAAAGTTCAAATATCAAAGGACAGTTAGTAAATAGAAACAGTCAATAAATACTATTGAAATATTTGGTATACTGGCTTACATGTCTATTTTGTAATTTACCCTTGTCAAACCTAGTATGTGTCAGCCAGGTAGGAGGAGTTACCCGAAACTTGACGAAATATTTTAAGGGTATCACCAAACTAAAAAGTTGGGAATCACTGTTCTAGAAGGTCAAATTTTAATGACTTTCAATTATTGTTGGTATTCAACACCTTAGCTCAGCCGGTAGCATGCCTGTCTACTGAGATAAGGGTCTCGAGTTTGATTCCCTGCATGGCTGAAAAATGTATCATTGGTGAAATGTAGATTTACCCTTTCACAGTGAGGAATTCACGGCCGGGGACTGGATGTTGTGCCTGTCCTAGTCTTAAGTTAGATTATAAGGCAAATGAATCTAAGACAGGCCTAGCCAGCGGGTAGTGGAAAATATATGTCTTGAATAAACTGACCCAGGCCACAGGCTGGAAACAATAATGGATGTAAAGTAAATCATTGTTGGTCGTTGAAAGTGGGCTTCATATAAAAACCAAATTCTATATGTGTATGTACACTGTGCAGTAAAACTAGCTTTAAAAAAAAATTCAAACATATCAAAAATAAATTTAAAGCATTTATTTCTTGGTTGGCTGCATTCCATTTTTCAATTAGCTCATCTTTCTATAGCTACATTAAATTTTTGAAATTTTGTTGAGTGGATTAATTATTCTTGACTATATAGGACGTTACTTGAATGGTTTCTGATAAGTTGTTTTATAAAAATAAATAATCAACTTATAAAGACATGTATAAAATTTTGTTGAAAACACTATTAATTAATGTAAAATAGGGATGTGTGACGTCCAAATTTTCACTTCAATGTAAACTCTAATCGAAAATATGGAATAATCTCGAAGCCAAATTGAAGTTTGAATATTTCTTTTGTTAGTCTTATGTTTGAAAAAATATTATGTAAGTTAGTGATTTGTTGCTATTTATACAACTCTAAGTACTAAAATTACTTGGAAAATATTTTATTGCTCAATTGTTTGTAATATATTTATTTTTATTCTGATAAACAATGTTACTATCACAACTACAATTTAAACCCGCCTCAGTGGCTTAGTTAGCTAACGCGCTAGTTTCTGTTAAGCTAGACTGCCGAGGATGGGGAGATTGAGGTTTGAATCTTAGTTGGGTGAACTGGGGG
Organism: Timema bartmani; assembly: GCA_902151455.1. Classification (NCBI taxonomy): domain Eukaryota; kingdom Metazoa; phylum Arthropoda; class Insecta; order Phasmatodea; family Timematidae; genus Timema; species Timema bartmani. Next base: position 17,136 of record CABFWB010000062.1, on the reverse strand, counting down.
TGGTTTTTCCTAAGTGGTTTTCTATTCTCCTTCTACACAAATGCGTGTTCATTTCCTCTAAATTCAATTTCCCCATTTCATAACCCATTGGCGTAATTAGTACTTAAGCACAGGGGTTGATTTCCAAAATTGTAGGTAATGGAATGCACTACCGGGGAATTTTTTTTTATTTGAGCTTCAAAAGATGTGTTTTTAAGCCAAAATTTTCTTCTAAAAACCGACTAAAATGTTTTAAAATCTGTCATAATGTAATTGTGTTTTAATGTTTTTTAATTAAATTTAATGCAAATTCTCACCACATGTTTAATTTAATTTTGATTTTTAACTACTAGTTTTACTATATAAACAGGAATGATAAGAGCACTTAGAAATTTAAAGTCATAGACTACACAAAACAAATGCTTTTAATTTGTACAGATGTATTTGGAATTAAAAATACACACAGGCTATTATATAAATGATTAGAAAAAAATGACTGTCCATTTTAGAAGCAACTCCACAGTCATTCCATGTTCTCATCATATTCGATGCCTCTAGTCTAGACCTTTCCTTACTCTGAGTGTCTATGGCAGAATGCTGTCATGAAACAAACCACGATTCAACATACTTGGAGGGATTAAATAAACGAAGAGGGGGTCCATTGATTCTTAAAAATAAAAAACCAGACACACTTGTTGTCTTAAAAGATGTAGTGATGTCATAATCAAATTCATCTGGGGGAAACCCCTCTCACATTCACTGGAAGATATAGCAACTGACTTGATTATATACTTCAATACAACAAAACTGTCCGGAAATGTCTTACTATATATATATTTCCGGAAATTCCCAATTAATTGTCTTTAATTGAATTTGAACTAGGCATTGAACTTCTTAATTTCCTTTTCCTTGTAAGTTATTTGCACATTTTTGGGCGAGTTTTTCATCTCTGTTACTTTTATCAAGTTAATATGTATGAAAAAAGTGCGTTGAGCAAAAACATTTAGTAATAAATAAAATGATAGAATATTAGGAAAATGGTAGAGCACAAATAAAAGTAACAGCACTGACACATATTTACACACACTTCAATATTTTGATGCAATTATAGCATCTTCCTCAGGAAGTAGTAGTAATTAGACTGAAGTGTGTGTAAATATGTGTCAGTGTTTTTACTTTTATTTGTGCTCTACCATTTTCCTAATATTCTATTATTTTATTACTAAATGTTTTTGCTCAATGCACTTTTTTCATACATATTATTTTAAAGCATTACCTCCTTTCATAACCTCTTTTGTCCATTTTTATGTTTCTTTCTTTTTTCCCTCTATTATTATTCTTTCATTTGTTCATATATTCTTTTAGCTTATAATCCTTTTATCAAGTTAACAATCTCCAAATCTTGTTCACTCAGCAGTTTCTTTTCAATTGATTGTTCAAATGCTTTGTAGAACTTCTCAGGATCTAAAGAATCATTATTCTTGTGTCCTTCCCTTTTATGAAGAGGAACTCCCATAAAATTAGAATTTTGTACTGCTTCTAGGGCCGTGGTATAATAAGTACCTGGTGCTAATTTTCTACTTTCAAATAGAGAGACTTAATTTCAATTTTCATTTGCAAAGCCTAGGCCAACATTTCGATGCTGCAAAGCCTCGCTCAACTCATTCCTGTAACGCATCACACATCAAGCCAAGATCTAAAATGAAGTTTGCATCGGTAATTTTATTTAATAATATATCTTGTGGTGAGAGAAAACAAGACTGTGTGTTAGGGAACGTATCTGTCATTGTTGGGCACATAAACTATTGTGCACATAAGTAGCTAATTTTTAAATAAAACACCGTGCTTATGTATGTAATTGATTTGATGATTACATCTTTCTAAAGATATTTTTTCTGAATTTCGTGTTTGCCTTAATAGAACTAACCAGAACGCCGCTCCGCCGCATTCCGCCAGAAGTTAAGCACTGCTTAAGCGTATAACCCAAATATGTAGTAAGACGTGCTAAATAAATAAATAAATAAATAAACTACAATTTAATTACTTCAGATTTTTACTCGTGAAAATTGATTTTTAATATATCTAACAGCTCATAATGGCAATAAGAGTATTTTATTTCAATGTTTCTATTTATGAAGCTTCGTAATTGTCAAAGCTGGAATATTTTTCGAAGTGAAAGTCGAAGCTGATAGTGGTTTAAAAGCCAAGCTGAAGTTTCTAAGGTTCTCACACTTAATGTAAATCTTTTGATCACTTTTACAGTCACACATGATTTTAAATTTTCCAGATTTGTTTGTTTTTGTGTTTATGTAAATAATTTCAAATTCTTGCTTCACACAAATGTGCATACACTTCTTACAAATTCTACCTTTCTCATCATACCTGCTTCATTGGCTGAATAGTCTAAGGCATCACTCATGTGAGAGACTGGATTTTTGATGACCGGTAGCTCAGGGTTCAATTCCCGGTCAAGTGGCCTGTGAATGATTTTTCCTAAATGGTATTTCACTCTCTCTACATGAAATTGCAGGGAAATTATATCTAAATTTAACCTTAGCTATGTAATTAGTACATAAGCGTATAACGCAAATGGGTAGTGAGACGAGATGCTGAAAAAAAAACTGTTGAAGATCGTAGTGTCATGGTTTTCAGACTGTCTTTATTTCTTCAGGGTATCGAGCAACTGAAGAAAGAAGAGGCTCGCTGGGTGAAGAAATCTCGATGGAAGAGTATCCAGGCAGTGTTCGGTCGTTTCTCGTTGGCGTGGTTTTCGCCGTTCACCCGCCCCCCACCGAAGACCAAACTTGAGAGCTACTTGTATTCTGTATAAATATTTTTAAATGTTGTGTAGCGATCGAGGCTTCTAACGAGATGAGATGCGAGGTAGGGCCAAACCTTTGGGGTTAACATAAACCCGACTCCATGAGAGTTTCTGTTATTCTCTTATTGATTTGTTTGTTTTCTCAGGAAAAACTAGTGAAAGTAATTTCACTTCATTATAAATACTTAGCTAGAGGTGTGCAAAGTTTCGATAACTTTGTGCTTTGAATATTCTTAAACTTCGCTCTGAAAAAAAAAATCTGCCTTTCTAAGATATACCTATTATTATCATTAGGTTTCGACAGGTCTGTTACTAAGTCCATATCGAGTACCCCATCATGTCTTATCAGAATCTTCCTTTTTTTTTAGATTCCGAAACATCATCTTCTTTCCTTGTTTAAGCTCATCATTAAGTTGCATTCATGGTTTTCCTGGTCCCTTTTTATCTTCCAGTTTGCCATTAAAAATAATTGTCCACTTGAATGCATATTTATATTAAGTTTTTTTCAATTTGTTTTGAAGGTTTGATTCAGCCTTTCTCTGAGCTGCATGAAAAGTTGACTTTGCACACCTCTATTTTCAGTGCCGGATATATGGGAGCGGTAGGGGGGTTATTGGGGCGATCACCCCAGGACCCCCACAAATCTATAAAAGAGAGAAAACACTAATTTTCAATTGTGGATGTCTTCTTATTTTGTGGCAACAATAATGTTCTTCCTGAATGAGATAATTGGGTAGAAACAAATTGATGGATCTGCAATTTAAATAAAAAATAAAAATCCTGCTGGCATTTGAAAGATTGACCAGGAATGTCCCCATTTATCATTTACAAGTTCTCGCGTTAGCAACATTTGTGTGAAATCAAACAGTTGCTTGGGTTTTATCTTTTCTCACACATGCTATGATGTAATTTACATGTGCCTATGGGGCTCCCATACTGTATGCCACCCCAAGGTACCAACATACATAAATCCGGCACTGTCTAATATAAGTAAATGGAACTTTATCTAGATCATTATTCATTAAATTTGATAAGCTTTCCTTTATGAATTAACTCTACAAATAATTATTTTGTAAACTTCGACTATTTTTTTTTTACGAGTTTAGCTATATGAGCTTCCTATAGGGAAAGACTTGCACTAAAAATAACGGTGAAAGGGAACACATATGTTAATTTATTGATCCTTATGCTGGTTTTCATTTTTAATGCATGTTGTACTAAAAAATGATACCGATTTATTCAAACATTGTTTTTTTAAACTTTTGCTTAGTGACTGTTTATAATATTACCAGTGAACTTGTTACTGCCTACTTAAAACCACTTGCACCTAAGTATTAGTTTAGTACCTGTTTTAAAATATAGTGACACATTTTAGAATTATTTACAAGTGGAATTTTGACATATCTTTTATTTACACTAGAGGCTGCCGATTACTTATTCATCAGGGTAAGTAGAATAATAGCGCATAAAACTGCTGATTTTAATATACTTTTTTTTTAGCACCGCATTTTACTACCCCTTTGGGTTATACCCATATGTACAAATTATGCTACTGTGTTGGTGATGATAATGAGCACACCTACATTAGCGCGAAGAGGAAATATGATAACTACATTAAAAAAAATCCCAATGTTATTCCCCCTTTTGGTTGGTGTCCCAACCCTTGTCTAGGCTGATAGTCCGATCTTGACTAATCGAGGTCAGGTCCGACGTACATGAGATAAACTCTGTGCGCTTATTCTAATTTTTATTGGTATAACCTTGAGTAGACCGATTGTCTAGTAGTTTGTCCTCCAACTAGGAGTGTGCAATGCTTTGAAACTATGACTTGGCTTCAAAGCAAATTTCAGCTTCTACTTCTTTTCGGGAAAAATTCCGGCCTCGAGAATTAAGAAGCTTCACCACTAAAATACATTGACATCTAAAAGACTCAATTTATGTTTTTTTTTTGTTTGTTTTTTTCTGTTTGAGGCAGCTCAAAATCCATCGAAAAAACCTGAATTAATTAAATTGAAAGTTTTGATACTAACAAAATATATCAGAATAAAACAAAATAGTACAAACAACATGTGTAGTAAAACATTTTAGGGCATAGAGTTAAATAACTAACCAGAATATAATATTGATAAGCACAAAACAATTAAAAAGAAAATATTCAATCTTCGATTCGTCTTTGAGATTATTTAATATAATCGATTTAAGTTTGCTTCAAATTGAAAGAGAGGATTTTGCACACCCATACCTTTCACACATCGTAAACTACTACTCACCACCACTTTTCTTCACATTGAATCATGATGGTTCGTGTGTCATGCTAATGCGACTGCCATAAGTACTGAATTCTCTTTGTTACTTTCTATTACCATAGTTTGAGTCTTAGCGCATGGAAACCCATGCCACAACCTACTTTGGTGGCCATGTAGTTTAAGGTGCCATTCTTGTAATATACTAGACTGTCGATGATGAGATCATGGTTCAATCCCGGCTGGGGTGGTTTTTCCTAAATGGTTTCCAACTCTCTTCACACAAGTGCAGATACACTTCCTCTGAATTCAACCTCCTCCATCTCTAACACATTAGCTTTATTAGGTGTACAGCCCAAATGGGTAGTAAGACGTGGTGCTAAAAAAATGTTCACTGAGCACACAAAGTCTTGCTGGGGTCATCTGAACCATTGCAGCGAGGAGTGGAGGGGGGTAAATATTCATAATTCATGAGATCTTCTCCCTCATAAACTGGGTACTCCACCGGTTGAGAGTTGTACCTTAATTTCCCCATCAGAGACAAGCCTATCTATAGATAGATTTACACCTCAGCACATTTGACCACTGGTGCAAATTACTATCTATCTATGTAATGATAACCAGCTCAATCATAATGTTTGTACCAGTAAAGTTTATTTTCAGACAAGCGTATAACCCGAACGGGTAGTAAGACGCGGTGCTAAATAATAATAATAATAATAATATTTTCATAGAAAGTTAATTTTGGATACTTACTATTTTTTTGTGTACTTGTTCATTTTCTACAAGTGTATAGAACAAATTGAGCTGTCTTGCCGAGGGATGCGTAGCTAGGAAGTAATGGGCCTGAGGCAAAACTTTTATGGTGGCCCCGCCACCGCCATGAAAACTTTTTTTTAGCACTGTCTTACTACCGGTTCTGGTTATAAACATATGTACTAATTACACTAATGAGTTAGATTAGGGATGAAGAAGGTTGAATTTAGAGGATATGTACTTCCATTTGCATGAAGGGCGAGTAGAAAACTATTTCGGAGAAATCACCCTCAGTATACCCGACCAGGATTCGAACCAATATCTCCCGGTCATCGGCATTCTAGTCTAACACGAGGGTGATGCTTAAGACCAGGGCTTCTCAAACTTTTTATACTCAGGCCTCACTTGAAACAAAGAATAATTGTTAAGCCTCACTGCCATAAAAAAGTCTTTAAAATGCTTTAAGTTGAAAAACATACAAAAATAAATTATGCGATTTTGACATTGATTACAATGATTTAATGAATTTTTATTGAAGCCATGACTACTTTTTATAAAACCCTTTTAAATAATTATTTTATTTTATTATGATTTTACATTGGATGATGTGAATACTATTCATGATAAAAATATTAAACTGCATAGAATGTATTATTTTAAAAGTATATTAAATTACTTACCTGTCGGTAAGAAGAATGAGATTATTACATCTCAGATGTGATTCAGCTCTAGTTCTATTTTTGTGAGAGCCAGGCGAAGGTAATTTTCTACTGTCATTCAATTTATGTATTTAGTTTTTATTGCCATCATTGCTGAGAAACCAGTTTCCCCTGGATATATTGATGCAAATTAAATAATTGTTTTTACAGCCTCATTTGCCACAGCAGGATATTCATTTTGTACAGTTAACCAAAACTTCACGAAGTCGGAGGAACTATACATTTGCTGTTAAGATATGTCATAAGTCATGTCTGAAAAGTTTTATTGTGCTTTCATTGGAAGATGATTAACACTTTAAAAATTTGCTACAAAAGGATTAGGCCTACGAATCCACAAACAGTTGTAAACACTAATTTCTTTAAAATAATCACTAAATCTTTCGTATAAATCTGACATATAGTCAACAATAACTTGCTGAACCGGTGATTTATTGACATTTAGTATAATTTCTTCTAAAAATCCATCACACAATGTAAACATTTCCACATTTCCACATTTCCATTCTCAACTCTACTTTTCTACAACAACAACAACAACAACAACAACAACAACAACAAATTTTTCATGAAACCATTCACTTTATCACTTAACCCCAATGCATTTGTATAATGTCCCTGCAGATAAATATTCAACAAGTTCCACTTGTCAAAAATAATCACACAAATATGCTAATTCACCAAAAAGTCTTTGTTCTAAAGATGCTCTGACAATAAAGACTTGCCTTGCAAAAAGTCCTCACCTCATCATGCAGTTCGAACAGCCGTTGAAGCAATCTTCCATGTGACAGCCATCTTACTCTCTGTATTTGTATGTTCCTTTTTTGATTTAGTAACATGTAGGGCAATTGTGTATGATGGCATTAATGCTTTTGTTGACACATTAGCGTGTTAGGAAATTGTTCCTCTTTGTTGAAGTTCACTTAATATGCGAAGAAAAAAAAATCACTTGATTTGTTAACACAATCTGGATGCTTAGAATGCAAATGTAATTTTAATTTACATGGTAGCATACAAACATTTCAAGTAAGTGAAACCCATATTAATATAACAGTCATCATATTGTCTGTTAGCAAGCTTCTTTTTCTTCTTTGAATTTTGCACAACTTTCGTTTGAATTGGGAAAGCCCTTTTCAATAAATTATCCTTTTCATATTCTATTAGATGGAAACGACAAAATTATTATTTATATGTACTGATTATTACTGCAGAGCAGTCAATGTTATTTAGAGTAGAGGTAAAATGATTGTTAGTAAAAGTGTTGGAAGTGGACTTGAACTCAACAGCTTGTTGCTATGTTACAGTTTCAACTACATTATAAAAATAATGTTTCTGTTTAGTAAGAATATGCAAAGTTCACATTTTCAATTCGAAGCCGTGCTCATAAAAAAATAAAAAATAAAAATAAATTGAACACATAAATGCATTTTTGCGGCCAAAATTTTTATCATAGTTATCAAAACTGTAATTTTTTTCTCAAAGAAAAGTTAAAGTTAAAAAAATACTTAAAGCCAAATCAAAGTTTTCAAAGCTTTGACCACCCCTACTTTTTAGGGACAATTGAAGGGCTGCTAACATTCTTGCAAACTGATGTGTTTATGTCAGTTTTAAATTTATATTATATATGAAAGAAGGTACAGGAAAAAGCGATAGAAAAAATAAAAGGAATGAACAAAAAATTGTGTTTATAATGAAAAGCGGATGACGTTTTTCACTTTAAATTGCTGCCACTGGACAAAATAATGGCCGCCTCTTGATGAAAATCTGTCTTTACCACTCAAACATTTTACCTAGGTTTCATTCTTTCATAGGCCACTTGTTTGGTCTAGTGGTCAGAGTTCTAGCTACATATCTAGAAGTTCTGGGTTCAATCCTTGGTACTTCCAGATGTTTCTGTGAAGTAGTGGGTCTGTAACGGGGACAACTCAGCCTTGTGTGGGAAAATGATGAGCTTCTTGAATAAATAAGAAGCAGCTCCAATCTAGATGACAGAGATTAACGGCTAGAGGGTTTGTTATCCTGACCTCACAACATCCTCTATCTGCAGAAGTTGGTACTATCTTTGCCAACAGACATTGGCTGCTCTGTCGGTATGGCTAGATTACAGGCTGACACCATGAAGTTTTTTTTCTGTTCTATCTTAACCTGAAAGGAGAAAATGTGAAATTCACAAATGCAACTTCCCAAAGGAGGTAACAAAAACATAACCAAAAGGGAAAAAGATAAACATTTTTAAGATTGATAGGACATAGAATATGGGCTTGCCAAGTAGAATAATGGGATTTAAAATAATTTCAATTAACTATTTTTTAAAATTAGATATGTTAGTAGCTTGTTGTAGCTTCTTCCTAGTACACCACATGACCTTAACAGAAGTGTCTAGTATTCACAATTATTGAGATCAAAATTAGTTTTTATAATAAATTGGTTTAGAAAGCTGAACATTAATCGAGAAATGTAGTTTGAAGGCTGGTTTGTAATAGTTGTTTAGAGGTGTGCGACTCTTATAAACGTCAAAATTAAAGGCCAAATCTCCTTCGCTTTGACACCCACAATCACCTTTGAATCATCAACACATTTTGAAGGAGGAGTAAAACTTTGATAAACAGATTAGAAATATTTAACTAAAATTGGTAAATTTGAACATATAATCATTTTTAGAACAACTATTAAAGAGTATTTTAACATTGACTAGTGATTAAATGTCATCTAGGCTTTAACGTAAGCATGGAACAATTCAGATATGTATCCTTTCTCTCTCTCTCTCTCTAAAAGCACTTAATGGGTAATTTAAAAACTAAAAATAGAACCACGCGATAACAACAAAAATCTTATTTTCAACTTCAGCTTTGACTTAGCGTTGCATGTTTCAAGCTTCACTTTGCACACACCTGATAGTTGTTTATCACTGTAGTTTTTACACAAAAAACATGCTCACTGTTCATACATACTCAGTAATATAAATATTTATTTCAATATATTTGTTTTAAATATGATAGTTAATATTATTGTAAGAACACAGTAGAAAGGGAAATATCTGACAGTTGCAAATGTTAACTCAAACTACTTTCATTTATTCATTCATCATCTCGTGTTTGATGAATAGTATCACTACATGTATAACAACACAACATTAGGTCCTATAGTAATAGTTTATAAATATTAACCACAAAATATTTGTTTGAAATTTCTAAAAACTCTTTCTACTGCGCTCTTATTGTTAAGACGACACACGAACAAAAACAGAAACCTGTTCCAACTCTGACATTCACCAAGCACAAGTGTATTTCCGAGGATACAAGAAGGGACAGGCTTTGTTTTTGTTGATTTCACAGAAGTTGTATTTCACTAGATGGTATCACTGATATGGTTTACAAGTTGACTGTCACGATGGCGATATTTTTGTTCTCTTCTCGGCTTCTGTGGAATCCTATTGTAGTTGGAAAAACCTGGTGGTTTAATGTGTTTGTTAGATATTTTTGTTGATTTCTACTCTGACACTTTCCAACTATGTGTGCTGGTTTTACTTCCTACTTTTATCTGTGATCCAGCCCAATTTTATATACCATTCAACCTGTTTTAAGATGTCCTTAAACAAACATGATAGACCCGTAGAAAATAAAACACAAATAAAAGTAAAAACACTTACACACATTTATAATCACATCAATTTTTTGATTGAATACAATTTAGTCAAAATGTTTTATTTGTCTCATTTGAGATTTTAACTTCAGGCTACTAATAATATCATGATTTTATAAGAAGGGGATTTGCATTGGTTTAACACTAGAGAAATAGAGGAAAATCAAGTTAAATACAGTCTCTTGGGATTGAACCCTTGACAGCTTGCATTATAGTTGAGCACACTATTTGTTTGGAACCAATTAGAAATAAACAGAATTAGTGCTTTAGTTGCCGCAAATGATGGAAAATTAAAAACAGAGCAGTCCAGCTTATCTCTATGGAAGTTTCACTGGTTTTGAAAATCTAGTGGGACATACATTATTTACACACACAAATATGTATCATATTATCTTTAAGCTTTCACTGCCATAGACAACTTGTCAAGTACAGAGTAAACCATAGACTTATTACTGGAGTTGGTTCAACTCCAATATTATATGAATCCGACTAAAACAAATTGCAATTAAAAATTTTTCAAACTTTGTTTTTGAAATTTCCAATTAGATATTTTCTCAAATCCTCAAATTTTGAATATTATTAAGGATTCAAGGGCTCAAGGATTTGAGAATACCATCCCTACTTATTACTCTTTGGCTAAACATGCCTAGCTACTGTCTCTTTACTAGATATGACAGTATCATGTGTGCGTTTAAATATTGTGATCCGCTTCTGCGGTCGCTTTGTCTTAAGCGTCACTCTCGCAATAGACTAAACTGATGAAGATGGGGATATTGGGGTTTGAATCCTGGCCAGGTTTACTGAGGTTAATTTTTTCCTAAACGGTTTTGCACTCACCATCCACATAAATGTATGTATATTTCCTCTGAAATTCAATCTACCTCTTTTCTAACACTTTGGCGTATTAGTATATATATGTATAACTTGAATATGACGCCATCATAAAATAAAATGATGTGTGGTATACTAAATTTTCAAGAGTTGCGAACCTTCACAATAATCATTTAATTCTCAATCATTTTAATTATTAGGCTTTATTTAATCATCTACTATAGTTTCTTAAATACTTATTGCATTCCTCAACTGTGTACTCACACTTTATTGGCAAACACTAAATGATTATCTTGTCCCGGTTTTGCACCCATTATTCCTATTGGAAGGAAGCCTCTCTAGTATGTTTATATTATGATAGTTGTATGTCATGCAAGGTGGTTTTAATAAACGTATTACTGTGTATAATCCTACACTTTAATGTATTAAGGTGCTTCAATTAGATTTTGTAGGCAACTGCATAGTACATCCATTATAAAACATTATGTTTATTGAAGAATTTGTTATTCCTTTGTTTTATAACTTTAAAAAATAACTACTTATTTATATGTTTTGTTTTATCTCTAGGAAAATGACTACTTACTTATTTATATTGTATTATCTTTATTACATCTTGTCAGAAGTGCATGATTTTTTTGAACTTTTATGTTACTGTCCAAAGGTAAACAAGTTGTGTGTTTACCCTAAATGGTGCATTGTTTTCAAAAAGTATCATGGTACTAGGATTAATATTTATATTTGTTAAACCATATAAGAACTTTATTTGTAATATATATAACATACTGGTACAGATTTTTATCTTAAACTTACTATGGTAAATTATTGACTAATTCTATGTACACTCCATTTACTCTGAAAGTTAGCAGTCTTACCTTAACTGATTACACTATGACCCTATATTATAAGCTATCTGATAGTGCAAGAGTACAATGTACAGGCGGACCACCCACCTTTCCATGGGGCATGAAGCACAGGGTTTAGCTATGTTTTTGTACAACACTACCCTTGTGAACGCAGAGTTATGGACATTGCTTGTGATGTCATCGGCTCCACGACCCTATCTTGTCGGGATCAAACAGGTTTGATATTTAGGCACTAGTTGCGTTCCTCATATTTGTATCATGCCTTGTTATAAGAGGCTGAACATGCTCCAACATGTATGCAAACTATGTTTCTGTCATTCACAGTTGATTTTTGAAATCCCCATAAAATCTATTTTTAAGTTCTTATTTAATAAATGTGGAAGCTTCTGAATCTTGCTGTTGCAATATCAACTCTCAAACTCACCATAGTCTTTTCTTGCATTCTCTCTTCAAAGTTTGAAGTACATGAACAATTTTTTGAGCAAGAAGCACACCAAAGTTTGAACTTATAATTGCACAGCCCTGAGCCACTAACTCTTCCATGGTCACGTCTCAACTGATCCCTTACACCTGTGTAAACAGTCACACTTCCCCACCAAGATGTGAGCGACAAGCAGAAGAAGCACAGTGGAGCGGTTAACACCCATGGTTCATGCCCCATGGGAACGTGGCTTAATATGCTACTTACCTGTCCCCTTGTCGAAGCCAGGAAATATTAGTGGACATGTTTATCAATCAGTAAAAGACAACATTTTTATTAGACTTTGTTTCAGCCACATTTCACATGTAATACTTCTTGTGGTACAAAATAATGTTGACTTAATCTGTCAATCTTGTACTCTTTAGTTCTTTCACATAGCACTAATTTTTTTTGCTCTACAGTCCAGAGTTTGAGTACCACTGTTAAAGTCAAACCACAAAAAGTAAATGGAGTGTTCATCATATTCAAGCAATAATTTTAAATAGTAAAATAGTTTTCGCTAATGTTTGTTGAGCATGACAATTTTTTTTTAATTACATTTAGATAAAATGTATCTATGGTTAAGCCTGTAAGGTGGCAAGCTTACCTTGCATTATTACACTATGGTGCAGACTATAAGGTGTGGCCATAGTGTGGTCATTCAAGGTTCAAGGTGAACGGAGTGTGCTTACCATTATTGTTTATTTTTATCATGTCCACGGAGAGACATTGGAGTCGCCAGATATAAATAAAAAAAACTGCCCCGTCACTTATGTTTGAAACTTTTCCCAGATAGGCTTCCTTTTCTTTTTATTTGGTATTTGATTTCCAGGTTTTGAATTATTATTAATCAAACAAATGTATAAATTTTATTAAGGTAAGGATTCTATTGTTAAAAAGACCAATTGATATAGGGACATGTTTTGTCATATTTTTGAGTTGCTTAGTATTATTTTCAATTACTAACAGAATTGTTTGTTAAATACAAAATTAAATCATAAAACATTTTTCATGACAAATTTTCTTCTGTCTGCAAGTTTATTCTCTTTTTAATTCAACCTTGACACTTGTAAGAGGGCTAAAAATCTGAGCAAAATGTATTTCTAACCATAAATTTTCTGTCGAGATGTCATTTTATTTCATAACTAATATTAACAATAATAATAATTATGTTGTGTATTTAACATCGTGCAAAAGTATAGGAATCATTTACTCTATAGTTTATTAATTTATCTTATATCTTATGCGGTTGAACCGCTGTGTAATGAAATTCACGAGTTTTGCAAATATTACTCAAAAAACTTAAATAATCAAAAATGTTTTTAAATGCTTGAATAAAAAAAAATTGCCAAATTTATCTTAACGTAATTAATTTTTTTTAATAAAACCTTCAGAAATTTGTTTGAATAAAGTTTATTTTAAAAGTGTGCTTGACTTTCTATTCACACTTAAAAATGTTGTTTTATTTGGAATGAGTAAGGGCAAGTTTGGCTACATATTTAAACAAGTGGAAGGGTTTATGGAGAGGAGGAGGGCGGGTTGTATCATGGCTCGTGAGATGAGTGGAATTTTATAATTAGAGAATGGAACGATAGAATTTGGGAATGTTATCCTTTTAAGTTTTAAGTTTTTGTGCCTGCACAAAGGCAATAAATTACAGATACAGGATAGTGCCACTTATCTGAATCGCTAACCGCAACTAAGATTCACTGAGTCAGCCCACATGGTCGTTATTTATTACTGTTCATTACTACCACTTTTTTAATTACATCTTTACCTTTTTCTTGTTTCATCTATTTCAAATGTTATTAAGGTTTTATTATTAGTTTAGTAATGATTTTTTTTCGTCAATAGCAACTATTTTTCCCTTACCAACTATTCAATTTTTCTACTATCTGAACTACTTTCATCACAAATTAATTCATATGATTTGCATTCTACTGTAATAAAAAATATCACCTCCATGAAAAGATTAAAATATATCCATCAAGTCTCGTTAGTCAGGAGTTAAGACAAAATAAAAAATGGCACAGCTGCATTTCAAAGGCAACTCATGAATAGTATGACTTGATGAATGTTTGATAATTTTATAGAGAAGTGAGTTTATTCATATAAATTGTTATATTTTATTCATAGGTATGAATACTATTCTACTATAGTTACGTAAATCTCCCATAAGGCTGCACCACCCTGGTGACACTTAATATATTTGACAGTTTATCTTTTATTAAATAGGTTCACACACTTAACCCACCAAGAGTTCGCCCAACAACAAAATAGTTTGTTTCGGAATCAAACGACGTTGCTGAAGTGCTGGGCATTCAAATGAGCCAAATGCACAGAATTGAAATGACATTCAGGCATTTGCCTCTAAAATTTTATTTGTGTGTGAGATGAGGGATGAGGAAGGTAGAATTTTGAGGAAGTGTACTTTCATTTGTGCAAGTGTGAGTTGGAAACGATTTATGAAATACCACCCCTAGTACACCTGACTGAGATTCGAATCTCGATCTGTCACTGGCAATTCAATCTAATGCAAAAGTGATGCCATAAACCATGTGAACACTGATACAAGTTGCCTAAAGTTGAATGATAAGTTCCTCCTGAGACACATTGACCAAGATTTGAATGAAAATATGGTCAATCTTCTGATTGATTATAAATGTCCACAGTTCATATTAATGATCACATTGCAAACTTGCTTTGATGGTTGAATGGTTCAAGGCGTCAATCTCG
Source organism: Timema bartmani (assembly GCA_902151455.1). Taxonomy (NCBI): domain Eukaryota; kingdom Metazoa; phylum Arthropoda; class Insecta; order Phasmatodea; family Timematidae; genus Timema; species Timema bartmani. Next base: position 2,089 of record CABFWB010000062.1, on the reverse strand, counting down.
AAAAAGGCTGAACTTCCGTTGACGAGATCAGGATTTAAATATCATTCGGGTGTACTGAGGGTGGTTTCTAACTCTTCCTCCACAAAAATACGGGTACACTTTCTCTAAAGTCAACCTTATTCATACCCATTTTGGTTACCACATGATCTAAGGCTTCACTATTGCACTAGACTAGACTGCCGATGACGCGGAGAGATTGGAGTTTGATCTTGGTCGGATGTATTGAGGATTTTAAAAAAAATTGTTTTCCTCTATCCACGTAAATGCCGGTACACTTCCTCTAGGTTTAACCTTCCTCATCCCTAACATATTAGCATAATTGTTGCATAGGTGTACCTATAACCCAAATGGGTAATAAGATGCTGTGCTAAAAAAACCTACCTCATCGCTATCACATTACCATAATTATTTTGTATGTGTATTACCCAAAAGGGGTAGTAGGACACAACGCTAAAAATATTAACTACATTAAATTAAATATCATATTCTTGATTTAATCTATACCACTGAATATTATTCATCCCTAACCATAATTGACGGGAAGATTGCAGGCTATTACCCAGACATATATTTGGGGCTAGGGTTTGGGGTGTTTATATCAACGTGGCACATTGTTAAGTCCCGGAATAAGGAATGGTGAGGGATTTTTTTAACATTAAATCCGGTTTGAAACAATTTAAATATGTAAAATGCCCACAAATCCTACCAAACTAAAATTAGCTAGGCATATATGTTGAGAATGAATACTTAAATATATTACTAATACTTTTAAGAGGGAGCAGGGAGTCTGATGGGGAGCTAACCCTCGAAAAAACCCTTTATATGAGCCTTGGAAGTTTGTACGTAGAAAATACTATCTTCTTTCACTTGTTAATAAAAATTACTTAAACTTCTATTATTCATTTGTTTTTCTTAGTGATTTAAAGAGAGACTAAAAACAGCAGATAAATGAAGAATGTTGGCGCGGGCCAAGGTCTCACGAAAGTTATTTTATTTCCAGTACTTTTGTAACTTTGTTTGGTTTATCATTGTGTATTGATTGTTTATGGCTCTGAGCAATAAAGTATTAAACCAAGGGACTTGCGGAATGTTGTGAATAAACTTTATTTAGATTGTTTCAATTTTGAATTGTACCAAGTACTTATGTTAAAAGTATTTATTGAGTGTTTGAAAGATGTTTTAACTTACTAACGGTGAAGTGGACTGAATATATCGACAAAATTGTAATAATTTATTTTAGTGTAATTTGCAATTTGTTGAATTTTTTTTTAGTTTAAGTAGTTACCTAATTTAGTTACATATATTTTTTATATTGTAATACATTTTGGTATTTTGTACCTGAAAATAACGATTAAAAAAAATGTGTTCATTTATAACTAGGTTAAAGTTGGATCTTTTTTGTGCTTTATGTTGATTCTTATATTCATTGACTTCAAATTAGTTTAAATATTACCAACATCAGTAATATGTAAAAAATAAATCACATTGAATATGGTAACAACTTATAAGTCACTGTCTTTTTCTTTCTCCTTTACTAATACAATTTGCACCTTCAAAATAATTGATTAACTATCCTTAAAATTATGAGTGTGATTACCTTTTATTTAAAAAAAAAAGTAGTTATTTGTAAATTTTTAGATATCATTAAGGTAGGGTGGAAGTAAACATGAGCCGAAAGTAAAATTTTTTGCATTTTATATATATTTTTTTAACCAAATTAAATTAAATATTTCTTCAGAAGATACGTCCAACCCGCTTTGATGGCCCCATGATATAAGATGTTAAAAATAGAGTAAACTGCTGACATTAGGGAGCTTTGGGTTAGGATTCTGGGTGGATTTTGATTTTTTTCTCGACATAAATGCGGGTACACTTCCTCTAAATTTAACCTTCCTCATTCCACACACATTAGCCTAATTAGTACATAAGTGTATAACTTGAATGGGTAGTAAGGACATGGTGCTAAAAATAAAAAACATAATACATGCGATTTCTGTCTGTCATCCCAAGGCCCTTTCTGTATGAAAACTATCCGAAACTTGAAAAATCCAAGATGGCGGATCTAAAATGGTGGCTGCAACTAACGAAT
>CABFWB010000061.1:573643-591275 GCA_902151455.1 Timema bartmani | reverse complement strand
ACATACATACATACATACATACATACATACATACATACATACATACATACATACATACATACATACATACAAGCATGCATATAGCTCAAAAAACAACTCTGTGCTTAATCCATCCTCACTATCTTTCTCCACACATCTCTATCCTCTCATACTCTCTTCACTTAAACAACATCCATATACAGAGTCATGCATGCTCTTTTATTCCCTAAACTTTTTCACATATTCGTTTACCGCACTTAGCCACGTCACACATGGTCAATCCCTTCCTTTTGATCCATACACTACCTTCACATACGAGTATTTGCTTTTACACTCGATCCACACTCATCCTCTCAATATGCCCAAACCACCGTAGGACGCTTCTTTCACATTGGCCTATTGGATTAATTACACATTCTCACAAGATAGGGCCCGTCCTTAAATTACTTCAGGGTTTTTTGGGGGAATGGGAGTGTTAGGGTCAGTATTGGTCAAGTTTTATTACAAGGGGGCTTTCAGAATCCAACTTATTTAAGGTTTTTTTTTCTATCAATGTTTATGGCTAGACAAGATCTAAAAAAAATTGTCAGAAAATAAATACATTAATTTTAAAATTGTACTTATATTTAATAAGATTGTTTACTTAATAATACCTCTCAAATATTTGAGTGCATGAAATGGGACAGATTCAAGTAAAAAATTCTGAGTGCATGAAATGGGAGTGGTATCATTTTGTATATAAAACTAGCCTCCATTAGATAGTTTTTGAAACTAACTAATTAAACTAACTAACTAAACTTGTTAGAATGGCGTCAATGACTTAAACAATATAATACACTATTTTATTGAGATCATTACCTAGCAATTCATCACACACACTGTCCTTTGTTTCAATCAAAAATTATACATTCACCTAATTTGGTGTATGTTTTTAATTGATTTATCCTTTAATTCGGTTAAGAAAAATAAATGTTTGTATATATAAAACAAGACCACTTTTTTGCAGTTCATACAAATCCTCGTTATTTAAAAAAAAAAATTAGTACCTTTCAAATATAAGTCATTTTGATGGCTCTTCTTACACAATTTACTAATCGTGGCTTTTAATCTTCATCTTCAAAATGTCAGAATCTCTGAAACGCAAGGGGAAGAACGTGATTACGCCAAAACCATCCCCTTTTAGTCAGAAAAAAAAACTTCAATCTGAAAGCAACTCTCTAAGACAGGAACAGAAGGTAATAGCTGTTTGGGGTATACTCTTATACAATTATTATCTTTACATAAATACATACATACCTAAACACGCTGTTCCCTTACGGGGTAGGCAAGAAACTGTGAAGGCATTTACAAAAAATAACAACCCCGTAATTAATTCATCCTACACGCTACCTTCATATATTTTCTTCGTCACTCGATCCACACTCATCCTCTCAACATGCCCAAACATCGTAAGATACTTTTTCACATTGACTTGTTGAATTCCCTTTCAAACCGCACTTCTTCAGCACCCATTCATTACTGACTCTGTCCATACCAGTTTTTCCACATACATTTCTAAGATAACTCATTCCAACCGCATTCACCTTGCTCTTGTGTTTCTCCTGACTAAGCCAAGCTTCACATCTATAAAACAATGTTGGCGTTAACACACTTTTATATAATGCCTTATTAATCTCTTTCGATACTACTTCATTATTTACAACAGTCCCCATACATATAAGTATTCTCCGAGTTGCATTCACCCATCGATGGACTTTACCCTTTATCCTTACATTTTTACAGGATAAAATAATATATAAGTACTTTACTGCAATGACTATATGTATTTAAATCTATAAATAATCTACTTCAATGAATATGTATTTAAAAATTAAAGTATTTTAGGTCCCTTGAAGTATTATATATATATATATATATAAGTATTATATATATAATGAGTGTAATTTAATGATTTTATATAGGCTACATTATTTCAATGACCCTATATTTTATTATATAAAGACTTTTCTTCAATGACTTAATATATTTAAGTACAATACATACATACCTCACTTTAATGAACCTTTGTATTTAAATACATACATACTTTACTTATATGACTAAGACTGTATATAAATATATATATATATATAATAAATATTCCAATTCAGTGATATTTTACATTTAAATATAAAAAGTCAATGCATGTGTCAAAATTGGGGCGTGCATTTGATTCTGACCCAAGATTTCGGAACCTGGTTCCTCTCCACTGCGAGGAAGCGCGTAGAGGGGTTATTTGTGTGTTTCACCGTCCTAAATGGGTAGTTACTTGAAATTCCTTTATCTAAGCAATAAGTAGCAATAATTTAATAGGAAAGGGTGTTAAAAGTCTAAAAAGGCCAATACATTAACTAATGACATGTCCAGATAAAATTTTAAGATAAGATTAAATTACGTCTAGAACATCATCTAATGCGTAGACTATAATCAATCGTGTATAAAGTTAATTATTCTAGGAGGGTCAATAGACGTAATATGTCAATGTCATTTTTATGTAACTATATATATAATGTGTGTAGAGAGGAGGGTGTGTGTGAATGCATGTATGTAAATATGTGTGCTATGTGTTTGTTTAAATACAAAATATATTTAAAACCAAACACCTTAGACAGATTGAGCACTGGGTCAGAACCAGGAAACCTAGGGAGCCTAAACATTGTAAGATTTAAAGAAACTTTAATATGTGAATATAAAGTGCTTTTTTTTTACCACAAAATAGGTAAATATTTTGAGTCTGGTGATTTAGGTCACTTGACCACCAGTTCGTATAGCTCAAAAACCAAGAAAAATAAAAAGCCAAAATTTGGCATAAATTTACGTGCGTAAAAGAAACCTTAAGGTGTTAAGGTATTTATTTATATCCTGAAAGTTTGACAACTTAAACAACATGAACAGGCTTGTAGATAACTCCTAAACGAAATAGCTAAAAAAGTGAAATTGGGACTTAAGTAAACCTCTGGATGTGCATACCTGTAGGTTTTTTTTACTCGTATACATTTTCGGGCCCTACGCATTAGACTGCGTGGCTACCGATGCAATTATCTCCAAAAACTGAGTAAAATATAAAGATAAAACTTGGCAAGTAATTCACACTTAAGAAACTTTAGAATGTGTATCTAGGACGCTGTGCACCTCGGTAGCCTAGTATTTATTTTTACTTTTGCATACATTGCATGATGTCATAAACCACGTGACCATCGGTGTGGGGAAACTCTAATATCATGAAACATAAAAAGATAAAACTTGGAATATTTACTTAGTCAAACCTTAGGGTGTGTTTTTCTGGTGTATTAAAAACAATTATTGTAAGCCTTAGACCACGCGATTCCAATACTTTTACGAATGTAAATTGACAAATAGTAAAAGTTAATTGATTTATTTTCACGTACTTCATACGTCAAGTCATGTGATATTAAACTGTAATTTTGATTATTAAAATTACCAATATATATAAATAAACACTAATATTAACTTGGCGTAAAATGTTTTCAATTTTAACTGCACAAAATATGTTTGTATTTTCCAAAAGGTGGTCTAATTGTCTAATCATAAGAAAGTCATGCTATACTTAGAGAAACCTTTAGGGTGTTAACATATTTACATACATTTTCTAACGCTTTAGACCATGTGACCACCAATTATTGTAACTAAAAACAACACGCACCATAGTAAGCAGAAACGTCGCATTGAGCTACGTATTTAGGGTATCGTTTGTTGTGGCTTTTATATTTTGAGCTTGACATTTTATACCGCATGATAACCAGTGCGGGTAGTTGCAAAGCCAAGGAATATAAACAATTTAAAACTTGGCCAAGGAAACTTTCAACAATAAGACCAGCAAGTTGAGTTTGGAACTGAGTAAGAATATGATGAAACGCTACATTTGGAGCATCGCACTGTATGGAGCAGAAACTTGGACTCTTATGAATAAGAAAAAGGAAAATACTTGGAGTGCATTGAAATGTTGGGCTGGAGAAGCCTTTAGAAGATCAGGTGGACAAAGAGGGTGACAAATGAAGAACCATTTTGGATGTGATTCTTCGGTACAAAGCAAACTAGATCGGACACATCCTTAGGAGGAACTGTCTTCTGCACAATATCATAGAAGGAAAGGTCGAGGGAAAGAGGAGCTTAGGCAGAAGGATTCAAATATAAGTTGACTTAAGGAAAGAAAAAAATTCCGAGAGCTGAAGGAGGAGGCAGAGGACAGAGCGTAATGGTGGTCTAAGTTCTCTGACAAAAGGAATGGACCTGTCGTAAGACTTAACACCTAATAAAAATATCTACTTAGGAAAACTTTCGGATTTGCACGCTAAGCGTTTTTTTTAAACTTATATATCTATTGAAAACCTGATACCTCAGATTTTATTATCACTGGTGGGTAGCTACAAATCTAATACTCGTACACCTAGAAAGCTGAAGGAAAACTGAGAATGTGTAACTAAAAGTATCTCTATAAAACTTTTACATATATTGCGAGCCTAAAGATTTGAATATCGCTATCATCATGTTCTGATATTTATCATATATTCGCTATACATGTACCATACACTGTCATTAAGTGTTGTTGAATATTATAGCAATTTGTTTTCTGTCGAAATTGATCACCGAGAATAAATCTCAACCTTAAATACAAATAAATGTTACTAGTTTACTCGGACAATCACGGGGACTTGAAGCTACTTTGTAACATAAATAATTTAAACCTTGATAAAATCAGAGCAAAATGGGAAGTAGACATAATTTTTACATTATTTATTGGGTCAGTAAACATAATAAATGTCTTTGCCAAAGCCTATAAGCAGTAAAAGAGAGGATAAATAGTAGTCTTTGAGAGCTGCAGCCAATCGGTTTCTAGAGAATTTAACAGAGGGTAAGCCTTGGACATCCATTGCCCACAACCCACTTCGAACTAAAATAGAAGCTGAAGAAGTGACAGAAGCAGATGATGAGCTTATTATCTAACCGTTGCCGACCATCAATCATCGCGAGCCCTATAGTCTGCTACTCCGCTAACCATTGTCCAACAACATGTTCCTAGGAATGGAATCTTTTTGTCATACTAAATAGAAAATGTCTCCCTCGTGAAGGTCTGAAAGTATTTGCTCTGTTATAACTAGGGTACACTGACACTGTTAAGTGACAATGACAATATTGTGACTACGCTTTAAAAGACGGTGACGTCATTGAGACGATTTGTAGGCAAGAGGCGACTGAATCAACTCCTTCCGTGGACCGTTTTAACAGCCTCTTTCTTCTCAGCGAACGTCACGATCTTTAGACAGGCACATTTTTACTGCAGGGGTCATTTACTTGAATGCTATGGCTGTTGGAACTAGAAAGGAACATTTTACGATCCCACTTAATTTAAATCGGAAAATTTCCTGTCAAAAATATTAAATCATCCAAGTTCAGGAAAAGAAGACAAATTCGTGAAGGCTTTGATTATATTATTATTATTATTATCACCGCGTCTTACTACCCGTTCGGGTTATACGCACTTACGCTAATGTGAAATGGTAGAGTGATTGTGAGATGAAATGTAGGACCTACAGTCTAACGTGGAATCCGAACCACGGTGGAGGCTTGGCATTCCTCACATTCACAAGTTGTGATTAATACACGTCTTGTTAGAGGTGAAGGAAGGGTTTGGCAATCAGATAAATCTGTGCCGGAACCGAGGATTGAACCCCGGACCCTCAGCACAGAAGTCTGACACCTTACCCCTAGACCACCAGGTCACCCTTTGATTATAATGTTGAAGTATTAATATAATAAGGTTACAGGGGAAATAAAGGGGAAGTCACATTACACATATTTTCCAGGACAAATTTTAATTATGAAACCCCATGAAGATCCCAGCAAACACTTTTTTTAATTAATTTAAATATGACAGAGACCTCTTTTATCCATAATCTCAAGTGCACTAGAAAGGTCTCGTGATTATCCAAAAATGGAAGAAATGACTCAATTTGAGTTAAAATTGGACCTTCCTCGTTATTCCCCTCTACCCTCCATATATTATTTATTCATGCCAGACCGGGGAACCCCAACCAGTGACGCACCCAGAAATTTACTTTGTGAGAGGGGAAAACAATCAAGATTGTAGCCGGAATTAAATTTTGAGGGCGTGGGTGGGGGTTGGAGGGAGTGGCTAGCAAAATAAAGGTGTTTAAAAAAAAAGAGAATTGCCCTCCAGTTCAAAGGGGAGTCAGAGGATCATCTCCATTAAAAATTAGAAAAATTGTGGCACCTAGAAGCTATTTGGAGAGGTCATGCCTTATAAAAAATTGAAATTGATATACCTCTAGAAGTTATTTGGGATTGTCTTTACTTAGTAATTTTTTTAAATTAGTTATCCATTACACTAAAAAAATGTAGATTAAATTCATTCAAAACATCTTAAGTACTCAATTTTATACTTTAATTTGATGTATTTTAAGCTTTTATTAGAATTATTAGAGTTTTAGGGGGAGCAACTGCTCCATTTGTCCCACCCCCTGGGTGCACTACTGACCCCCAACGCTAGTGACACTTCTTGCATTAAACCACCCAAGCAGCGTAGTATTTTAGTTATTACCGCCTGTTCTGGATATACGCTTATGTAGCATCCCAACATTAAATGCAAATTTTTCGTGGAGGGAGGAGTGGAAAATCATTTTGGATAAACTACTCTCAGTAGGCCCAACCGAGGTTCGAACCTTGATAACCCCGTCATCGGTAGTATAGTCTGCTGCGAAAATATCGCCTTAGACCATGCGACCACTGAAGCGGGTGTGCCGTAGTCAATATGTGTATAGAAGAAGAGAAAATGTAATCACTGCTCTTGCCTTGTTGTAAATGATTTGATAATATTTCTGGTGTTAATGCCAATAGGATAAATTAAAATTTAGTTTAAACTTTGAGACTTGGGATATCTTGTATGTGTTCATTCTATTTAAATAGTTGGGGAGTTTTATATAAAAGATTAAAGGCATCTTTTCTAACATAGCATTTTGCATTTTGTGTTTCTATTTGGAAAGATAGTCGTTATAGAAGATTATGAAAAGTTTATTAAGTCTAACACCAAGTTTATAAGAAGTTTACCCGCATTAAAATGAAAAGAGAAGAATTGCACTCGGCTGAGATTCAAGCCCCAAGCACACTGACATTCCAGTCTATTGCGATACTGACACCAGAGACCACGTGACCACTTGCGTCATTCTCATCTGATTTAAGCGCTTTTAATTCAATCTAATTTAATGAATATATCAACACAACTATTACACAAATCAATAAGGAACGTTATTATATTTTGTCAGTTTTTTATTCTTACTAACTCAATAAAGCTATTACAAATCCGCTCACTCAGTTTAACAGTCGGATGTTATGTTTGCCTGAAAATCGCAACATTTTAAATATTACCAGTACATGAACTACTTATCATTCTAAAGTGTTTTATTATTCAAAATACTAAGTAGCTAATATTCATCTGTTTGGGTCAATATTTAGGTTAAAAGTATAAGTTTCTTTAAATCCGATAATTATGTTTAAATTCTGGAAATACATTACGCTGTTAAAATTAATTTTCCCTCTTCATACTTTTTTTTCTTGAAATTCATTATGATGAATAATACACTTAGCATATTTTTGTCGAATAATATGGACCCCTATCTTGACTATTTGTCCTTTTAATATGTTCTGGGATAAAGCTTAATCAAATAAAATTACTAACAAACCATCAAACAACCAATTATGTTCTTATCTTTATTGTATGATAGCAAGATGATTTTGCATACCTCTTTTCTCTGACCCATTAACAAGAAGTTGTATCGTAGTAACTGTAATGCTAACTCTGTATTTTGTCAAAACATTTCGAAATAAACTCTTGTCATCACATAATATATGTGTCTCTCATTTAACTGATTTATTAAAAAAAAACACTCTTCATTGAAGTACGTCAGAGGCCCGAACTGAAAAATGAAATTTAGAAAATTGTAAATCTATGGGAGCAAAAATATAAATTCTGCCTCATCTAGAAGCTTTTAAAGAATTTTAAAAATAATACTGAATAGTGGCCAACATCGACCAGCCTCACTATACCTTGATTTTATTATGAATGGACATTTGGAGAACCTTTTAAAAAATAGAAACACTTTTTTTGGGGTCAACATTGGGTATTTTTCACTATATCACACTAATTTTTTGAACTGCCATGACAGGTTTTTCAATCATTGGGTCGACTTTAATAGCTTTTTTGAACTAACAGAAAAGGTTCTTCAGCCAGTAACCCCACTATGTATCTTTTGCTACGGTATCAAAGAAAGTCAACCGCCGCTGCGGTCTAGTGGACATAATTTCTGGTTACAGCGTCAGAGGTATCAAATTCGATCCCCGGTACTTCCATATTTTCTGTGAACCATTGGCTCTGGAACAGGGTCAACTCAGCCTCGTGAGGACAAATGGGGTGCTATTTGATTGAAAAATAGTGACTCTGTTCTAGAAAACTTAGATTAATGGCCGGAGGTTTTGCTGTGCTGACCACATGACACCCCCTATCCGCGGATGTTGGCACTAGCTCCACCAACAAGCAGTGGCTGCTCGGTCGATATGGCTCGATTGCGAGTTGACGTCATGAAAGTTTTTTTTATTAATGAAAGTGCAATGACAGTTGGTGGGCAAGAGTCCATGTATCATAAAAATGGGTCCGTTGCGTCAAATAGAATGTCCTTCGTACTCAACTAACCTGTCTGAATGGTCACTTAGCACAAACCTTCTATTTCTTTTTAAGTTAGTGAAGTAATATAAGTTGTCTAGATCGTATATAGTAGAACATGTGTCATATACCAAACAAGTATTTTTGTTTCTGATTATCTTGACATTAAATAACAAAGAATTATGCAAACAAAATTTATCAACTTTATGACGCAAAAAAAAGTTTAATGTACCAATAATTCACTATTTGTATAAAGCTCAAAGACAAGCGAATAAATCAAAATAAATATTAATAAAACTACTTATTATTTTAAATTTTGATTTTCTATACATTAATTTTACAAACATCTTTAAGGGCTAAATGAGTCAAATAAAGGGAATATATATATCCCTAAAACAAACTTGAAACTATTGTGGTTGGGACTAATTCTCCTCTAAATCTTGATCATTCGACTTTATCTTACCTCCGCTCTCCTGGCATATGGCAGAATTCATTTCTGAGGTGGGGACACAATTAAGGCGAATTCCATGATCCCCAGATGATACCATGGGCACCCCTTGTCACGCCCCGGCTGGTCAACTTCGTTGGATAGTTAGTAATGTTCTCAAAAACTAGAGAACTCATATAATGACATTGTCTTAATATTATTTATTACTATTTATTAAACTTTTGCAAAACAATAACATGAAACAATGATTTAAAAGTGTGCGTCACTCTACCAACGAATTGGTATAAACTCATTTATACATAATATACATCAATCTCGGAAAAGGAACTGCAATCGGTGTGCATCCATTCCAAAGATGTTGATTACTCGTATCTTCTGCATTAATTAAGTTTTGTTGCTGTTTACACTAGGCGATGAACGCTCAGCAAACACAATCCTGAATTACGTTCATCATCCATAGTCGAGTGAAGCCAAGCTTTTACACGTCCCAAGGTACTAAATGAACGTTCGACAGTGCATGTTGTGGCCGGTAAAGTCAGTGCAATAAGGAGAGCATGGTGAATAGCTGGGGGAAAAAAATCTGTGCTTGATAAGAAGTTAACAAGCTGCATGTTATACTTAATTTCTTGTGATTGTTGTTATGTGAACCAAAAATCAGACCAATTCATCGCCTCTATCTCGAAGTTATCAATAGTGTGATCAATAGTAGTGATGATATCCACGCTGTTCTTGAACTCTACGCGATCAAAACGTTTCACGATGGCAGGCTGAAGTCTGAATAAATAAAACTAAGGACTGTTATCTTCAGAGAAACGATCCGTCAGAGATAACATAATGGAATCAAAGTATGGTACAAATGTCGTTTGCCTAAAATATTCTTCAGGTTCACGCTCTTCACTGTTATTATTTGAGTTCCCAGTATTGCTGCGATGTATTTGCCGTCCACATAGACGAGGCACCTTCATTTCAATGTTTATTGACTGCGCAAGAGCAACGACTTTCGCATGTACATCTTGCTTGAAATGAATTTTGACATTTTGGCGATGCCCACGTAGAACGTCTGTTAATTTTAAAATTTATTTCTGAACACTTAGCAAATCCAGTTGTATTGCTTGTAATGACTGAGTAACGGGTTCCAGTATAGCCGAATACGTAAAGATATCCACAAGACATATAACAAAAGTTGGTGTAGTATAAGAATGTAGTAATTGGTGGGCTGCCTGTTGTGTTTTACTCTTGAAATTTGTTCCCAGATTGTGCAATTGATTGAAAATCTTCTCAAAATGTTCGCCGAGAATGCGAATGCTTTTATACTTTGACGTCAATCGAGTTCAGTTTCAGTTCTCAATGATAACTTCTCGTCCTTTCAATTTTTTACAAGTTACATGAAGCACAACCTAGTCTCCTAGACACAAGAATTTACTTTTTAGAATATTATAAACACAAACAACAGAAAACAGGCCAACGCCCAACAGTCGATCCGACATGACAGGCAACAGCAGCTATTATGACAAAGCTATGCGCAAGTGCAATATCGTGTAAGCCGGTGAATTGGGGATTCCCGGAAAAATATGTAGAAGTAGAACCATAACCATCTCGAATGCGTTGTATTTTAAATTAATTTCATAAGAAAAACATCGGCAACGCTAGTAACCCTCGCTAGGATTAGGAACCTTATAACTATAACGCATAACAACGTGTTAATGTTAACAGGAAATACAAAACTGTATTATATTGTCAGTAGTGTATGTTAAATGTAGGACAATATATTATACAGTCTGTATAATATGCTGCCTTACATTCAACTGACACTACTGACAGTCTCATGAGTCCTAATTAATTATTAAGTTCACTTTTAGTTGTGTTTTTAGCATTTGCTCTCGATATTAGTAATAATCAATAGTAATTTAAAAGGGGGGGGGTCACCTGATCCCCCTTGACCTATGCTGCGGCCGCCCATGAATGATACGTGACACTGATGGTAGTAGAAAGCAGAGGGTATATACAGTTTAACGTGAGTTCCGAACAACGGTGGGGGCCTGGCATTCCACACATTCACAAAGCGTGAAAGCACACACTTTGCCAGAAGTGAAGGAAGGGTTTGGACATCAAATAAATCTGTGCTGGGCTCGGGATTTGAACCACGGACCCCTAACACAGAAGTCTGACACCTTATTCCTAAGACCACCAGGTCCCACTTAAGACTAATGTAAGTATTTTTTTAAATATATAAATTATGATGTCCCGACAAAATCTGTCACTAGACAAGTTTGTTTATAAAGATATCTAAGGAATGTATGTACGATTACTATGCAAATTTGACTGCCATTGATCTTTGAGGACTTCAATTAGCGCTCTCAGATTGAGTTTACGGAACTTTAATTGACGCTAACTTGAATACCCTCCCAACCGAAATCCCCCTTCTAAATCACGGATAGTAATCTCTTTATGAACGTGTATACTCTAACTCGGTGTTTCATACAGTACGCTGAACATGACGCTAAGCACAATTTAGAACGTAATATTATAGTATTGGCACTCGAGTGACAGTATAAATTAAATTACAAACAACAGCAATATTACCAGACAAATAACTAGCATTTGACAAGCAGGGTCAATAGTAACAGGCTTGCCACATTTTTCTTGATATAAGATTACCTGTATTTTACAGGTTTTCCAGATGGAATCCCCATTTTTTCCAGATATTTAATTTGAGAATAGTAAAAAAGAATTAAATTTAAATTTATTCAAGCCATATATCTTCCACTACCGGCTTTCTTGGCCTGTCACTGCTTGATATGCCTTAAAATATAGCTTAAGACTAGGACTGGCTCAACTTTCAGTCCCCGGCCGTCAATTTATCAATGTGAAAGAGTAAACCCATATTTTCATCAATGTTAATTTTCGGCCATGCTGGGAATCTAACCCGGGACCCTTGGCTAAGTAGGTAGACACGCTACCGACAGAGCTAAGATATAAAATTGACTAGATTTATATTTTTTTGCCATATCTTACTAGCCGTCCGGACTATATACATATTAACTACGCTATTGAAGCAGTTTTTTTAAATTACTACCCCGTATTACTATCTGTTTGAGTTATACGCATATATGATATTTATTATAATGGGGTTGGGATGCGCAAGGACGAAGTTTAGAGGTAATCTACCCGCAATTGTGTGGAAGGAAAGTGGAAAATCCTATCCTCACTAGACTCAGATGGAATTCGAACCCGAATCTGACTGTAGCAGGCAAACAAGAATAGATGAGCCAGATATTCAGCCCACGTGACCACCAATGTGAGTCTAAGTGTACATAACATTTATTTTGAAAAACATTAAAATAAAATGTAGCAACTAAAACGTGGAATAGTTAATGAGTCTAACTGAACTGTGGGATTACCGGCAGGATTGGCTTGATTTAGTTATGATAATTATATGAGTTCTCGAACTCATGAGACTGGATTCACTTCAAACTAATTTCTTCGGAGTTCTTTTTATACATTTGGATTTTCATACTTTTTTACGTGGCCTTTAAGTGCCAACATAAGTTTTATCATTTTCAATTTATCTTAATTTGTTTCTATTAATAACTAAATAATTAAATAAGTACCCATTTCGGTGGGTGCGTGGTATAACGCGCTATACTCTCGTGTTGGACTAGACTTACAAATACGGGGAGATCGGGGTTCGATTCCAGTCGGGTGCAATGAGAGTGGTTTTACTAAACGGGTTTTCACTCTCCCTCCACGCAAATGCGGGTGCATTTCCTATAAATTAAGCCGTCCTAATCCCTAACCCTTTAGCTTAATTAGTACATAGGCGTATAACCAGAACGGGTAGTAGGACGCGGTGCTAAAAAAAAACTAAATAGGGACATTAGCTCGGTCAGTAGTGCGTCTGAATGGCTGCATGGCTGAAAAATGTATCATTGCTGAAACGTGGGTCTTTCCTTTCACAGTTAATAATTAATATTAATAACGTTAAATAACTAAATAACTAAAATTGACAACTTATAATTGTTTGGAATAGTAAATGGTTATTATTTGTTTTTAGCACCACGTCTTACTACACGTTCGGATTACAGGCCTACGCTTATGTACTAATTACACCAATGGTTTTTAGGGATTAGGGAGGCTATATTAATAGGAATTGTACCAGCATTTTCTTGGAGGGAGAGGGTAAGAATCATCTTCAGTACGCCCGATCGATATTCTAACCACGATCTCCTCGTCATCGGCAGTCCAGTCTACTGCGAGAGTGGCGCGCGTTAGACCACGCGGCCACCCCTCCTACTACCCTAAATAAAAAGAGAACTTTATTCAGTGGAGGCGGTTGGTGAAGGGCATATGGTTTGGATTTTTTAAATACTGGAAATATTCAAAAGCTATTCGGAGGATATTTTTTTTACGACTAATGGGGATGTAAAGAACGTAATGGCTATCAATTATTTCTAAAAAATAGACTATATATATATATATATATTACGTACCAAGCATGAATAAATTAATTCTACTTTTTTTAAAACCTTAAAATATATTAAATAACTTAGTTGATTTTTTCTTTCTGCTCGCCCTATTAATTCCCATCTAATATATACGTATTTTATTAAATAGCGAGAAGGAATGTGAATTTAGAGGAAATATGCACCCAATTACTTTAGAAGGAAAGTAGTAAGCCATTAAAGGAAAACATCCTAACTAGACACGGCAGCCAGCGAGGATTTGAATCCTAACCTCCAAGTCACCGACAGACAAAATAGACGGGCTTAACACTTGAACCATGTACTCAACAGTGCGGGGTTTTTTCCTTATATCATTTTAAAGTGTCATAAAATCATACACGTTCAGCCATCAGAAAATAAAATAATTTATATTCCTATCGCAAAACAAATAAAAGTAAATATTCAATTAGGGTGGTTGTGAGGTTAGACAGGGTGGCCACGCACCGGGAGGGCCGGGAAGGCACGGTTTTTTTTTAATCTGGAAAAATACCAGGGATTTTCCAAAATTTAGTAAAATTATTGGAATATTTGTTAATTTAGGACATTTAGTTGGAAGCTTAAAATAGTAGGTCTTAGGATAGAAAAGGTGAATTTAAGAACTAAGCCCGTTGATTAGTACATGTCTTATTAACCCTTAAAGAAGGGTTGTGAACTGACACAAGATGTATTTCCCCAAAAATCTTAAATAATCACATTTTAAACATAAGATACATGGCTTCACACTTAGTCTGATAAAAAAAGGATAACTTATTACTATAATCTTCAATTTGAGATGCCTGGAAAAAATGGGAACACCTGCTGGAAAATACAGATAATTTGATAGCAAGAAAATAGTGGCATCCCTGTAGAAGTATTGTCTGCGTCCCCAACTGTCTGGGGACGGGTGGCAAACCCTCCTAATCGCCGCACCTAACGTTCCTGAAATTCTTAGTCCCCTCCTGCGTCCCACCAGTCCAATGCTCCGGGCACTCTCTCGGAGGAGGATGTCGTGGGCAAGGATGTATAGAACACATCTACTTGACTTGCCATTCTCATGCAGATGTCGTTCCTCGCTAATAGTCAACATCCTCTTGGTTCCCATTGTTGCAGAGACTCTCGACAACCCGCCGACAGCCGCTGCACCCGACCCTGTCCGAGGTCCCGTTTGCGCATGCGCCCGGCCAAGGGATCAAGGTGAGTTGTCAAGAAGGTCGATTACCACTATTTAGTTTTTGATAAAAAGAAACAACGATCATTTGCAAACATATTTTTATACGGCTAACAAGTCAATATATTTTAAGTAGTATTTCATAGGTATTGATAATAGCTATCAAAAGTGACAGCTGCAGAACACATGACTTGACGTATGAACACGTGAAAGTAGATATGGTCGTTGTTCTAGCTGGTAGATAAGATTATTCCTGCTTTGGTATTCGAATGCTCTAAGGGAGTGTTTTTCTAACTGTTCTCTGCGGAGTTATTGGGCTCCGTCATAGTTATCTCACACTCCGTGAGGCAGTTTTAGAATATTATGTATTTGTTTTTCACAATATAAAACAACATCCGTAATTAGGATTGCCAATTTGGTTCAAATCTGAATAAAGGCCATTTGCCAAAGGCGCAGTCAAAACATGTGATATTATAGTTTTTTAAATTAGTTTTATACTTGTACTGAATGCACGTAGTATTATTTGTTAAAAATGTTATTAGGGCTGCAGCACGTATTTTTTCTGGGGCCAGGGTACCTTCGGTCTAAAACGTTTGGTAGCCCCTAATCTAAGGCGTCACACTTGCAATATACCAGATTGCCGATAGTTGGGAGATTGGGGCTTGAATCCATGTCGGGTGAATTAAGTATATTCATGGATGGTTTTTTAATCTCCCTCCACGAACTTCCTCTTAATTCAAAGCTTCCTAATCCCTAAAACCACTAGCGTAATCAGTACGTATGTGTATAACCCGAACGGGTAGTAAAATGTGCTGTTAAAAAAACTTCCTATGAAAATTGGTCTGTATAGAGTACCGCATTTCAGTTGAGAGTCAGAAGCAAAGAAATGGGGGAGGTAAAGAATAAACCCTGATGTTGGTTGGAAAAACAGTTTAAAAAATTCAAAAGTATTTCTTTGAGGCAAATATTGATAACGTTACTATAATATTTGTGTTATTTTATAGGTATCGATAATATAATATATCAAAAGTGACAGATTTCCACCACATGGCTTTATGTATGAGTATATTAGAACTGTTTTAGGAACTGACAGATACTGTTCTTCCTATTAAAATCTGGGTATAGCTGAGTATCTTGGCGGCTGACTGGCTGCTATTAGCAGTTACAAAACATGCTCCTCTTGTTATGTGAATAGCGCTAGAAAAATATGTTTGAGATTGCAAATTTTGTGTTTAATTTTTATGTGAAATGTTCACCATTGTTACGAATATGCTTTTATTGCGTCAGTGCAAGTGTCACAGTAAAAGAACGACCAGTTTAAGCGATAAACTTATAGTATGGTTTGTCAGTGATGGGGAGGTCAGGTTTTGAATCCCGACTGGGTGTACTTATGGTTGTTTTCTTTAAATGGTTTATCACTCTCACCATATCCCATAACCTAAGTTTAGAGCCTATCTAGAGTTAGGAGTTGAAACTGACAGCTATCAAAGTTACCAGATATACTCTCATGCATTCATTCGCCAAACTTTATGATTTGTAAGACTATATGTTGAGTTGTTGTCACTTTTGGCAGTTGAAAATCTCACAATAAACAGTTATTTTTCAATTATCTTTTCTTTTAAGCGTTTTTAGATTATTTAAACACCAACTTATGAAAATAACCATCTCGATATTTCTTTTTTGTGGAAGCAGCATCTGTATTTCACTTAAACATTATTTCTACATGAGAGCTTCTAAAAGGCTTCCTTCTCTTCAAAAATTAAGATGATGAACTGGAGGAAATCATGGCTGCTGGTGTCATAATAAAAATGTTTTAGGTTGTGTTCATATGCATGTGTTTACTAAATTAAACGTTTTATTATGAAACTAATATTTTGTATGGCTTTTTCTCTAAGTTAAAAAAACACATTTATTTATTTTATTTTTGTAGCCAGTTATCAGAAGATTCAAGTATGAATATAATACTTTTTAATTTATTATTTCATGAACTATAATGTATATTGTTACCACGACTGCTGAATAAAAAAAGATACTAGTTTTGTTAATATTTTTGGTTCTTTGAATAGCTATGAAAAAGCCATTTATAGAGTAAATCTTTAGGAAGTATTATTTGAAGCGTTTGATAGCATTTTTGATTGATATTATAGTATTACTAATAAAATAATAATTTCCACATAGGTTAACATTAGTTACTTCCAGCCAATGCTTGCAATAAAAATCTTCTCCTGTCAATTACCACCAATCATTATGCTGGATGGACTCTAATTAAATACTTACAGCCTGGACAGTTAACGAGAGGCGAAGAATTAAAAAAAAAAAGTACTAGGAATTAATGCTTTCTCAGTTTAAAACATGTTGTAAGCCACGCATTAAATTAACTGTGTGTTCACAAAATATACGTTAACATTTCTACATATTATTCGAGCCCTCTGCTATTCGTCCTGTACTCGTAGAAGAGTTCTTGATAGATACTGGTTGAACACAAGACTCACCCTCCACGTGTTACCTGGATTCACTCATGTATAAATAATGAGGTTCACTGGGTTTCATCCTCTCAGCGAAAGTTTTGCCTTCCAACCCCCAAACCCCTCCCCTATAAGAAAATACGTCCCCTTCCCTCCGACCTTTCCCCAACAGGGTTTACAATCAACAACACGACAGATATTTGGTTGGTTAGGAACGATTCAAGACGTTAAGACTGGATTGGATTTTGAGGTACAGTAGCTCTGTGCTCACTTTAGTTTGTGTGCTTAGCGTTTTACTACCGGTATGGTTTATCGGTATTTAACTAAACTAATGGGTTAGCGATAGGGGGGGGGGGG
>CABFWB010000061.1:549913-564474 GCA_902151455.1 Timema bartmani | reverse complement strand
TATATCATTGTATATTATTTTATGCGTGTTCTTATGTGGAGTGGTGATGATACAATGTACATTATTCCGTTCAGAAATCTTACGAGTTTATAGAAAGAGAGAGAAAGTCTGTGCGGTGCGCCGTACCATTTATTTAAGTTATCATAAATTGCTTATATAATAATTATAAGAATGTGACTAAGATTTATCAATAGAGAATTAACGAGTCCAGTGAATATTTTGGAAGTTATGGTAGCATCACCACTTGCTTGGACACGAGACTGTTGCAACAAACTAAGTCAGCAAACGACTCTCAGATTTGAGTAACCAAAAGGGACCTAAACAGTAGTTTAACAGTTTATGTCATTTTAACTGCTTATATATATATTTGAATTTTACACCTTCCTATAATCATTCTAATTACTTTAAAAAGTAAACATAAAGCTATAGCCGCAAAAAGCATTGCGACCCCACTAGAAACACATCACGACCAGGATAGGGACATGACCCCCAGGTTGTAAAACGCTGATATAACCACAATGGATAGTGAGAAGCGGTTACAAAAATATTCATAAAAAATTGTACGATCTTACAATATCATTGCATTTTTTAATAGCTGATCACCCGCATCAGTGTTAACGTGGGCTGAGCTATAAGCTAATCAAGTTCGATTTGCCAGGACGGAGAGGATGGCTTTTGAAAATTCGACCGAGTATACTTAAGAGTATTTTTCATATTAGATTTACTACTCTATACTCTAAAATATGAGTACATTTTCTTTAAATCCTACCCTCTCAAGTCACCCCATTAGTGTGTTTTAATCATCATGTCTTACTACCTGTTCAGGTTATACGAATTTAAACTAATGGGGTATGGATGAGGAAGGAAGCATTTTAGAGGTTATCTACATGCATTTGCTTGAAATGAGATTAGAGCCGACCGGGATTCGAACCCCAATCCCCCCTTCATCAGCAGGTCAGTTTTTGCTCGATAGTGACGCCTTAGACCATTGCGTCCACTGAAGCGTGTAATAGTGTAGTTAAATGTGTATAGCTCAAAGGAGTAGTAAGATGCGGTGCAAAGGTAACTCGCTAAAAGTCCTAAAGTATTGACTTGTTTCTTCGTTTTCGTCAAATAAATAATGAAACTTTCCAGAAGACTCTTTTCGGATTTTTCTTGAAGATTTCGGGAGGCCGTTTATTTTTTTAATCAAAAGGCTCAACACACCAATAAGCCAGCTCAGTGTTAGGTCTGACTGCTTGACACTGTAACGTGTAAACACACTTTAATTGAGTTAGTTATATCCCCATCTTTGACATTTTTTGGCTTGTAGATTACTCGTTACAGCCATACTTCCTATTTCCCCATGTTAAATCCTTGCACGTTACTCTTAATCTTATATTTTTGAAAAAAAATAAAAAATACGGTAAACTAAAAGATTGTATATTTATCTTACAGAGATGACTTCAAGCATTTCACACTTTAATGCTCCATACAAAATAATCTATAACTATCAGCGGCGCAAACTTTGCACAACATTTTGAAGAAAAAAAAAATTAATAAATATGAACGATAAAAATCATTCAAATGTTTTGTTCACTTTACTGTAAACATATAGGTGTATTAAGAGCCATAAATATTGTAGGGGGGGTTTCGGCTGCTATAAATATTCCAGTGGGGTTTGCGGATGCCATAAATATTTCAGTGGCATTTGCAGCTGCCATAAATATTGCAATAAGGTTTTCGGATACTATAAACATTTCAGTGGGTTTGTGGTTGCCATAAACATTTCAGTGGGGTTTGCGGGTGACATAAACATTGCGATGGGAATTTCAGGAGCCATAAACATTTCATTGGGTTCTGTGGGTACCATAAACTTTGCATTGGGAGTAGTTTTTGGGTGCTATAAAAATTGTAATGAGACTTGCGGGTGCCATAAACATTTCAGTTGGGTTTGCGGGTGACATAAACATTGCGGCAGGGATTTCAGGAGCCATAAACATTTCATTGGGTTCTGTGGGTGCCATAAACATTGCAGTGAGATTTGCGGCTGCCATAAACATTGCAGTGGGGCTTGCGGGTGCCATAAAAATTTCAGTGGGGTTTGTGGGTGCAATATGCATTGCAATGGGGTATTCGGTTGCTATAAACATTGCAATGGGGTTTTCGGCTGCCATAAACATTGCAGTGGGGTTTTCGGTTGCCATAAACATTGTGTGCACAATCTAAATTAACCTAGTATAAAATACCTAGTGATCATGTAGGGGATAGGGCAGAGTCTAGATGTGAAACCCATCGTAAAATATCTATCAGTCCCAAAACCCGAGATCACTAAACTACCAGTTTATCAGTTTATGTGTTGGTCTTTATGCTTCTATTTAACTGTCTTTTGTGTGGGTACCGCAACTTATCACCCGTAAGGGATATCAGAATATTCACACTAATGAGGCAGGGATTATGTAGGTAGGGTTTGGAGTAAAAACACCCATATCTGCTTGGATGGAGAGTGAAAATTCATAACTATGAAGAAAATACCTTCCCATTATTCAAACCCCGACCGATCTGTCACTGATTCACCAGACTAGAGGAGGGACGCTATTGTCATCGTGCCCACTGGTGAGGGGTTTAAATCAATTCTGAGGATACAAAATTCTCCTGCGGATTAATGAATCTCTGGAATGATCTCATAATTTTTTAGCAATTTTATTTATCTAGTTGCAAATATAAAGGTAAATACTTAATTTGTTTTCTGTAAGAAACATACAGTGTAAAACTATGTTTTTAAAAAGCAATTTAGTGTTGCGTCTATTTTTAATTTAAAAAGATGTGGAGCTCTAATTGTCTGACTAAGATTGAGATCAACAGGAGATTCCCAAGATCCTCGAAGATTTCAAATTAAACTTTCCGACATTCAAACTGCGCAAACAGAAAACCAATAAACACTTTGTAGCTAAGCAACGTATCTTAGACAAGTCCAAGGAGTTGGACTCGCACTGGACTTGATAGCTTGTTTGGAAAGGGTGGTCACGGTTTTTATCTCAGCCGGGTGCATTGAAGTTGGTTTTCAATTTGGTTTTACCATTCTCACTACACTCTTGTGTGAGTGAGTGTCAACCCTTGGCTTTTAAATTAAGCTGTTAATAAGTTGTGTGTTAAAACCTTCGAAGAAGGAAAGCTCCCATTGGGCTGTTTCTGATCCTCACAAAGATAAAATGATTATTATGACTTTTATTTAATAAAGTTGAAATAAACGAACTAGTTATCACCAATTATCTCTTTTAACCTGTTTTTGTTTGCATCGGGTCTTACCATTCATTCAGACTATCTGCATATAACACACTAATGGAGAAGAGTAAATATAATTAAAAAATAATCACAGTACATACGGCCGGGATTCGAACCATGCTCCTCACATAATCGACAAACTAGTCTAAGCCAGGCTGAAGCCATGTGCCACCATTGCGGTTCTTAGGTTACAGTACATCTTTCATAGAAAGAAACTTATCTGACATATAGAAAAGTTACTAGATTTACTTTGACGTATTCATACGTCAGGTGATGTGATTGATATGCAGTTGTCACTTTTGAACGAGTTTATCAACACCTATAAAATTACACTGTCGACCGCGGTGGTCTTGAGTTAAAGTTCTCGCCTCGGGACCCGATGTTCGTGGGTACAAACCCAGCCGAGGATATTTCTTGAGCGATACAAATTCGTAGCACAACTTCATTCAGAGGGGAGGTAAAACCATCGGTCCCATCCCATGTCGAGTGTATTGTGCTAAAGAACCCTAGAAAATATGTGAAAATACCTTTCCCACAAAATTGGTAGGCCCTTGCAAGCTCGCTCATAGAAATCCAGTGTGGAAGGCAAAGAGGGACCACTACACTTCTTGAACTTCTATAATACAAGGGATTTCCACCAGATAGTGAAGGCAGCACTAACCAGCTGAAGATCTGAGTTCATGTCCAGCTCCAGATGGATATAAATCACATTAAATCAACCTTCGAGTTGATGACTTAAGAAGACGAAAATACCACTAATAATATACAATTTTATCAATGTGTACGGAAAATAAAATCATTGTTTATCCTAATTTGTCCTTCCTATGAAAGTTCAGCGACATTTAAATACTTGTACAATCGCTATTACGCCCCCTCCTCGTCTTTGCTTCCTTAGGTTAACTCGTTAACGAACTCAAGATTCACTGAGAACGTCTTTCTACTCGACAGGGGAAGAGAAAGAAAATCTTCAGCATTGACCTTTGTGCAATTATAGATTCAAGATATTCAGCTTATATATAAACTTGATATAGAGGTCCCGGGTTTGATTCCCGGTGCTTTCAGATTTTTCTGTGAAGCATTGTGTCTGGAACGGGGTCAAACTAAGCCTCGTGAAAAAAAATGAGGAGCTACTTGAATAAGTAAGTAGCAGGTCCGTTCTAGAAAACCGAGATTAACGGCAGGACTGTTCGCTGTGCTGACCACATGACACCCTCTATTTATAAATGTTGGCATCATCATAGCTAACCGCGGCAACCGCTCTGTCGGTATAGCTCGACTGTGAACTCACAACATGGAGTTTTTTTAAAAATAAAATTGAATGGCTTGTAAACAAATTAAAAGAAGCCAAATATCAAAGCAATTTGATTGTAATATTTTGTGTTATTTTATAATTTGCAGAAACAACCGATTCAGAAACATTTTATGCGTCATAAAACATACAGTTTATGTGTGACCTACTATTACAATTAAAGAGCGAAATTGATTTGTTGCACAGTAAGCTACGACACTCCCAATACAACTAGTCATTTATACGCTGGGCATACACAGGGAGTATGTATTTCTCTTTTGCCTATCAATGTTTAAAACCATTAGATCTGGATTCCTTGGAGAGGATTAAATCATCCGTGAAAACGTTAATATCTAGGTTCTACGACCCCTTGCACCCATCCTATCACCCTCTTCATGTGGGCTTTTAGAAGACAATGGCCGGAGATAAACCTGATCCACGGTAGACCTCAAAGTATGCCTTTGATACTTTCATGCTTAGGTAGCTATTCTCTGACGTCGTTTAAATCGTTGAATTAGTCAGGCTATGGCGGGTTTGGTTGAGGTAGGAGAAATTGAGAATTAATATTTTGACCCCTTTATGCTCTCAAACGTCGTGGGGCGGGTGCTTGGTATATTCCCTTAGGTAAACCTTTCATGCACCAATACATAATGTGTAAAAGGGTATGAATGAATAAAGCGTAGTTTCAATGAGTTAATCTAATATTACTCTCACTCTTTCCCAAGTAAAGCCAAGTCTAATTTATTCAAGGAAACTGAATTGTTATATATTTGTAGAAAATGTGATATTTCCCTTGATAATTATTTGTAGGAAATATGGATGTACTAATATAACTAGCCCTAAGTGATAATTTGCAGGAACTATGAATGTGCTATAACCAGCCCTTTGTGATAATTTGTAAGAAATATGAATGTATTATGACAAGCCCTTCGCGATAAGTTGTAGGAGCTATGATTGCGGTATATAACAAGCCCTTGGTGATAGCTTGTAAGAAATATGACTGTATTATGACAAGCCCTTTGCTATAAGTTGTGGGAGCTATGAATGCGGTATATAACAAGCCCTTCATGATAGCTTGTAGGAAATATGAATATACACTGACAAGCTCTTTGGAATAAGTTGTAGGAACTATGAATGTGCTATGACAAGCCCTTTCTAATAGGTTGCAGGAATTATGAATACGGTACATAACGAGCCCTTCGTGATAGCTTATAGGGAATATGAATGTGGTATGTATCAAGCACTTCATGATAGCTTGAAGGAAATATGAATGTGGTATGTATCAAGAACTTCATGATAGCTTGAAGGGAATATGAATGTGGTATTGTATCAAGCACTTCATGATAGCTTGAAGGGAATATGAATGTGGTATGTAACTAGATCTTCTTGATAGCTTGAAGGGAATGTGAATGTGATATGTAACCAGCCCATCGTAATAAGTTGTAAGAAATATGAATGTGCTATAACCAGCCCTTCGTAATAAATTGTAGGGAATATGAATGTGCCGCATCTATAACATGACATTTGTAGATGAGCTGGTTTGAATGTAGATGTGCCACAATATTTTCTCCGTGCGGGATCTGGCTAGAATGTGGGTGGTCGTGACACTCTGTTCTTGTGCTCCAGGTGTTGCTCGTCTTCCCCAAAGATGACTTCAACAGTGACGCCCTGTGGTACGCGTCGGAAAAGCTCGGCTACGAATGCCATTTGGCCCGGACTGAGAACGCAGCTGTGGAGGTATTCGAGTCCCGTCACCACGACATCGTCATCGTGGACAACAGATATCCACGTGTAATGAACGGCGACAAGGTGTGCCAGAACCTCCGCGCAGCCAAGGGGAGTAAATTCACCGTCATCGTCGCTGTGGTCAAGAGGAGGTGAGTTTCTTCAACGGAACCAGGCTACTTCTTCTTCTGCTTCCTGAATATTTTCCATGACGGAGTGGTTAGAGATAACAACCTCTGATTAACACTCAATTA
Organism: Timema bartmani; assembly: GCA_902151455.1. NCBI lineage: Eukaryota > Metazoa > Arthropoda > Insecta > Phasmatodea > Timematidae > Timema > Timema bartmani. The sequence goes on along the minus strand of CABFWB010000061.1, from coordinate 557,943 downwards.
ATTAGTCACCCGCATTGGTGGTCGCATGGTCATGTTAGAGTGAGTTGTTGGTGATCGAGAGATCGGGGATTTAATCCCGGTTGTGTGTAGGTACTGGTGGAGATTTTTCATAAATGGTTTACCACTTTACCCCCACAGAAATGAAAAATTAAAAAATAAAATTCTACCTTCCTGATCAATATTCCATTAGAATAACTAAGGTATGAGTTTTACCCAAAAGCTACGTAGATTCGGTAAACATAAAAATGAAACGTTAATTAAACATAGGATCAGTCTTATTTATTATTTTGTTTTATAATTTTATTTACAGAAATTTCCAAATTTGGTTATATAAGATTTCTATTTATTTTTAAACAGGAAGTTTTATTTGGACCTACTCGGGATTGATATCGTTAGTCCCTTACTCAACTACCCACTGCCCGTACAGGGTGTCCGCGTTTGCGAGGAGGGAGGGTGGGAAACAATTTATTTATAAAAAAAAACTTGGCACACCCGACTGAGACTCGAACTCAGACCTCCCATTCTCCTGTAAATCAGACAAGGTAAGGCAGATTCCTTTAATCCCGTTCTTTATGTTGCGAATTGCTGTTTAATTGCCTTGGTTATTTTTTACATTTGCACGCTATACTTTATATTTAAAAATACAGGTAATTGAAACTTGATGTGCTTGGAAACACTTTTAAAGAATATCAACTTGTTAATTGGGAACAAGGAACAAATAACTAGCAAAAGATTTTTTTATGAAAATAAAGCTATAGGAGATATAACTAGAATGGTATACTTAATATTCTTGGACGCGCATAACCCGAACCCGGTACTAAGACATGGTGCCAAGAAGAAGAATAAAACTCTTAGACCGCGAATGATTAAGTTCTGTCCCTGCGCCAATTGCGACAACACTAACTCTATCTGAAGTCATGACGCCATTTGGAAGTCTGGAATGACTTACTACTCCTAGATTGCGCATTCATAGTCACTCCCTCTGCGCATGACGCGACCAACCTCTCTCTTACTATGACGTCATTTGAAGAAATTCTCATGCGCAGAATTATTACTCGTAGACTGCGCATTCATAGTAGCTCCATCTGCGGCTAACGCGACCAATCTCTCTCTGTTACTATGGCATAATTTCAAGTGCTACACATGAACAGACCTATTACTCGTAGACTGCGCTCCCTTTGCTCCTAACGCGACCAATCTTTCTGTTACTATGACATGATTTGAAGAACCTCACAAGAGCAGCCTTATTACTTGTAGACCATGCATGCATATTTCTGCTTCTGAGGTGACTAATCTGTGACCGTGACTTAGTTAGATGACGTGTTTCGGGATACAGTTTATGGTAATCCATCTAGCTGTATAACTGATATTCAATATAGGAGTAAAGTGTATATCACTAAAATAGTATATGTTTGACCTCTCTAACCACTCAGTCATAGAAAGTAAGTTTTACTATTCAAATTAAATTAATTCTAAGTTACTAGTTTTTTTTTTTTCTCTATATCCTCTTTGACATGTTTATTTTTCAGTTTGGCGGAGAAAGATGATCCTATTGTGCATAATTTCCTCGCAGTTGGATACAACAGGGTAAGACTTCTATCCTTTATATTTTGATTATCAAATTCGAGGCTATAATAGTTAAAATTCTAAATAAACCACAAACACCTTTATTTAATACTAATCAATGCTGTTATTCCTAGATTTATAGTCTCTAGAGCCTCCTGGGCAAAATGGTCTGCAAACCACTCGCATTCTTCTTATTTATTATTATTATTATTATTATTATTATTATTATTATTATTATTATTATTTTTAGCGTATGCAACCAGGTTTTGTCAGTAAGATATTCCTAGCCTTTTAATGGCATTGGCGAATATGTAGCCGTCTTCTGATTTTGGGGCACCATAATTAGAGGAGCGGTTATATTGTCCCGATGATATTATCTGATAATAATGATGATTATGTGGTACTTGAAACTAGCGTAGGCCTAATTAAACAATCCTCCTTCGGAATAGATACCTATTGTACCACCGGGAATCGAATCCGGGACCTTTAGATTAGCAGCCAAGAATACAGACCACCAAATCAAGAGACCAAGCTCTTCTGCTTGATAATTTACCACTAAGCTGAATAAACTGAATAATAAGGGGCTGGACTGAAGTCTTCAAAGCTTTGGGAAGCAACGGAACTCTTAAGGTCCATTTAAAGTATGTTGTAAAACAATATTTTTTGTAACTTGTTTTATTTGAGTGTTGTATAACATTTGTTATGAAACAATGACTAAAATGACTCAAAGTGTCTAACAAACTATAACATGTTTTATCTATCATGGCATCTGAGGAGGATGTTCTCCTTATGGCCGCGGTTTGTGAAGTTTTGTGGGAAAAAAAAGGGCCAAAAGACTGTTTTGGGTTCGACCACCTCTACTCACGAGAGCTAAATATTATTGTGCGAGTGACTTTTTGACTGATCCTCAACGTGATGACCCTGAACTCTTGGCTGAGGAAGTCGGAACTGATGGCAGTTTTAGGAACTTTATTCGTATGATAAGCCAGGACTTTGAGTACCTAATTAATTTGATTGGTAATCAAATAGAAAGAAAAAAAACTGAAAGGCTAGCTTCAGTTACTGGTTGTAGGGAACATTGTAGCCAACTTGTTACATAGTGTAAACACGCCGTCAGGGTCAGTTTCATAGGCAGATTTAGTACGCCTCAAGTACGGCGCTAGACTAAACACAAGACGACACCTATCTAGACCAGAATGGAATTGGCTAGTTCTATATGTGAGACTGGCCCATTACATTCTGTTATAGGTAGGTGTCGTCTTGTATTTAGTATGACGCTGTACTTGAGACGTACTAGATTTGAATATAGAACTGTCCCAAAAAGTAATCAAGATTTTCATGGGATGCGGAGAGAAAATGTCAGAAATCGTTAATTACAATGTTTTTCAAAATAATTTTTTAGCACCACACCTTACTACCTGTTCAGGTTATACGCATATGTACTAATTATGCTAGTGAGTTAGGGATGAGGAAGGTTGAATTTAAAGGACGTGTACCCGCATTCGCGTGGAAGGAGAGTGGAAAACCATTCTAGAAAACCACCTTCAGTACACCTGACCGGCATTTGAACCCCGATCTCCCTGTGTCATCGGCAGTATAGCCCAACACGAGAGTGACGTCTTAGGCCATGTGGCCACCGAGGCAGTTTTCAAATTAAATAAAGTGCTTTTTCCCCCGACTATCAATACTAAGGTCGTTTAAATGGGATCGTTACTATCAACCCATCTCAAACAGTGTGATTTATACATTAACACTGAACCTACCTGATTCGGTGGCCGCATGGTCCAAGGCGTCACTTTCTTGTTAGACTAGACTGCCGATGACAGGGAGATTGGGGTTAGAATCCCGATTGGATGTACTGAGGGTGTTTTTTTAAAATTGTTTCACACTTTCCCTCCACGCAATTTTAAATACACTTCCTCTAAATTCAACCTTACTCATCCCTAACTCATAAGCGTAATTAGTGCATATACGTATAATCTGAGCAGTTAGTAACTATGTTTACGTCACCACGCGTTTCTAATCAATGGTAGCCTCTGACCATAGTTCATGTCAAGGGTTACGTATAGTGGGATAACCATAGGAAACACCCTTTATAGCATTTAAAAATGTACATAAAGTAACTAACATTGTAAAAAGTCACTGTCTTAAAAAATATACAAATTTAAGCAATATTTCAAAAGTTATTTTTACAGAAGGCATGGATTACACTGAATATTACTACCCGTCAGAGTTATATACACTTCAATTACACTACTAAGGTTGGATAGGGTAGAATTAAGAATGAATATACCTACATTTGTGTGGAATAATAGTCGGAAACTATCTAGGAAAAAATATCCTCAGCGCACTTGGTCGAGTTTAAAGTCTTTACCTCCCAGTCACTGTCAAAAAAAACTAAATGAGAATTACATTTAGTCCGCGTGCCCACCGATGCGAGTCACATGAAGAATAGATAGGGTCTAATTTTCATTGGAAGAGTCTTTTAGGAAATCTTTTTTTATTTCATTGATAACATTTTATTATTTTATTGGTTTTGATCATATCCATCAAAAGTGATAGCACTTGACATAATACGACATGAAATGACTTGACGTATGAATGCGTTAAATTAGATCAAGTTTTTTTTTTTACAAGTCAGATAAGGTTCTTCCAATCTTACAAATGCGCCAAACATTTTTTTTTAAATCCACTACTAAGGAACGTGAGCATGTTTAGAACAGTGAACGTGACCCGTTTAACTTAATTTCTATATATTATGTCCCGATTTGAATGACCTATTATTCTCAATCAATTAACTACCCAATTATTCCCCATTTTTTAAAGGGGGGTTGGGCTTCTACTTCTAGGAAGTTGCTTTGCATTTTTCCCTCCTGAAAAGTTCCGATAGAATGAAACCTAGGGTCAAGCAATTGGGTGGTAACTATCTATTCTCGTCATAAGGCGAACATTAATCTGTTATCCAGTACCAGCATTGTAAAGTGTGAGCTTTGTTCCTTCTTTTCATTTTAAACCCCTTATCCCACCCATTCTGTCCATCTGTTCTATGTGTTCTTTCCCCTATTTCCCATACACTCTTCGCCTTATAACAATAGATAAATAAACCGTTTTCATTACCAGTATCCACATCAATGTTCAAAGGATCTTCCTATATTGGATTGCCTTTTGATTATTTATTAATATGTCCTTATGATCGAGTTCCGATATAATAATTTGGAATTGAATTGTTTTTATTTTTTAGAAGACAATTTTTTACATACTAATAAAGAAAATGACAATTTCTATGTATGTGAAAATTGGGCATTTATTTTCCATGTTACTAACGGAAATACAATGGTAGGGTTCTTATAGAAATATCTCCACAGGAAGAATGTTCTTTGAGAGTTAAAAATGTTACTTATATTATTTAACAATTGGGCTAGCTACGAGCCGCCTCACATTGATCTGGTGTATAACATACTTGATTCGCAAATTAAAAAGTTTGTTTTTATTTCCATGGTAGAAAGCTTTTTTTAAACACCACATAGTTTCATAAGCAATATCCTATAATAATGAAACGTGGAATGATCAATAATCCCTACTAACTATTCTGTGGCTTCTTTTAGATTTTCTTAGAGACCAGCAGTTTAGGAATCTGCATGAATGAACTCCTGACTTTAGAGAAAAGTGATGTCATTCCAAGAGCTAGCCTGGCGGCCACACAGGCCTTCCATCTTGCCCTCAACAAGTGCAGTGAACTGGTCCATATCACTAACCATGAACATACTATAGAGGTCAGTACATCACTACCTTAATGATCAGTATCAATAACCATGAACATACCATAGAAGTCAGTACATCACTATTGAGCTGGTCAATATCACAAATCAAGAACATACTAAAGAGGTTAGTACATTACTACCTAACTGGTCAATATCACTCACTCATCACCGTATTTATCCAAACCCCGGGCCTGGATTTTCATTTTCTCATTTAGTTGAGGTATTTAACATGCACTTTCTGAGCTGACTGATTAAATCAGCACACGACTTATAAACTAACTTACATCTAGAACAGACACAACACCCAGCCCTCGGCCGTTTAGTTATCACTGTGAAAGGGGAAACCCACATTTCACCAGTGATATATTTTTTTGATCTTGCCAGGAATTGAACCAGGTACCCATAACTCAGTAGACAGACACGCTACCGACTGAGCCAAGGTGTCATACCCCTGGTCCTGAAAACTCAAAATTTTGCTTGGCAGGAAGGTAGCTGGATTTTCCCATACAACTAGAAAAATCTAAAAATTGGGAAATTTTAAAATGGGGCTCTAGGAAATGAGAGGGACTTATAATTTGAAAAAAAAAATTTTTAGTGAGGTAGAAAATTAAAATTTGGCAGACAAGTAGAGAGACAGCTCCGATAAATATTAAAGTTGGATATTTCCAAGAGTGAATGGCAGAAAAGTGTTTTGGGGGGCTAAAAATTTCCAAAACTAATAGTAAACAACTACTTCTCAGTATGCTGTAAAACTTAAATTTAGCATGAAGTTAAAATGACCACTTCAAATAAATATCAAGAACTGAAAACGTTGAATTTTTAATTGTGACTTTGGGAAACGGGAGGGGGAGTGGGCCCTTAACAGAAAAACACATTTTAAGATGTGATAGAAAACTTAAATATGGCAGGCAGGTAGAAGTACAGTTACAAATAACCTAATTTGTTTTTAAAATAGGACATTTCTAAGTTGCAGTTGTTTACTTGTAGAAGGGGGAGGGGGCCTTTTAATTTCCAAAACTATTAGAAAAAACTACTATTCTGTGATGTAAAAAACTGAAATTCGTCAAGAAGGTATAAAGAAAACTCCAAACTACTACAAAAGATTGACAAAACGAATTTTGAAAATTTACTATTTAGAAAGGGGGTGGGTGAAATGAGATGCTCAAAACTCCCAAAACTAAATTAATAAAATACATTTTAGTGTGGTATAAGATTGAAATTTGTTATGTGGATATAAGAACCACCCCAAGCAACCATTACAGTTTGATCCTTAAATTTCAAAATGAAGAAACAGTAAATGCCGAAGGGTAAAACCATTAAGGTCTCATCCTTAATTTTCAAAACTAAGAAGCAGTAAATAAGAAAGGGGGATTCCCTCAAGATTCCTAAAATGAGTATAAAAACATTTTTTGGTGTGATATGAAATAAAAGTTCGACATGTAAATCACTAGAAATTTCCGGAAAACAAAATGACGTCTGAACATATAGAATTTCAAAATTAAAGCCAGGGAAATGAAAGAGCTCAAAATTTATATAACTAATATATAATGTTAATTTTCTGTGTGGATTTTAACCCTTACACGCTTTTTATTTTTATTAGATTTTTTTACCCTTCTTAACATTTTTTCCTTTTTCCCTTGTTACACTTCAAACCGTTTAAAAAATTGATTAAATTTCAATTTTAACGTTTCTACCCTCAAATATTTCTCCCATTCAAAGCCGGGTATTTCGTACAAAAAGTGCTAAAAGTATAAAAAATAAATCTAATCAAATTAAAAAACATTTAAAGGGTAAGTAAAAGAGGTAAAAAGTGTAAAAGAAGTTAAAAGGGTAAAATGTGGTTAAAAGGGGGGAAAAGGGCAAAAAGTCCAAAAGGGGATAAAAAGGCCAAATAGTGCACAAAAAAAGTGTAAACGAGGTAGCTTGGAAGTGATAAAAAAATGCTAAAAATATTTACTAAATTTCCTTTTTCCTGTTTTTTCATCTATACATTTTTCTTTTTCGGAAACGCTTGTACATCCCCCACACGAACAGTAAGGGCATTTGTGTTTGGGTTCCAGTTCGTGAACCAGGCGGTGGAGTATCACATGGGCTTCCCCCGCTCGACCATGGTGGGTAAGAACCTGATGGAGATGTGCAGGCTGGAGGTCAACGAGCTGATGGTGCAGGAGCTCCAGAAGGGTCGGGAGTGGGAGGGCGTCATCACGTGGTATACCCGGACCGGTGAACGCCTCATCCTCAGCGGACGCGTCCTCCCTTTCAGCCTACCGGGCAGGTAAGACTAGTCATGGGGCTTGGTAGGGGGCTGTTGGAAGCATGTTCTAATGCCTTCAGAAGGGAAACACGACGACAAATTTAAATCTCGTACCGACACTACGCGTCACACCATGATCCTAGCCGAACATTCAATTGACGCGTTTCGGAATATTTTTTTATTATAGGTATTTAACGTTCATTCTTTGAACCAACTGATACTATCAGCACATGAATAATCCAGAACAGACACAACACGAACCTCCCCAGCCGTTAGTTCATCACTGAATGGGGAAATCTACATTTCACCAATTATGAATTCCTCGGCTATGACGGGAATCAATTCCCGGACCCTTAGCTCAATAGGTATACATGCTACCAACTGTGCTCAGGTGTCGAGCATTTCGGGACTACATATGGTAAAGAAAATATGTAAGAGGGGGGGGGGGG
>CABFWB010000061.1:531630-549882 GCA_902151455.1 Timema bartmani | reverse complement strand
GGGGGGGGGGGGATAGAGTGGGTGTAAACAGGATTAAAATAACCAAACCCTTCGTGGGTTTCTATAGAGATGTGTTGCTGTCACATTACTCTACAGGGAGCTTCCCGCGGACCACTGGTGAGCAACTTCTCGCTTATCCGAGCTGGGATTTGGAACGTCGTTGGGGACCCTTCTGGTTGGAACCGACAGCTTGTGCTTTACAACCCTTAGAAGGGATTTACCCAGATTTTTGTCTTTGAGACCAACGTGAGCCTTTGGTAACCTATGAGCGTTCATATCCTAGTTTTTATATTATGATTTTCACTGAATCATACTATCCGTCTTGACTATCCACATACATTTGTGGGGTAGGTAGAGTTTTGAGAAAATGTACCTTTATTTGCATGGAGGGAAAAGGGAAAATCGTTTAGTAAAAACTATCCCTGGTACTAATGGTCGGAATTTGAATCTTGACCTCATCACCGATAAACCAAACTATCTTGACGTTAAGCCCGCGTGTTTTATTTAATTATTATAAATTGCATATTTTATTATAACTATACGAATGCGACTAAGATGTCTCATTAGAGAATTAACGATCCTAGTGGGTATTTAGGAAGCTGTGGTAGTAGCCCCATTTGCCTAGACACGAGTCTGTCGCAACAAACGAAGTCACCAAGCGACTGTCAGAGTTGAGAAATCAAAAATAACCTAGAGAGTGTATCATTTTAACTGCGTATATATCTATTTGAATTATGTACCTTCCTATTTAATCATTAAGTTCACTTTAAAAAGTAAATAACTTATAAATCTATAACCTCAACAAGCATTGTGACCCCACCTAAAACACCCCACGGCCAAGAATGGGGTCACGATCCCCAGGTTGGAAATTGCTGGTAGAAGGACATAACAAGCCTCTAGAAGTTTTTCTTGATACTTAGAATATCTATATCGCGATCTGATGAGGGGTTGGGAGTCTAAAGGGCCCCATTTATAATCTAGTCTCAACAGTCAACCAATCTCCCAATATACGAATAACAAGCAGTTCATCTCATGGGTGGGATTTGCCTGACGTCCTAATATCGGTTTCCTTAGTCTTAGAACCTATTCATAAAACAAAATAATGACTAAGTATTTCTAAGTGTGGGCACGCATTGGTTAATCAATACATTATAAATGAATAACCATGTTGTTCCTATACAAATCGTTTTTGTTCCAAGTCGTTAAATGTTGATTAAAGACGTTTCGACATAACGCCCTTTACTGCTTTCGGAGCAAATCTATGTTCAATTCAAAGCAGATCAATTCATGCAGTTACTATAGTGCCTTTTTTCATGACGCCTTCAATTCTTTCTTTATGTCATCACAAAAATTTTTCTACCGTCCAATTTTCATAAGAAGGGATCTAATATATTTTTTAAAATGTTGCTAACATTAATAACATGCTATCGTATTATTAGTAATTTTCATAGATATTATTAATATTTGTTGAAATTGACTGCTGAAGATCACATGATTTGACGTATGAACTCTTGAAAGTAAATCTAGTAACTTTTATAGCTGTAATAAAAGGCTCTTTTTGGACTGTATTATGCTATCTCTATTGTGGTTTTCCTTCAATGTATATCTTTCAATCTATACAATGAGCTCTACGGTATCCAATTCAATCTCGAAGAAATACCACTAGCAATAAACGGTTAAGTACTTGAGACTGCAAATTGAACGCAAGATACCATAGACACACGTGACAGACTGGAGATAGGCCTGGCGCATGCGCATAGACAATTTCTTTTTTCAAACTAAACAAGAGGACGTGTTTCGGCGTCGAGCTTTACTTAATATATTTTATTGTGCTTTAAAGCTGTTTTTTTGCTCTTTGATTAGCCAGTATACTTAGAGCCTTTAAGAAAAAGCGAATTAACTCGTGGAAAAGCAAAATGTTTTTGTTTTTTATGGTTCTGACTTAGCGGCGTGAACCCAAGCTAAATTATCTGGAATACAAATTTGATCTCCTTTGGAATATAAGATTATCATCATAATTTTTTCACATCCATTACTGTTTCCAGCTAATAGACTGGGTAAGATTCTATTCAAGCCGTATATTTTTCACTACCAGCTTGCTAGGCCTGTCGTAGCTTCATATGCCTTATAATCTATCCTAAGACAAGGACAAGCACAACATTCAGACCCCACCCGTTAATTTTTCAATGTGAAAGCGTAAACCCACATTCCACCAATGATATATCTTTTGGCCATACCGGGAAACAAACCCGGGACCCTTAGCTCAGTAGACAGACACGCTACCGACTGAGCTAAGGTGTCGGACTCCTCCTTATCATCATCATAATAAACTTTATAAAGTGTGTGGCCAGGTAGGTTTAGTAAAATGCCTCCATCTTCCTCTGTCCTTCCACTTGTCTTTCTCCTTTAATGGCTTCAATTCTTCTTATCTCACTTGCACACTTTCTGTTATGTTTCTGTTAGGGTTGATGAAAGTAGAATTCAGAGGAAATGTACAAGCGTATGCCCTTAGGGAAAATATTTATAGAAATACACCTTCAGTACTCACCGCTGGGACTAGCTCCAACCTCCCGTCACAGGAAAACCATACTCGATGAGCTTGTAGTTTAGTCCGCACGCTCACCGATGAGGGTGTTTAGTATTAATATGTTCGTAGAGTCTTGAAAGATGTTATGAAGGGTGTCTTAAGAGTCCGACTTACCTTACGGATCAACATCTAATGATTGGAATTGAGACTGTTGAAACATCTTGGTCATACATTTAAAAAATACAACAAACTTTAAAAATAATTATTTAAAAAAAGTACCTCTCTTTTTCATTAGCACTGCATCTTACCCGTTCGGGCTATACGCGCTTGTACTAATTACGCTAATGGTTTTAGGGATTAGGAAGGCTATATTTAGAGGAAGTGTAGCCGCATTTAGTAGAAAACTATTTTGAAAAAAGTTACCCTTACTTCACCTGAATAAGATTCAAGCCTTGATTTCCCCGTCATCGGCAGTCTAGTCTACTGTGAGAGTAGCGCCTTAGACTATGAGGCCACTGAAATGGGTAAATAATCTTTTTTAATATAATCTACCAGTTAATCGATTTTGAGATGGTCTCTTAAATGTGAATAAGAACCAAGCTACGTCATTCGCCAGATAAGTGGTAGTCTACACTAATCCAAAAGGCTCAGGTTTAAATCCGTTTTCAAGGACACATTTTTTATTGGTTTAAAAAAATCTATTCAAGATCTTTCTCGTTAAATACATGTCTACTAAATATTATAATACAATTACTTCATAAGGCGAAAAGAGGTTTTCCTTACAGAGATATAATATATTTAATAGGAGGTTATCCAAGGTTGTGTCGTGACACTTATTTTGTCTATTGTTTAATCTGACATCTGACCTACTTAAAACCTTTCCATTTTCAGCAGCTTTTCAAATACTTTCGTTAACTTGACAAGGAGGAGATTAATTTAAATGTATTTCACTTGTCAAAAAGGACTAAACATTTTGGCGAGGTGGATGGATACATAACTGTTTTTTGTTAACGTTTAAACAGGCAGTAAACTCCAACGTCACCATGAACCCACTACTTTCCATTGATTTAGACGAGTCAATCTAGTAATGTTATCTCATGTGAGAGTATTATACACCTACTTAACCTAATGTTTCAGACCTCCCTCGCTGTATGTGTACGTGCACGAGTCGCCCACCATGAGTGAGAAACGCAGCTCCCAATCGATCGTCCCCTTCTCGCAGCAGATATTCCAACCCAGCGCCGCTCAACGAGGCAGCATCACATCTGGTAGGAAAGGCTCGGCAGATAGCTATATTCCTAATATTTACAGTGAAGGTCGACTGCTGAAATAACACTGATAGTAAGACTGACAATAACGCTAGCTAATAACAAATTTACCAACAACTATTATTAAAAATATCCAAACTGGTGTAGGTGGTCATGATCGTTTGATAGTTGTGATCTAAACAATAGAGCAGAGAGTTCTTGGTTCAAATCTCGGTGAGGGAATTGTATTTTACTTAGAATGAGATGATAGCTAAGTACGATCATGTATTAAGGATGAAGGAGGTTGATTTATAGGAAGCGTAATCTCAGTTGCGTGGAGGGAGAGTGGTAAACTATTTAGGAGAAATAACTTCTCTCGGTACACGTGACTGTTATTCTAAGCTTTGATCTCCCCGTCATTGACAGTCCAGTCTATTGCGAAAGTCTTCCGTTCATCACAAGCTCTCTATGAGTGAAGAATGACCCTGGGTCACGGGATCACATCTGGACACTTCAGTGGTTAGAGTATTGACGTACTAAGCCAAAGGTTCCGGGTTAGATTCCCGTGTCCAGATGTAATTTTGTCAATTTAAAGAATATGATATTTAAATGCGTCTATAACCGTAGCTAACAAACAAAATAACTTGGCTATTCAACCCATAGTTAAAACCATAATAGTTAAATAAGTATGTGATGTTCTTTAAATGCCTTACAAAAACACCAATTGACCAGTAATCCTCAGGGAAGTAATATTATAATCGTTTGATAACACCTCTTTTTTATTGATATGTAATATAGTATCAAATAATAATTATTTCTGAATATAATGACGTTAGTGACTTTCAGCCAATGTTTTCAATAAAGAACCTTCTGCTAGCTCTCACTTACCACCTCTCCTACTGTAGATAGGGTATAGTGGAGTGAGATGGGTTTTAAAACCCTCTGGACAATCAACAGGTGTTCGCCGCGGGTTGTATTAAAATGCAACCCGGATTACAGATATGTAGTAGGAGAAGGCGAGTACTAGTAGATTTTCATTTGAAAAGTCTAAAGTCGAACCTCCCTCTCACTCTTTGAGTTAATTTTGATTTTTTTAAAACATTTTTTCTACTGGGAATACCAAAATGTTTTGGTGGCTTATTTGGTTGTTTGATTGAAGTTTGAGCGTTTATATATATATATATATATATATATATATAATTTTCAGGTATTCAACATGCACTTTATGAACTGACTAACTGATTAACCAACACACGACTTACAAACAAACTTAAATATAGAAGAGCTACAACACTCCGCTGTTAATTCATAACTGTGAGAGGGAAAACCTAGATTTCATAAAGGATATATTTTTCGGGCAATACGGGAATTGAACCCGTGACCCTTACTTAGTAGGAATACATGCTCCGTAAGGTGTCTGAGTTTTTTGTAATAACAACTGGGAAAACAATCCCTTGTTGTGCTGATTTAGCTCTATATTTTGAAAATGCGCGCTAAGATTGTTAATATGGTAGAGCACTGATAAACGTTGATGTCGTTTAGAAATCCCGCATTATTTAGGAAGCTGTTTAATATTTTGTAATATGGTTTTAAAAAAAATGTAGACTAAAATTATTAGCAAGTTTCTGAGCATTTCAAAGGTTTAAATTTTATCTTTAAAGTTTAATAAAATAGATTCAACGACACCTTATGCGAAAATTTGTACTTCTGAGATTAAAGCAAAAGGTTATAAACTTAGACCGAGCCTTCCTCTATCAATTAATGTAATGTTTTGATAGAATCACACCAGAACATTTTATGATAACGTGGGGTTGTTTTAAAGTATTTTAGATAAGTTATTCCAAATTCTTTCAAACTTTTTAACTGGTCATAACTTTTGCCTACATTTTGTTGAAAATTATATTAAAAAATCAAATAATATCATAAATAACCCGGGATTTCTAAACGTCTGCAAATATTCTAAGTGCTCTCCCTTAAGGTGGGGATGAAGGGGACGTGAGAAAATGCCATTGTTTCTGAAATTTTTATAGCAAAACTTTTTTTGGACAAAAGAAATAAAATAATGATCCAGTAGAAACATAAGAGTTTAATTTTCAACAGTTCTTGATTATATATCATGTGCACAGCGGCACATGATGACAAACTTTTTAAACGAAGAGAAAAGTTGTCATTAAATTCCAGGACACCCTTGATAAATATTCAAGAACTTTTGATATCATCATGTGAAGAAAATTAAAGACTTATGTTTGTACTGAAGCAATATTTTATTTATTTTAACGAAACAAATGTTTTGCCATAAAAACTGCAAAAAAAAAACTGGCATTTTCTCGCATCCCCTTCATATCCACCTTAACAATGACACCATTCCAAGTATTAAATCATCAAACTGCTAATTACTCCGTTGCAGCGGGCACAAGACGTCAAAGCTTGGCCAAACTCTACAATCTTCAGATCCAAGCGCCGATCACTAGGATAATCGAACTTATCAACAGCGCCCAGGAAGAGGCTGCTGAGCCAGTGGTCCAGATTCTCGACAAGGTGACCACATCATCATCATAATCATCATAATCATCATCATCATGTTTTTGAGTCATTTTGTTCCCTCGATATAGTCGGCAGACCTTGTAGAGCATAGGCTAGGAATACAATATTTTAGAGATGTCGCTAATCCGAATCCGAATCTTAAGAAAATATGATACCGCATAATAGTTTTACTTCAATTTATTGGTATGAGCTATTTTCATCAATTATGATTTTGTTTACAATAAACCTTTAGTAACAAAATAAAATAGAGATCGTAACTAAATAATAGATTTTTTTTTAGAATGTACATTCACATTCATTCAATTTATATATATACTAGATATATATATAGTTAATATAAACACATTTCCCATTTGACCTTCGTGTTTGTACTCCAATAATGTGGAGCTGATTAACACTATAGAAAGGGCTCAAAATGACGACCTTTGGCCACAATGCAAGTAAGCATTGGATTGTGATGTATTTTTGAAAGAGTGCAGCTTTCTACATCCTATGCTGCGATATTTGTGTCATCCGATCATTATTGGACGTTACCTCTCAAACAATATTTACCGTGGTCTAAAGGTGCGTGGTTCAATTCCTTGCGCGTTTGAGATAACTGATGCATTGTGGGTGGCTTGCTTGCAGGTTATCGATATCGTGCGGACAACAGAGCTCTACACTCCCCACATGAAGGAGAGGCCCATCAAACTGACGGATCCCGTCACCAGCGACCTCATCTCGGCCCTCCTTATGGTAAGAACATCGCTCCAACTCGGGGAGACTTTGGTTCCAATCAAGGTGGGGTCAAAGATTCGCTATTCGCGTGGGTTGCGATTGATTTGTATCTCACTCAGGGCCTCTGGAAAATGGGTAGAATAGGGGAGATACAGGCCATTTTTTGTGTCTGGGAAAAACGGCTGTTTTCACACAAATAAACTTAAATACTCGTAATACAAAAATTTATGAATTTGGTACATTGTTTGCAAACTTAAAATGGTAGTTTTTCTTCATGTTTAACAACAAATAAAATTAAAAATACAAATGTTACATAAAAATGAATGAAGTAAGCAAGTAAAGATAATGTATTCAATGGAAGAGTGTCAGTGTTAAATTAATAAACACACACGGTTTGTCGTCATACAGTTAAAAGGAAGAAAATAATCGAAACTTTAATTAAAAAATGGATACACGATTTCAAAAGTTTAAAATATGGGTTAGTTGAGAAATTCTAGCTATCTATAAAGGTTTTATAAATAAGTTTAAAAAAATACCGCTGTCTATGTTGTTCACCATGCCTTCATAATCAATTTTTGTGATGGCATGGTGGATATATTTTTCATTTATCAATGCATGTAGTGCACTGTAATCGTCATCTACAGAGCTAGTTGTCATAAATATCACATTTTTTACTAAAATAAACACTGTAGCTTTTATATTTATAAAAAAGGGTAACCATACAAACACTGGACACTTATGTGAGAGGTAGCGGGATGTTGCTTAAGTGTCGTATCTGCGAAGCAAGCGCTTCAAGTTCGAGGCATGGCGGCAATTGAAAAGAGTCGTAGGTGCGAAGTGTCGTAGGTCGGGGGAGTTCCTGTATAATATAATCTAGCATCGACCACTTAAGAAAACCTCCAAAATATCGATAATGATTAAGGCGACTGTGTCGTTTTCTATAACTACTTCCATATTCTTAGCTTATATTCCCTTTCGTCCTTTAACTACAATCACCATTTGTCATATCACTCAGAAATATGGGAGAGAAAATTACGACACTTCTTATCTCAAGGTAAAGAGGAAAGGTCACTGCTAGTTCTCAAATATTTTAAAATTGTCTGTAGCCCTATACAAAAATTACTGTATTTTTTAGAGGAAGGTTAAATCTAGAGCCCTTTTTCATCAAGCCTTGTCCCATTTCTACGGAAATATGATTAAACTGCCGTTGAAAATGAGCTAATGTCACATTTTTACACTTTTTAAAAAAAATATTTATAAAGTTCAAACGCTAGGGTTGTTAAGAGAAAAGAGACCTGTTGGAATCTTTGGAAAATTATTTTTATGCTAACCATATTCTGAAATAACGCATCTTATAGTTAACTATTGCTTTAGAGCTTAACGTCTCCACGGCAATTTCTCGCTTACCGAGACGGCCACCTTAAGGCCTATATTAAGCTTGTGCCTAAGAAAGCCTCCGAACAAGGACATCCGACGAAAGCACGAAGCGTAGTGTCACACACGCACACACACGGGGTGAATTGGTAACGTTGACGACCACATGTTGGTTGTTGTTTGTTGCAGCAAGGAGGAACTGGTACCACGGCCTCACTCACTCGCCGCAGCTCCAGTGAATCCTCGGCCTTCAAGAACCCCCTCTCCATACCTGGAACAGCCAAGGGAACAATGTACCTCGCGGGGTCGTCTAAGATGAAGGATCTGCTCGATACAGCGCTAAATTGGGACTTCGATATCTTCAGCGTGGAACAAATCTCGGAGAAAAGGTAGCCTCTCGCCTCGGGATGTCAGGATCACGATCTACTTAATGTCCCCTCGACGCAACTTAAGGATGACGAAACGGACAGGCTCTCCAAGTGGTTTAAAATAAAAGCCATCATCTATGCGCTTAAGAGTCCATATCATAGCCGGTTAATCGGGAAGCTAGATATAAGATGACGTCTTAACCAAAAAACATATCGAAAAGCAGTTTTATACAGTCTTCATTTGAAAACAGTGAAATTGGGATTAGTTTGGTGGTTTTTGATTTTTGTTTAATGGTGTCAATTTCACTGTTTTTTAAGAAAGAATTCCTAAACCGAGCCACGCCACAATACAATGTTTTGTTGAGCTGTACTGCCTACCAATCTGGGGGTTATTCATGGGGTGAGACGGGCTCGTAAATAAATTTTAAGATTGGAGTGTAGAAGACGCGAGAAAAGAGCAGTGTCTTTGCAGTTTTTATAGAAAAACATATTTTTGGTCAAAATAAATAAAATATTGCTCGAGTAGCAACGTTTAGTTTAATTTTCTTCACACGGTGATATCGACAGTTCTTGAATATCTCTCAAGGGCATATTAGCATTATATGACAAACTTTTTAAATTGGATAGAAAAAGTTGTCTTTTTATTCCAAGACACCATTGACAAATAGTAAAGAACTGTTGATGTCACCACCATGTGAAGAAAATTAAACTATGTTTCTACTGGAGCAATATTTTATGTATTTTGGCAAAAACACATTTTTTTGCTATAAACAAACAGTCCTTTTCTCGCGTTACCTACATCCCACCCTAAGTCGATCGTGATTTTGACTTGAAGAACTATTAAGTTGCGTGAAAAAGTCAGTTCAAAAGGAGTGCCGAGAGATTCAGTTCTAGAGGAGCTATGTACCTTTGGACTTGTTAGGAGATTTACAAAAATGTGCTGCTCGACGGAAGTTTGTTGAATACTGTCAACGAGGAGAAACAAGAGGCTTTCTACCCGCACTAATAGGCACGTGGACTAAGGAGTCCGTCTTGTCTGGTCTGATTTGCCATTCACAGCGAGGTTGGAGCTTGAATCCTGGCTGGGTGTAATGGAGGTGGTCTTCCACATATGATTTATCCCTGTGACCCACACCAGTGGGCATGCAGACTTAACGTCAAGCTCATTTAGTCTGGTTTACCCGTCACGGTGGAATCGAGGTTCAAATACCGGCCATATTCACTGAGGGTGTTTTTTTCCTAAAATGAAAATATGGATAAATTTCCTCTTTATTATTTTTTTGTCCCTATTCAATTAATGGAACTAAATGCATATTTTCTATATTAATTTTAGCACCAGTGTACGTCTCTGTGTTACACTAATATATCAGGATTAGGAAGATTTTAATTTTAAGAAAGAGCACCCACATTTACGTGAAGAGAGATTGGAAAACAATTTTTTTAAACCATCAGTGCACCCGACCAGGATCAAACCCCTATCTCCTCGTATTCGGTAATTACGATAATGTGTTAGTTGAATTTGGAATAAGTGTACCTGTTTTTGCGTGGAGGGAGAGTGTAAAACCATTTAGGAAAAAAACACCCTCAATACACCCGACTGGGGTTCGAACCATGATCTCCTTTTATAGGCAGTCTAATCTATTGCGAGATTGACGCCTTAGATCATGCGGTTATTAACGCAGGTTTCACATTAACATCCACGTGTGTTTCACGTGTAGCAGTTCACCTTCCTTTATATGTTGATCCTTGACATGATATCTCCAACAGGCCTCTCGTGCATGTCGGCATGAGCCTCTTCCTCCACTTCGAGTCCCACCTCGCCCTGGGCTGCGACGAGTCCACCCTGAAGAACTGGCTCACCATCATCGAGCTCAACTACCACTCGACCAACTCGTACCACAACTCGTCCCACGGCGCCGACGTCATGCAGGCGGCGGCCGGGTTCCTCAAGACGGACCGTCTCATGCAGACCCTGGACTCGCTCGACCGGGCTATCTGCCTGATAGCCGCCGCGGCGCACGACGTCGACCACCCGGGCAAGTCGAGCGCCTTCCTCTGCAACTCGGACAGTGATCTCGCCCTCCTCTACAACGACCTGAGTGTGCTCGAGTCTCACCACGCGGCACTCACCTTCAAGCTCACCATGTCTGACGAGAGGGTCAATATATTCAAAGGTAGGTCATAGTGAGGAGGGTTTGTCACAGTGGTGAGCACGTGAACAAACATGCAGGTCTGTGCAGTCTGGTTTGGTGGTGACGGGGATGTCGCCGTTCTAATTCCGGCCCTCACCAAGGTTTTCCAAATTTCTTAGTTCCTATTCAATCAGACGTGCTCAATATAAAAAAAAATTCCCATCGCATTACCCGTTCGAGCTAAATTCACATATTAAATCAACCTTGTCAGTCGCACTTCTTACCTTGAGGTGGTCGAGGTTCAAATCCTGGCTAGATGTTCTCGCCCTCCACGAAATGTCGGTGCATTTCGTCTAAATTATTCCTTCCTCATCTGTAGTCCATCAGTTTGATACATTGATAGCCTGGAAGGATAGTAAAACATTGTGCGCACGCACGCACGCGTGCGCACACACACACACGCACAAAACCTCTGCCTGCAGTGGTGGCCATGGGGTCTAGGATGTTATGAGACTCGCTTTGGGGAATTTGAATGGGTTTTTTTCTTCTTACCACCGCGTCTTACTAACTGTTTGGATTATACTAGGAAGGCTATATTTAGAGGAATTGTACCCACATTTGCATGTAGCCAGAGTGTAAAACCATTTAATAAAAACCACTCTCAGTACACCTGACCGAGATTATAATCTCTATCTCCCCGTCTTCGGCAGTCTAGTCTACTGCGAGAGTAGCGCCTTAGACCACGTGGCCACCGAAGCAAGTCAATTTGACTGTAGTTGATGGGGAGGTCAAGTTGGGGTACGAATCTTGGACGACCGCACTGGTCTCCCCTCCACTCTCCCCTCACATTTTATCACGATGTTCTTTTTTTTTTCCCCCATTTCATAGGGCGGTATGCAAGTACTTTTAACCTATGATGACGCAAGCAAACCCACGCTAGTGTCCACTAAGTATCCACTTAGTCAAGTTCTTGCATACGGCCCCTAATGTCTATATCCAATCAGACGCGCTGACCGCTCATTCAACCCTCACGCTTGTTTTGTCGTCAGGTCTGGAGAGAGACACGTACAAGGTTGTGAGACAGAACATCATCGACATGATCTTAGCCACGGAGATGACGAGGCATTTTGAGCATCTCGCCAAGTTTGTCAATGTCTTCTGCAAGGGTGGTATCCAGGACGAAGAAAGCGTGGAGGTGAGCTCGAAGGTTCATTCGAGGGTGTGGCTTTAGACAAACCATTACTCCTACACGTATAGTTCTACGACAATTTTACACTAATAGAGAGATTGAGAAGTGGACTTTTTTTTTGCATGATATGCTGTATAGTTTCTGAGAAAGGTTTGCTTACAGCAACATGTGGAATATCACCAAATGACTCACGTCCAAACTATTCTTCTAAGGTCATTCGACGGTAAAAATTTGATTGTACACTTTTAACAAATGTATAATGATAAGCTGTGAAAAGTGATTCAAAGATTTTAAATCATTATAGTTCACGAGTAATAAGAGGTTAAACTTGATATTTTATGGTTTTTCTGTACCATTGTTAGGGTAAAGTAATTAATTTATGGGGTTGAAATTTGATATAGCTAGACATTTATATGATGTGTACCCAGGGCCGTTTTAAGAAAATGTGAGGNGCATTAAACCGTTATAATATATTGATATGTAGTACTCGGTACTTATGCTACTTAATAATTTCTCATGTTTTATGGAATATTGATCAACCCATTAAATGACTGTACTTTATTAAATGCAAACAATCAATACAATAAGTTAACTAAAGTAGATTCTTCTTTGTCCCATAGCACTATTAGTTGTCTGTAGACCGACAGCTGTAGCACACTGGTGGCGTATTCTACTGTACTGCAACGCATTACTCGAATAACATAAATCTTGAACTACATAAAGTTAGGGTTCTCAGGAATATGGAATGGAATCCTATCACTAAGTAAATACTTATTGCTGTTAATGAGTTGCGAAATTTAGAATAATAACTGTAATTGAATTTAATAATTTTGGAGGGAAATGTGAGGCCCGAGGCAATTGACCCCTTTCCTCCCCCCTCCCCCCATCTAGACACGGCTCTGGGTTCTCGCAATTAAATATTAATAATATGTTAAAGGAAAATAGTTTTTAATGTATAAGTAGTTTAAAAGTGATAAAATTATATAATTTTTAATTATATACAAATACTGTTCTCTCTATAACCCGATAATTTGATTTTATCTTATCTAGTAGTTCACAATGTCGTTATTTAGAATGAATCTGTTTTTTTAGCTTTACTCTACTCGTTAATTATATTAATATGTCAGAATATAGACTTGAAAGGTCTATTTCATGAAATGTCTTGTTTTGAAAGCATAAAATGTGGAGACAATATTTACTAGCAGAACATAATATTCCCGGCCGAGGCAGAGAGTCAGATAATCTCAACTAATACACCCAGGAAAGGCGGACGCAGGCTTATTTACCAGGTCAGTGTTGCTGGAATGGGCTGAGACATTGCTAATCTCTGTATTTTACAAGATAACCCTTCTACCCCCGCCAATGTTAAATTCCCTGCCAAAATGTTATTGACTCAAATATTCTTCGTAATTCTAGCTGTCAAATGACCTTAAGATCCCGTCCCAAAGCCGATCAACCGAATTGCACTCGAACCGTAAAAAAGGTATCGAAGTGATATCTTCTGCATTCTTCATTTGATAACAGCGAAATTGAGATCAGCTTAAAAGTTGTTTCGTTTAGAAATAATTACCCTCGAATCTTTTGGATCTTATAAAATATGGCAAAATAGTTTCAATTTCACAGTTAACCACTTCGGTGGCCACATGATCTAAGGCGTTACTCTCGCAGTGGACTAGACCACCAATGACGGGAAGATCGAGATTCGAAATAGGGTCAAGTGTAATGAGGGAGGCTGCTTCAAAATGGGTTTCCACTCATTCTACAAGCAAATATGGGTACATTTCTTCTAATTATAACCTTACTTATTCCTAAAATAATCAGATTAATTAAGACATAAGCAAGTACAACCCGAGTAAGACGCGGTGGTCGGAAGAATCCATAGTTTATTAAAGTCGGTTAAATAAAACCTCACCACAATGCGAAGTTTTGTTCGAGCTGTTGTACATTCTTAAAGTTAGATGCTATCCTTGTGGTGATACAGGCTGCTAACCACTCGTCATGAGTGTGTATGTGTGTGTGTGTGTGTGTGTGTGTGTGTGGACAGCTTTTTGTTGGCCTTTATACGTAAGGACGCTATTAAAAAAATTAACACTATGGAGTATGCGTGTCAAAATCGGTTCATCACAAAGTCCTCATTTAAAATTGAAAATACTAAAGGGATTGCCTTTCAAACATTTCAAAATTGTAATCATATTAAGTTAAACAAACTCCAACTTAGCACCTTACTATTTCAAAATAAAAATTATAATTAACTTTTGATAAAAAAATATTCACACTGTTTTTTTTCGAGAAATTTTGGCAGTTTTGAACAAGCATTCTTTAATAAACTGTCAATCTGTGAATGTTTTTTTTAATTTGATGCATGCTGGAGGTCCGGGGCTCAATCCTCGGTCCCGGCAAGGATTTATCTGATTTCCAAACCCTTCCTTCACCTCTGACAAGACGTGTATTAATCACAAATTGTGAATGTGTAGAAAGCCAGGCCTCCACCATGGTTCGGATCCCACGTTAAACTGTAGGTCCTCCAATTCATCTCACAATCACCCTACCATTACACATTAGCGTGAGTGCGTATAACCCGAACGGATAGTAATTACGCGGTGCTAATAATAATAATAATAATAATAATAATAATAATAATAATAATAATAATAATAATAATAATAATAATAAAAGGTATAACATATAGACTATATATGGTGTATTATTTCTACGTTAGTAAAAAGAAAAAACGTGATATATTAACTATGCTTTTATCATAAGGTCCTTGGTTTTCTAATAATCATGGGCTGGGCAGAAAGTTTGACAAATTTGATTTAGAAAATATGTTTCAATACAACGTCACCTTGACTTTAGAAACATTATGAGAATGTTGCAAGGTTTTTAAGCGTTACTAACCCGACTCTATCTTTGTCGCACTCGCTACAGGAATGTTTGTTATGTGTTTGAAGGCCAAGGCGGATCAGATGGACATGTTGGCGTACAGCCCGGAGAACATGTCGCTCATCAAGAGGATGCTGATCAAATGCGCTGATGTTTCCAACCCGACCAGACCCATTGCGAGTTGCGTGGAATGGGCCCTGCGTATTGCAGAGGAGTACTTCAATCAGGTACTTTAGTTACTAGCACTCGATGTTAATAGCATAGGAGTACTTCAATAAGGCATTGTAGTTACTATCACTCGGTGGTAATAGCAGCGGAGTACTTCAATCAGGTACTGTAGCTACTATCACTCGGTGGTAATAGCAGAGGATGTACTTCAATCAGGTACTGTAGTTACTATCACTCGGTGGTAATAGCAGCGGAGTACTTCAATCAGGTACTGTAGTTACTAATACTCGGTTGTAATACTAGAGGATGTATTCAATCAGGTACTGTATTTACTATCACTCGGTGATAATAGCAGAGGATTTCTTCAATCAGGTATTGTAGTTACTATCACTCGGTGGTAATAGCAGAGGAGGTCTTCAATCAGGTATTGTTCCAGAGGAGGTCTTCAATGAGGTATGGTTGTTACTATCACTCGGTGGTAATAGCAGAGGATGCTTCATTAAGGCACTGTAGTTACTAGCACTTGATGATGTTATAATACTCTCTAATGTAGAAAAGTTTAGAAAGAAATGCATTAAAATATTATCTTAGCTGTGTGTGGACCAGTTTTATAGCTACAGTAGAACAGTATAATCTTGATTGAATAGGGAATTGAGGAGATGGTCCGGGTTAGCAAAAATAATAGATAAACGATAAGAAGTGTTTTTAGAATTAAATATATAACCTTAAAGTTACTTTAGTAGTTTACTGAAGGGCAAAAACAAAAAAAAAATCGATTTTCTCAAAATTCGTTCTAACGATTTTGATAAAATTTTACATCTGGAAATTGTTTATCATAATAAACAAGATGGCAGTTCTCATTTTCTCATGAAAATTACTTTGAGTTTATTTTACATGAGGGAAAATGTCCAATTTTTATCATTTTTCCACAACTATTTGAGATACGAAATATCTAATCATAGTAAAATTGTAGTACTATTAAAGATAAAACTCTTTTATTTGATATGTATTTTAAAAAACCAATAATTTCCTAACTGGTATCAAATATATATATGTACGTTTTAGTCAAGCTTAAGTTTAATCCGGATTATTGAGGTCCAGATCCTCGAGGTGGGTAAGGTATTTGACGAGGATAATGGTTTTGTTTCAGACGGACGAAGAGAAAGCCAACAATCTCCCTGTGGTGATGCCTCTGTTTGATAGGTCAACCTGTTCCATACCAAAGTCACAAATAGGTTTTATGGAGTTCATCATAAGAGACATGTTCGAAGCTTGGGAAGGTAAGCATACTTTTAGTACAATTTTTATATGAAGAACCTTATATAATATCTTGAACAATGATTCTAGATCTACTTTCACGTATTAATTCGTCATGCCATATGATCTTCCGTTGTCAAGGTTGATGGATATTATCAATACCTATAAAATAACACCCACTTCAGTGGCCGAATGGTCTAAGGTGTCACTCTTGTGTTGGACTGGCTTACTGATGACGGGAAGATCGGGGTTCGAATACCGGTCGCTCCTACTGAGGGTGATTTTTTCCCTAAATAATTCCCCCTATACTCCCACGCAAATTCAGGTAAACTACCTGTAAATTTCTTTATTCCTGATCCTAACCCCATTAGAGTAAATATCATATATGCGCACAACTGGAACAGGTAGTAAGAGGCAGCGATGATGATTATATATATATATATATATATGATTATATATGTCTGAACTACATCATTCATAGCCCAGTAGTAGAAAGATTAGCCAGTACTAATTCAACGTTCCCCAGGGGACGCCCGAATGTACAATTGTACTTCCTTTCCGTGGAGTCTTTTTCCATGTCCAGATGAGATGAGGTGATAGTTATAATTTAATTTAATTTTAGCACCGCGTCTTACTACCCGTTCGGGCTATATACGCTTAAGTACTAATTACACTAATGGATTAGGAGATGGGAAGGTTGAATTTAGAGGAAGTGAACCCGCATTTGCGTGGAGGGAGAGTGGAAAACCATTTAGGAAAAACCACCCTCAGTTCACCCGACCGAGATTCGAACCTCGATCTCCCCGTCCTCGGTGGTCTGACTCAACACGACTGGCGCGTTAGCCAACTACGCCACCGAGGCGGGTTGATAGTTATAGTATGAGGGGGATAGTGAGTATGATAGTGAGTATGAGGGGGATGGTGAGTATGATAGTGAGTATGAGGGGGATAGTGAGTATGATAGTGAGTATGAGGGGGATAGTGAGTATGAGGGGGATAGTGAGTATGATAGTGAGTATGAGGGTGTGGAACCAGTGGAAACATTTAAACCTAGCTTAAGCCCAACTAACCAAACCCTGGTAACCGTAGGGATATATCTCCATAATACCAGTGGGGAATCGAACCCGGGACTCCTAGGCTTGTAGCCAGGTGCACTGACCATAATAACACGGGACCGGTCATATTAAGAGTAATAGTACTAATAAAACCATTAAATCATTAGTTTTGTAAATAATATTTGGTATAAGCTGGCAGGTTACATATATTACAATAAATACACATTCAAAAACAAACTTATAAATTTCAATTTAAGAATATTTTTAAAAACAAATGATTCTAATATAAATACCATGTATTTAAGGCGCAGTTAACCTCTGTCACCTTAGCTCATTCGGTAGTGTGTCTATCTACTGAGCTAAGGGTCCCGGGATTGATTACTGTCATGGCCGAAAAATGTTTAATTTGTGAAATGTGGGTTTAACAGATCCCAGTGATGAATTAATGCTTGTCCTAGTCTTAAGTTAGATTATAAGGCATATGAAGCTACGACAGGCCTAGAGCCAGCTGGTAGTGGAAAATATATGGTTTGAATAAAAAACTGACCCAGTTCACAAGCTGGAAACAGTAATGGATGTAAGTTGACCCATGTCATCAGTGGTAAACAGTAATTATGTAACAGAAATTATTGATCTTTCACTTGAGACATAAGTAAGCAAGCTACAAATGATTAGACGCTGACTACAATTTCTTTCATAACCACTAGTATTATATAAATACTATCTATAATTGTGACAATAACAATGGTGCTTATTTTTCCTAATTTAAACTTTTTTTTTTTTTTTTTTAG
>CABFWB010000061.1:361742-523225 GCA_902151455.1 Timema bartmani | reverse complement strand
AAAAAAAAAAAAAAAAAACTATAGCCAAAGAATAAAAAAGTATTTTTTTATTGGCTCTAAAGCAATTTTAAAACATTTTCTTAGTTATGTTTTTTATATTAATGCAATAATATAGTTAAGTGTGCTTATCACAGCAATCATTAAACAATATTCACATTCTCAGTTTAAGACGTTCGATGTTTTTAAAATTAAAACATCGATGGTTTGGGGTTATAATCATTGATGTTAAGGGACCAATGCTTTTCAAACATCGATGGTACTTTGCTGATGTAGACCTTGATTGATTGATTGATTGATTGATTTATTGATTGGTTGCAAGATATTTTATTATATTTTAAACATCAATTTTTATATATTACATAAAGTAAGAATCACATTGTATTAATTGAACACACCAGCCCCGAAGGGCTCTCGAATTCCAGCCTTCCATAGTACATATAACATAAACACACAGATGATTTGGATATGGCGCCCTGACGGGCTGATAGTATACTCTCTGGTTTTCGGGCGGGAAAATAATTAAAAACCTGCCCCGCAGCATATAAATGGTCGACTGTGACCTTAAACAATATACGAATATACAGGAGCGAGGAGAGGGAGATAAGCCGTATCGATGAAAAAAAACCCAACCATGTAGGGACAGAACAGAAGAAAATAAAGTATAAAAGACCCTGGTCGAGCGAGTCGCCGGGGTCGGTCGATGAACATAATAGTACACTACCAGCGCTACTATGATATTTCCATACGTAGCCCTGGCGTGAAAAATAAATAAACTTCCCCAAGGGCGTAATTTCTGTCCCACTGGGTTTGCGAAACTAAAGAGTGGGGTCAATAAAAATTATTGATACTGTCAAAGCTATTTGTCTCCCACTATTCGTGGGAAAACTGCAAAATGAAAACTAGGTACTATATTGAGGTGAAACGAATAATGGGTGAGATGAGAACATTGAAGGACCGACATGGGAGAGGGAAGACATCAGGGGGACACATAAAAGCTGTAGACAGAGAACAGATATAGAACTGACCAACCCCGGTTCGACGACTGGCTGGTGCAAACTAAAGGAGCCGTCTGATCAACGGAGCAACTGGGGTCGGTCTGGGTGAAGATTATTGCTCCACTAGAGCTACGTACGAATTTCCGTACGTAACCCTTGTGGGTGGGGGGGGAGTTTTGCCAGTGGGCGTTTTTCACCCACCTGGCGCAGACAAATCAAAATTTTGGGTTAGAAATTGAAACTACCCATCAGGAGGAGACAGTTTTACAATTGAGAGGGTGTAGACTGGGACACACCGGCCCCCAGTTCGGGGACCGGCTAGGGCACAATCAGCATCTTTATTGCAGGGTACAGGCACTCACAAGCACAATAGTGAAATATACATTTAACACAGACAATATAATGAAAATAAGATAAATCACGCCTCATATTTGCTTCAGAGTGAGGTGGGTGTTTAAAGTGACTAAGCCACGTAGAGTCCGGGTTAGCGTGGCTGACTTATTGATTTTAATACTAGCTGATTGAACATAAAAAGAAAAATGGATGAATTAATAATGTTTTGGTAATAGTTCTGTGTTGAGTTAATATAAGGTAGTCTATTAAATGTCAGAACGGACCAACCCACACCGGCTGGTTGGTGGGGTTGGGGACAAACACACGAACAAAAGACACACACACACACGCAATCTGGATGAGATCATAAGCTGTCGCAAACATGAGACAGTAAATTCATACAATAGAAGATTACTCTGGAATCACCTCTGACAGCAATAACAAAATAAAAAACATATTAAGGTGACCGTTTCCACAAACTAGAGTGGATACAGCCATTGATGGCTGATAGGAGCTCTAGTCTGCGCATGCTCGACATTTCGGAACGCTCGTTGAAGCACGTTAGAAACAGGAGATTTGTTACCATTCAAAAGTGTAGTTAGGCTGGGCTTATATTCATGCATAGCTCACAGTAAAAAGTGTATAGCGTGCAGTGCAGAATCCATAAGAAAAATACGCCGGTTCATAATGAAATGTAGTGAATAAAGTCTTACTTAAATCGATTGTCTTTTATTAATAGAAAATGGCCAAATATTTTTTCACTACTATAAAATACCTTTAAATACTTGAAAAAGGGTTTATTCGAAAAACAACATTAGTTAAACTTTTTTTTTAAACTTGAAGACTAAATTCAAGTTGTATCTGTACTGTTAAATCAAATTCTATTATTACTATTTGGTTCAGATTTTTTTATGTTCATGAATATTATAGAATATATACTTCTCAGTTGCAGAGTGAAAAATTTAATATTTTTCCTTTATTTTTAATAATTAGTGAATAACAAACAATTAGTATGGCAAACTCAAGGCATTTCACACATGAAGATGAATACAGTAGCTAGTAATTATTTCCATCTGATTGTATACTGGCGTTTATTTGGCTAGATCCTCCTTTTATTCTCGTTGGCTGATACGTCTCAAGTCCAATAATTATCTAAACGACACTCCATGCATATCATATAAGAAGTTAAAGTTAAATCAACTATATGTATTGTACACTATTCCCTATGTAAATATTATAAAAAATATCATTGAGAATAATGTGTTTCAGCTTCTTGTACACTATTCGCTATTAGTTATGCGCTATGCATGAATATAAACCCAGCCTTACTTTGGGCGGCCGCAAGAATAAATGAGCGACCGAGCCATTTCCTCCACTGCTGCACGTCCCTTTGTGTCAGGAGTTTTGTGTAGTTTTAAATATACATCCTGTCACTAGCTTTTAATTTATATTTATTTTTATTATTTTAGACAATATTTTACTATTCCATGATTAATTTGAGCGAATTCTGGTTCGTTTTTAGATTCAATAAGGGAAAAAAAATAGTTTTTATAAATAAAAATAAACACGAATCTAAAGTTTTGGGGAAGGAACTGCTTTACTGTGCTAAGTGGCAGCACTCTATAAAAGGTCACACTTTGACATTGGTGGTTAAATTTTTTATAGAATATAAACATTCTGATTTTTATGTAGGATATTCTGTTTTTTAAATGTTGTAAATTATATAAATGTTGGTTATTTAGCTATTTTTCTAAAAATCAATTGTGTGCGTGAAACAAAACACACTCACTGGTTTCTAGTTTATATCCTTAGCCCTAGTCCATGAGTAGATGGGGTGACCAGTCTGCACACTTTGAACTTTGAACTCACCCCACCCCTCACCCTACCCTTTTGTAACTATTTTTTACCATCATTGGATATTGTGAAATCATGGGGTTTCCCCCTTGATGTAATCCGCCAACTTCCCTATCAGGTGATACAAGGGTTAATTACTTGGTGACGCCATGCTGGCGGGGAGTTTTTGACGTGATAAGACACATTTGACTCGGCCGGTGACGTCATCTCCTTTCACCTATAGGATGTTGCTACATAAGATGCTCTCTAAGAGCCCAGGATTGGTTCAGTAAATCGGTAAATATATCCTCAATCAGAGGATTATAGCAAAAGGGTTGTGTACCTTTATTTGTTAGTAAGATACATATCCCTGGCAGCTGTGGATGGAGTCCATAGCCCAGTGGTAAACAGATAACTCCTTGGTTTGACGATAGCCTACTTTTGTGAGATGACATATTTTGAAAAATGCGATTTTACATTATACACTTGCAATTCTCATTAAATTAGGCTATGCAGTCCATTTTATGGACTAAGCACCCATTTTAGTGCTCTATGCACTTTTTTTTATAAGCTACGCAGACATTTTGGTAGGCTATGCTCCCCTTGTAATACGATATGTACACCTTTTTTGTATAGCTACCCCTTTTGGTAGGCTAGGTCCCGTTATTCTTTTACGCAAGTATGAGTATATTGCTCTAAAAATCTACTTTCACATCCTTTCCCCAAAATTATGTATACCCGGATGATATTAAGACACGGAACATGATAAAAAGGGGAATAAATCATTTTTCCTGATGAACCATTGTTGTGATATGGCTTAATCATGGTTTCTGACACCATGGCGACCCATTGATGATCCATATTTATTCAAATACTAGTTTATTAATATTACCTTCACACCGTAGAATTAATAAGAAATATACCCTTATTTGCGTGAAGGAATAAGAGAAAACCGCTAGGCCTCATTTATACTGCAAGCGATTTGCTTGGGGGTTAGAGGCTTGCTTAGTGGGTAGCGGCAAGCGATGCGCTGTTCACATAGCAAGAGTCAACAGCAGTGTTGAGGTGCGTTGTTTCATCACGTGACTGTCAAAACTCTCTAGGAAATTAATTGCACTCGAAAACACAGCTCTAAAACTCTATGATATACCTTGAGCTTATAGATCTTGCTCGGTTCATGAATTTAATAAGGGCGTGGCGAATTTAACAACCTATATCGTCAATCTCGCTTGTATGATGATACATTTTTGGAATATTTACTATGAATAAAGAGTTATTTGATTTATTACTTTCTAAAACTAGAATAAAGAGAAAAAAAACTAAAAATTATTTTAGAGAACCGATTAATGCTGAAAAAAGACTTGTTATTATGCTGAGGTAAGTTTTTTTTATTAGAAGCAATTTAAAAATATTAATTTGTATGTCGTATTATTATAGTTTATTATGTATCTAGTTAGGAAAAAAAGAACAAAACAATAGTTTGGTCATTATTATAGTTAACAAAATCAAAAAGCAGTATGTGTATTACACAATTATATCGTTGAGGAAGAAGGGCAGGACTCTCTACTTATATAAGTTGTCCAACTATATTTTTATTTTTTTATTTAGCGCCGCGTCTTACTACCCGTTCGGGTTATACGCTTAATTACTAATTACACTAATGGATTAGGAATTGGGAAGGTTGAATTGAGAGGAAGTGAACCCGAATTTGCGTAGAGGGAGAGTGGAAAACCATTTAGTAAAAACCACCCCCAGTTCAGCCGACCGAGATTCGAGCCTCGATCTCCCCGTCCTTGGAGGTCTGGCTCAACACGACTGGCGCGTTAGCCAACTACGCCACCGAGGCGGGTCCCAAATATAGTAAATATTGGTATATAACAACCATACACATTATAACATCATTTCCAGAATAATGCTGTTTGAATCAAGGAAACCTTCTTAAATCACTTTAACAAAGTAGGAAGTGTTCCTTGGCAAATTACTACGACCTTCCAGAAAATATTTTGTCTAGTATTAATATTTAATACATAATAACAAAAAATACATTAACTTGTAGTGTTTAATCCTCAGATATTAATTAATTAAAATAATAAACAATACTTTAACTAAACTGGAATGTTTAATTCTCCACATATATATTCCCAGAACCTTTTTAAGTTCTTCCACATTCTTTTGAAGGACGTCACTGATGTCCCACAACGCTCTTCTCTAGAACACAACACTATTATGCGTTTCAATATCCATCATTATAAATAAAATAGAACACGATTGTTGTTCAGAGAATGGTTGCCGCCTGGCTGCCGAGTGGTTTTATTCGACAAGTTGATTCACATAGCGGGCTCCCTAGAGGGCTCGGTTCGCGGCAACCCTTGAGCCGCTTCCAGTATGCATACGTAGACTAAATTCCATGTATACTTTCTGGTCGCACCCTCACTACGCGAGTCTCTAACCTCTAGCCTTCAATCAAATTGCTTGCAGTATAAATAAGGCCTTAAAGAAGAATCCCTCCTAGTACACCTTAATTATTTGAACTGATTGGATTTATATTTATACTTTGTATTTTCCTACAATTATTTTAATCGTTTGAAAAAGTAAATATTATTTTACCCATAGCCTCAAATATCATTGCGACCCAACTCGAAACACGCCATGATTCTAAATAGGGTCGTGACCCCGAGGTTGCAAATCACTACCTTAGACCATTCTACCAATTATGCGGGTCTAATCATAATCGAATGCTGGATGTCCTAAATGATCTTCAGAAAAACCAATAAATACACCAACTATACTGGTAAGCTATTATTTAATTTTTCTTTAAAAGTTAATAATCTTTGACCAACCTGAATGGTGCATATTATGTTTTGATTATAAATAAACCAATAACTATACCACCGTCCATTGAAAGATGCCAATAAATCCATGGGCAAAGCATGGTTGTTTTATAGAGTTTCTGTAAAAATACGTGTATTACTTATGAGGCCGTCAGAAATTATTATTTCACTAAGATATTTGATCAACATTGAAGACGTTGGATAGAAAATATGAACTTTTCTGTTCCAAACAAAAATTCCGTTCATGAACTAGCTGCTCTCCCAAGGAACGATGATATTAAATTTAGAAAAGTGTGATATTGTTAATTATAATATTATCATATTTGTAAATAAGAAAAACTCAAAAACTTTCAATGAACCTAAATTAACTTCTGTGGATAAAGAACTGATAACAATTTCATATATTATCCGTAAAGATTCTACCTCATATAAGAAAAACACAGCCGATTAATATTATATTCCGATCGATACCAAACCCTCGTCAAAATGAGTAAATCATGCCTCAGAAACAATGAGTTTGGGCCACTCTAATTACAACTATTGGCCTAGAATGCCTATAAATCCTAATACGCCTGTAAAAGGTGATGGATGGTAGGTTGAATATTTCTCTAAAATTATCTTAACTGATTTATTTTCTCTTTGAATATGAATATGAATACAAAAGGAAAGCAAAGTAAAATAAATATCACGATGAATAAGACAATGAACCAATGGTTTATTTCTCATATCAGTTCATGAAAATAATATTTTCCATAACTTGTCTACACTCTTCAATAATATTAACTATTGTCTATTTTCATGCAACTATACCCAGAAAGTAAGGAATAACAACATTTTATTTAAATTTTTCATACATAAATATAAAAAAAACTTGGCACAAATAACCCACCAAACACAACTGCTGATGCACTTTCAACGATTTATTTATACAAGTAACGGATTAGTATACTTAATAGTTGTAGACAAGTAAAATATTATTGTTTTTAACGAATTCATGCACACTTTGTTCTTGAATTTATTTTTAATAATATATTTTCGATTTCTCAGTGTATACATCAACACTGATATAACAATAGTAATTGAGCGATGGATTTTGACTCTTGGTGGAAGCTGTATATAATATGTACTTTGAACATTCTGAAATATTCCAGAATAATAAATGCATTAGATTACTATGAATACAAAATTCTATTAAACTTCCCAATAAGATAATGTGTGTTTTATCTAAAAATCTACTAAACATTTTTTCAAACTTGTATTAATAACAATTATTGTGCCTTTATCAAACTCAACAACTGGTTGAGTTATTTAACCGCATTGTTACATGGAAAATATTTGCGTAACAATTTTTAAATATGTAAAAAAAATGTAATTACGATTCCCATATAAGTCATGTGTACCTCTGAAAAAAGTCCAACTGAAATTATGAACCTCCAACTGGATCTTTTATAAACATTTAACAGACACATTTTAATAAGGTCTTGAAAGAAGACACTGCATATCCGGCAGAAAAGATATCGAAGTGCATATATATATTATCTGATCTGAGTGTTTTTGGAAATCAAAATTAACTTAGCTAATCAACATTGATGACCGTAATAAAGTTCAAAGTAAAACATTGTATTTTGTACCATGCCAATCTTGAGCACACGGCTATTTTAAAATCCCCGACGTCACAAGTTATTAAAAACCAATGAAGTTACAAACGCATAGCATCGTTTTAAGACACAAGGTAAAAAGTACTGGTCTTGACGATGTGTAAAGCACGTTTTTTTTAAACAATAAAAAAAGTTTGCATTATAGTTATGATTAATGCTTCAATGTTTTCGATTTGTATTCAATTCCATTTAATTTTGCGTGTGTTTGTGACAAACTCCCTGTCCACCGATCGACGCCAGGGGAGAATGAGAATAATATCACAGAAAAATGGCTGTTTTACACATCACTGTGAAAATGTTCATTGGACGATGATGTGTGGAGCAGACAGCAGCACAGCTACAGTCGCAATCACCGTGAACATAGTGAAGATGATGAGGCAAAAGCGGTCCACGACCATGGCGGCAAACTTCCAGTCGCTGATGAGCTCGGCTTCCTCGTCTTCTTTCCTCATGCGGCCGGTGATGAACTGTAGCTCTCTCAGGATGGCCTGCAGTTCCCGTTGAGCCACCGAGCACGCACCGGCGTCGTCCAGCGTCGTGGGGCCTCCTCCTCGCATGAAGGCTGAGGTGCTGTTGGTGGTAGTTACGTGCCGGAAGTCGTCGTCGATGTCCAAGACGTTGGCCAGCAAGCTCTTGGACGATCGCTCTTTCAACTCCAGCTCCTTCATCCTGTTGCTCATCAGGATGGTCTTCCTAGTGATCTTCTTGCCCGGCCGGCTCATGCCCAGGAACCAGGGCAGCCATTGCAGGAACACACATTTTATCTGAAAAAAAAAGAAGGGGGGCACATTTAGGGGGTTCCCACTTAAGATTTAGGGAGTAACTTTTATTAAATTATCTTGAATTTATGTTTGTTTTCATCCGCTTGAATAATTAGAGACTTTTTTTTGTGAACATAGTGGACTTCAAACCACTCGTATACATCCTAACCAACCTTGAGATCCCCCGAACGAAATATAACAAAACTTAGTGCTCGCTAACATTAAACGCCGAGCATCACGAGATAGTCGGTGGTGTATTTGTGGAACTGCTGTCGAGTGTTGAGACCATTTAGACTCACTTAGGTTAAGTTAGTTTCCAAATCGAACGCTTAAATAACCAAGTTTTCTAAAAATACAAGCTAAGTCCCTAAACTCGGGAAACTAGGGCCAAGCGCCCGACTTTTAAATTTGTTGGTAGCTTTTGTTTTCAAACTGAGTTGTCTGGATTAACAGCTCATAAATATGAAACTAACATTTCTTGCGCATTTAAAAATATTTACAATATTACTAAAACAATTAAGTAGGCTACATCTATTGAAGTTTTAAAGTGAAAGAAGTAATACATTAAAACTATGTAAATGGGATCTACTAATTATTAACAACATCCGTATTGAAAAAAAATCATCAGCAATGTTTGGTTTAGAACAGTTTTAATACAGTCGCATCTTCTTGTAATAAACTCAGTTGTAGTAATGCCGGAAGACATATTTTCCACCGATCAGATTTAAAAAAATAAGTAAAGAGTCACAACTAAACAAGAGTGTAGTGTCAATATATATGACCTAAGATATCAGACGATATTTAAGATATGTATCCGACCAGTAAACGCGACTGTATACAAGCCATAATACAAAGAATACAGTAGACTTATATCAGAAAATAAAATGTTCAAAATCACGATTCAAAAGTGGTAGGCGAAGTCTCAAACACATCACGTAAATTATAGTGACCTTTTTTCAATGTTTATATATCTACATTTGTTTTTTATATTTGCTATAAGACTCTATTTGGCGAAAAGACAATGTTCTTATGTCCTGGGACTCTCTAGCAACCATTGGACCATATTCCGGTGCATTTCCTAGTAGTTACTGGTCTTATATAATTTAATTGTTAGCAGTCCTTGTGTTACGAGTGCATATTTGCAAAAATATTAGGATATACTAGAAACTAGTACCAACAATGTTTCTGGTACAAAATATAGAAACGTTTTTTCCCAAATTTGCAATTATTGGGAAATAATACAGTAAATACAGCAACAAAACTTAAAAACTCATACTTTTTAACTACATCCAATTTGAATAAAAGAATAGAAAAATTAATAAATATAACATTAAATTCAATTCTGGGAACAGTCAACATATCTGAGAGATTTCATCTTGTTTTAAAGCTAGATAATTCAGAGCTAGTAAAAATGTATCATGTGTTTTTAGCTAGAACATTTAAAAAATAAACATTATATTATAGAAATGAAAGCTATGTGTATGTTTATATTATTATGTTGTATACTTATTGTACTGATAATCTGTTCATGTGATGATGGTAAGGTGTGCTTTGGTGACATTATTTACGGTTTTTAAAAAGGATATGTAGTTTTCAAATATAGAGATCTAAGATGGTCTAAATATTTTCTAAGGCTTTTGACGATTACAAATTATTTGACTACGTTAAAAAAATAGATTTGAGTTTATAAAAACGCAAAAATAAAATACTGTCTAATTTTACTACCAAGGACCCCCTGGAAGGCATATTATTTCTATCAGAATCTGTAGTATGACATGGTATAGTATTTAGTATTGAAGGATTATAGTAGTACAAAAGCTCTTCCTAATGGTTCTTCGTAAGAAAGTAGGGCTATATATTGTCATTTTATAAAAAATAACATAATTAAATTTATTATTTGACATATTGAAATTAAGTTCAGCCATCAACAGCCTTAGCAAATATTTATACAACAATTTTATCTCTATATATTTAAAAAATACACATAGGCCTACATTTAAAAACCAAAATCATTCTCCTGTAAAACATGTCACAATGTACACCTATCAATTATTCCATGAGAACATTAATAAACATTATTCTGGCTCTACGTAAGAAAATCAGGCTACATTAACCTCTTCAAAATTTATTTTAAAGTGTGTAAGGTTTTCTCTTGTGTGAAGTAAACGTGAAGTGAAGAATAAATCAATGTAGCTTTGGTTGTTTGTAAAGATCAATAGTAAATGATTAAGGGATGACCTTGAAATAAATTGAGTTGTTTTATTTCCTATTGAAGTTATATAATCCATAGTAACTATTTTTGTAGTTTAATCAATTTAATATTTGTGTTTTATTTCTTCTAGTATTTTTGTTTAAATATATACTGAGAAGACTCATTTGATCTAGAGCAATTTTTTTTTAATTACTCAAAGCTATGTTTGTAATATAGTTAATATTTTTATTCAGTTAAGTTGATCTTTTCATTAACCTATTTTATTTTTTGGATTAGCCATAAGATCCGTAAATTTGATCCTATGATTTAAAAAGCTGTACGAGTATCATTTTAATAATAATAGTATTGAAGTGTCTAAATATGTTGCCTTCTTAATTTTTCAAGATTAATATGTCATTTGTTTCAAGTTGTAATGAGCTGTGAAGGTTTAATTTGATTGGTAGATCTTAAATACGCCTCTCTCTGAAGATCTTGATGGTTTGTTGTTCCTGCCATTCTATTTATAGATTTATTCATCGACAGGTCTGGTATAGTTGTCAGTGTTGGCTCCTTCATTTAACCTGTGTATTCCTTTATATTACCTATAAATCAAAAATTGTTTTGATCACTGCGTCTTACTGCCTGGTCAGGCTATACGCATATATGAAAACAATTCTAATGAGGTAGGGATAAGGAAGGAAGCGTTTTAGAGTTAATCTACTCCCATTTGCGTGGCAGGAGATTGTAAAGCCAGTTAGGAAAAACACCCTCAGAAGACCCGACCGGGACTCGAACCCCGAACTCCCTGTCATCAGCAGGCAAGTCCAACACAGGAGTGACGCCTTAGACTATTCGGCCACTGAAGCGGGTTAAAGATAATTACTTTTATAAACCGAAAGAAAGAATTGTTATTTTCCGTTCACTGAAAAAAGATTCATGGATTGATTTTTTTTATTTCACTTAAACATTATTTATGTTTAATTTTTTTTAGCACTGTATCTTACTACCTGTTCGGGTTGTACGTATAGGTAGGGTATACTAATTATGCTAATGGTTTAAGGGATTAGGAAGGTTATATTTATAGGAAGTGCACCTATATTCTACTAAGAAAGTAGCGCGTTAGACCATGCGGACACCGAAGAAGCTATGTTTTAAACAAACACAATAAAGTTTTGTTAAGGTAAGTTGCAATTTTTATAGCAATATAATAATAGTCTCCCTTAGTAAATTAACTCATATTTAATAGTCAGTGTTCAGCTCTCCCAGATTTAGTCAATTAAGTTGTTGATGAGATTTGACCAAATAAAACAACTGTAGCCTACTTGCAGTCTGGGCACAGAATAGTAGACTGTAATGAGCTAATGGTGATGTGTGGGGTAGTGGGTCCTGATAGGGAGAGAATTGTTGATACATTTGACTAAGGACGTGTGACTTTAATATTTAAATCTTGTTAGAGAAATGTGGATAACTCTCTGAATAGAAATTAAAAATAAATTATAGCACAGCGTCTTACTACGCGTTAAGTTTAAACGCTTAATTATAAATTACGCTAATGGTTTAGGAATTGGTAAGGTTGAATTTAAAGGAAGTGAACCCACATTTGTGTGGACGGAGAGTGGAAAACCATTTAGGAAAAACCACTCCCAGCTTACCCGACTGAGATTAAAACCACGATCTCCCCGTTTTCGACAGTCTAGCTGAACACGAAACTAGCGCGTTAGCTAACTGCGCCACCAAGGCGAGTCTCTCTAAACATAAAATATGTTTTAAAAATTATTCAGAATTAACCTTTATTTAGTTTCCGTAAGTTAAAACACACTGGACACAATATTATTAAATTGTTAAGCTTTATGCAAAAGTATTATTTGGATTATATCGTAAAGTCATTAAGTATTCACCACCGTCTTAAAAGTAATGTGAGTAATCATAAAAAAATTAAGTGTAAAATTACATAAAGTTAAAAAAAAAGTTTACGTGGAAGAAAGTAGGATGAGTAGGGAAAGTAGGATTGAATTTTGTGTTTAAAATCAATCACCTTTTGAAATGAAACGTGTTTATTGTATCAGAAGAGAAGAGGGTAAGATTGAATATAGAAGTTAGAGTGAGGCAAGGGTGAAAGGAAAGGTGTTTATTGTATCAGATGAGAAGGGGATGAGAAGATTGAATATAAAGGATAGAGTGAGGCAAGGGTGAAAGGAAAGGTGTTTATTGTATCAGATGAGAAGGGGATGAGAAGATTGAATATAAAGGATAGAGTGAGGCAAGGGTGAAAGGAAAGGTGTTTATTGTATCAGATGAGAAGGGGATGAGAAGATTGAATATAAAGGATAGAGTGAGGCAAGGGTGAAAGGAAAGGTGTTTATTGTATCAGATGAGAAGGGGATGAGAAGATTGAATATAAAGGATAGAGTGAGGCAAGGGTGAAAGGAAAGGTGTTTATTGTATCAGATGAGAAGGGGATGAGAAGATTGAATATAAAGGATAGAGTGAGGCAAGGGTGAAAGGAAAGGTGTTTATTGTATCAGATGAGAAGGGGATGAGAAGATTGAATATAAAGGATAGAGTGAGGCAAGGGTGAAAGGAAAGGTGTTTATTGTATCAGATGAGAAGGGGATGAGAAGATTGAATATAAAGGATAGAGTGAGGCAAGGGTGAAAGGAAAGGTGTTTATTGTATCAGATGAGAAGGGGATGAGAAGATTGAATATAAAGGATAGAGTGAGGCAAGGGTGAAAGGAAAGGTGTTTATTGTATCAGATGAGAAGGGGATGAGAAGATTGAATATAAAGGATAGAGTGAGGCAAGGGTGAAAGGAAAGGTGTTTATTGTATCAGATGAGAAGGGGATGAGAAGATTGAATATAAAGGATAGAATGAGGCAAGGGTGAAAGGAAAGGTGTTTATTGTATCAGATGAGAAGGGGATGAGATAGATTGAATATAGATGTTTAAATGAGACCAGGGTGAAATGAAACGTCTTTTGATGAATGAGATAAGGTATGATGAGAAGAACAAATATGTTAAAATGGAGGAAAGTTGACTGAATAGCTTTTAAGGGTGAGATTATTTAATTTTTTTTTAATTCATTAAGGTTGATAGAAAAGGTTTTTGAAGATTAAATGGCTTAAGGTGTGAATTCCGGATTGAACGTGTGTGTTTATAAAATGAGGCAAGTTTAACAGGAATAGTGCTTAAAATACTTGGGAGAAGCTTATATAACTAAAATTAGTTATAAAGTTAAGCAAGAGAGATGGTAAACAAATCTATAGAATTTCATGAGTTAAAATTGTATTCGCCGGGAAGACTAAATTTATAGAAAGATGTTTGAAGGATTGGATAAAAAATATTCTGATTAGAAGTTAACGTTAAAATGAGGCAAGGTTGGGAAGAAAAGTTTTTCGAGGGAGAAACATCTAAAGATGGAAGAAAGTTTGAATTGAATAAAAGAAGCCTGGAAGAATATATTTTCGAAGACTTGTAAGAGAGGGAGGCAAGGAGTCGA
Organism: Timema bartmani; assembly: GCA_902151455.1. NCBI lineage: Eukaryota > Metazoa > Arthropoda > Insecta > Phasmatodea > Timematidae > Timema > Timema bartmani. The sequence goes on along the minus strand of CABFWB010000061.1, from coordinate 509,124 downwards.
ATTAAAATGGGGGTCAAATGGATCAAGATTTAAAAGAGAAAAATATTTTGAGGGATTGAAAAAGGTAATGGTTTGAAGAAATTAGGTTTAAAAAACAAACGAGTTTTGGGTAAAGGTGGTTTTAGAACTAGAACAGAAGCTGTTAGGAATAAGGTAAGGTTATGAGTTAAAGTTTTTGAGGTAGGCCTACTAAAAAAAGAAAAATTCGACTGGATAGCGTTTTTGAAACTATACAAGGCTAAGAGAAAAGGTGATTAGAAGACTTAGTTAGGAGATGCTCAAATTGAAAGTAGGCGTTCACATGAGGCACGCTTGAAGTAAAGAATATTTGAAGGAAGGAAGGAGGGACGATAGCTGTAAAAGCAAAACAAGGTTGATAGAAATAATTTTTTACAAACAAATAGGCAAGGATGCGTGAAGGAAATTTACTGTTAACATGAAGAAGTTTCAGAACAAAAATGTGTTTGTATGATTAGAGGAAAGGAAATTGTTTTGAAAGTACGATTAAAACGGATCAAAGATTAGGGGAGATTTGCTTAGACACCTGTAAATTGAGGTATTCAGATTAAAATTATGTGTCAAAATGGAGCGTGTTGAAAGGATATAAGTTTTGAAAAGTTTGTAAAGGAAAGGTAAAATAAAAGATAATTATCAACTGATTCATGGCTCTAATAAAATATATTTTAATGGTTGAAAGAAATTTGTTGTTAAAAAAAGTTTATTTAAGTGAGAAGAGGATTTTTTAGGATATTCAGATTTTTTTAAGGCACCACGTCTTACTACTTGCTCAGGCTGTACGCATATGTACTAATTACGTTAATGAGCTAAGGGCTGAGGAAAGTTGAATCCAATGGAAGTGTACCCGGATTTGCGTGGAGTGAAAGGGGAAAACCATCTTAGAAAAACCACCTTCAACACACCCGATGGGGATTCGAACTTTAATCTCTTCATCATCGGCAGTCTATTCCAACACAAGAGTGACGCCTTAGACCATGTGGCCACTGAAGCAGGTAATATTCAAATGTTAAAATGAAGCCAGGTTTAGGTGGATTTTTTTAAAGAATGAAATAAAGTCGGTATAATTATGATAAAATTAAGAGGAAGGTTATATAATAAGCTGAATAAAACTATTAATTATTTTACATAGGTATTAAAAAGAGGCAAAATTTAAAGAGAGGCTTATTCGATATCTAATGGTATTTCAAAGCAAATACCAAAATGAGAAAACGTTGAAGTAAATATTTCGTTTTTAAGTGAGACTGAAATCGCTGGGGATTCGGGAGCGAAAAACAGGATTTTAGTAGTTTTTCTCGAATGGGCTGGTACCTTGAATCTGTCAGGATGACCTAGTAGTGAACCTTAAACCGAACTGATACAGTCCAATTTTCATAGGAAGGGCTTTATTTGATAGCTATAAAAACTACTAAATCTATTTTCAATTATTCATACGTCAGGTTATGTGACCTGAAGCTGTCACTCTTAATGGATATTATCAATACCTATAAAATAACACTAATAAAATAGTAAAACGACATCAATATATTTGTATTTTCCAAATGGTCCCTCCTATAAAAATTGGACTGGGTGATTAGTAAGGAGTGCGCTGTGGATAGCGTTTTGGTAAAACTCTGCTGATTGTATTGTTGTCCTTGCAGTAGGGCGTTAGTGCATTTCCTTGTTGTCCACCCTACTGGTTATCTATCTCTAACTGTACGTACGATTTTGATTTAAGTAATAGACCTATCTATATGAGATATGGGACCCGTAAATTTGATCAAATTCATCCAGTACATGTATGTAAAAATATAATAGGCGTGTAACTAGGATTTATTTTGACTGTCAAACTTCTTTAAAAAGATTCACCAGTATATTCCAAAAGTAAATTAATTTTTTATACCTATTAAGGTTATTAGAGGCTTATATACAATCCGTATACAATTCAGTTCTTGCTGATTGAATACAAACAGTGTCATCCAGAAAAGTTTCAGAAGTTGTGTAGATTCAAACCCTGAACTCTCTTAACAATAGATATAAACGTTCAACATTCACTGAGCGGAAGTTTTGATTAATTCATATACTAAGAGAAGTGCAATCTAGGGGATTATGACGCGAACACTTTTAAAGTTAATTCACAATTTATTATCTAGGAGACTTACTAAAAAATATTGTAACTGTTGACCTATATTATGTATGCTTTTAAACTCCTCGCACAAACTAAATAGTAAGCCTAGTCTTTATTCTCTAGCTCATGATATCGCATATGTCATTCGACTAGAAATAGTTCAAGTGGTATCGCCTATGTCTACTGAAATAGGAGTCCATGGTCCAATTCCGGGGACGACCAAATAAAGTTATTATTGGTTAAATTGGGGTTTCTTCTTGCAAAGTTATGAAGTGACACCAGAGGGATTTAATATTGTGTCTATTTCAAAGTTAGGCTAGTTTTTAAGTAATGTACTGATATAATGAGTTGGTAAATTAATAAATTATGGTTGAATGATTTAAAAGAGTGGGCGTTAAAATCATTTAGCAATCCATTTATTAAGAGCGGCTCCCGTCAAGAGGCAGGTCGTAAACCTCCAGACTAAATTACGATCTATAGATTTTTTCCAACCTAAGCTCATATATCATGGTTAGTAAACTCAGATCCTTATAAATGCTCTTAAGCCAAAAACCTCTAGACCACAGCCAGGAAACTCTGATCTATAGATCTACTTCTTGAATCCAAGCCTCTGAACTATAGTTCGAGAACTATCTATAGACCTACTTCTTGAGTCCAAGCTTCTGGACCATATTTCGAGAACTATTTATAGATATACTTCTTAAACCTAAGCCTCTGGACCATAGTTCAATAACTCCGATCTCTAGATCTACTTCTTGAATCCAAGCCTCTGGACCATAGTTCAAGAAATATCTATAGATCTACTTCTTGAGCCCAAGCCTCTGGACCATAGTTCGAGAACTATCTATAGATCTACTTATTTAACCTCAGCCTCTGGACCATAGTTCAAAAACTCCGATCTATAGATCTCTTTCTTTAATCTAAGCTTCTGGACCACATTCAGGAAACTCTGATCCATAGATTTACTTCTTGAACACAAACTTCTGGTAGCGGTTTCGTTCCACCGAGAGAGACCAGGAAATGAGTAGGAAATGAGGTCGTTTAAGGTTCCTGATGTGGATAGACTGTTGTTAAAGTTTATGTCGATATTAAAACGAGACGAAGCTTTAAAATAGTGTGTTTCTAAGAGTTTGTGGGGTCGGCATGAAAGTAGGTAGGTGTGCAACTGACCCACTGTGGCATCTCGTGAATGTCCGCGGTTCTGTGGTGGTAGTTTAGCACGACCACGGTCAGCACCACGGACGAGGCCACCATGAACATGATGCAGTTGAAGTAGGTTCCTGGAAAGTCACCATCAACACGCATTAACTCTATTCCCTCAAAAAAATTGCGGGGGATGGCTGGACTGCCTCAAAAATAGATTACCAAGACAGCATTCCACTTTACAGTACTCTAAAACAAAATAAATAATATGGAAATAATAATTATTAGCTCAACAAGAAGATGAAAAATCAGCAACCAAATTATTAATAACTACTACAAAAATAAATACAAGTGTTCACAGCATCGACATAAGATTTTTAAAAAGTTGTTAAAAATGTGACAAAATCGAGATAAATGCATAGCATGATCAAAATGTTATGATTGTAGCCAAACCAACATACATTAGAGATAAATATTTCAAATGGATAAAAACAATAATAATAAACATTACTTTCAAAAGAGTAGTAAAAACTAAAACCACACAAAATTACTTTAGAAAATACTTCATTACAAGTAATAAAATAATACGATTACTCAGGCAAACATCAAAAGTAAACCGTCACAAATATCTAGGACTACAAACTATCGTAGCCTCCTCAAATATATTTAGTTTTTGAGTTCTTTTGTATGTTTTTGTGAGCCTAAGTTTAAAAAGATTCATATAATGGTAATTCAGGAATTATTTAAAAGTTGTAACTTTTTCCTTGGTGAATTAAACATTAATAGTCAAATTTATTTCCATATTCTTTTATTATTTACATAATGTAATTTAGTGTTAGTATTTCTTTGGAAGTTTACTTTATAATGTTATAAGTGTTCATGAGTTATCATCTTTGTTTTGTTTAGTTGAAGCCATTTTTTTTTAACTAAGAGATACCTAATAAGTCCATGCTTAAAATTCGTGGACGAAAAGCAGAAAGAATGAAGGCATTCCACCACGAGTCGAATTCTCTAGTGATTTCAATTCCACTAAGCTACTAGGCTGTTTCCAGGAAGCCAACTTAAACTTGCTTGATGCTAAGAAAGGAATAATAATAATAAAAAAAAAACAGATGCAATAATACGCATTCCAATTGGGAAATAATAATAAAAAAATTAAATATTGCAAGGAAAAGTAGAAGTGTTCTTAGTTAATGCTGGTTTTATTTAAACGTAACAATTAAGTGGTATGTATTTTTTTTTTCTCGCCATTATGGTATTAGAGTGTGTTTTAACTGTTTGTGATTTATTTGGATTTACCTTCAATATCTTACCCAAACGCCCCAGCCATTCCATGGATTTTTTGGGGGGAGGGTGACGCAACACGTAGGAGGCCTCCCCTTGCAACTAAATGCACCACAAAATACATTTTAGCTAGCTCTGCTTTCTTTTATAAAAAATTTATACCAATAATTTAGTTAGATTTAAATAGTCAAATGAAGGAATAAAGGGTTACTTATTTGGTAGCTGTGTTAAATTTGTCGTATTAAAGTTGTTATCATCATCGTTCATCATTAATCTATTTAGTGTTGAAGGTTAGACGAGGAGGAAACGAGATACGAAGAACAAGAGAAAAATAAATAAATAACCAAACAAATAAAATAACACATCAGTAATCAAGAAATAAGAAACACAAAAAATGCACGGAACAGAGACGCCTTTTGTTTTTAATAAGNACACATCAGTAATCAAGAAATAAGAAACACAAAAAATGCACGGAACAGAGACGCCTTTTGTTTTTAATAAGTATATTGAAAAAAAAAAACGGGACAGAGCCAGTTGATACTTGGAGGTGGAGGTGGTATCTAAATAGAAAGAAATATATATGTATATATATATATTCACGGATGGTATCTAGTCTGGCATCGATCTCTTTAATTATCATACTAATATAGCGTGCTAGAAAATATTAAATAAAACAGTGTGTGGTAGAAAATGGCGGCCAACAAACAAATAGTGATGTTCCTTCTCGACGTCCTGAAAAAGGACAATTAGCAAGTAGACGAATTCGGGCCACAGAAAACAGGGTGAAGAGAGAGAGAGAGATAGAGAGAGTGTGAGAGAGAGTACAAACCAAGGTAAGAGAACATTAGGGCAGGGGTGTTTACATTGGAAACTTAATTGAACTGTTTTAAGTTTAGCTCAGGGCTCACATGGTCACATGTCCAGGACAAGCAAATGCTCCTCACCTCAACACAAGAGATATTAAGGGGGGGTGGGAGGGAAGGATTTGGGAAACTTTTACCCTCGAGATAATGCGGGGAGGGAAATTAAAGTTACCGTAACTATGTCGATGCTTCAGCGTAAGTGTGTTGCAACTCGTTAGATGACCTTAGTGGAGTTGTGACACTCTTGCACTAGAGTATTGACGCGAGGTTGGGAAGTGTGGGTGGGTGGGGGTAGGGGTTGCAAACGCGACAATGTGAGCACTGAAGCATGAATTATGTGGCGCGCTCACGCTGCAATCGGCTTACACGCATTTATTAAACAAAATAAGAGTAATAAGATATTCGCTTAGTCTCTTAGAACCCCGGTACTTTCAAATCAATAGAGTGTATCATTTTAGCGTTAATAAATAAATTAAATAACAATATTTGTTTTTTGAAAATTTTTGTAAAAAAACTATGAGAACGTTTAAAGGCGTCATAAGTTGGATGAAGGTAATGTAATATTGGCATTTAAATGTAATAGTTAGTTAATTTTAGTTAACATAGCATGACAAATTTGGAAGAAAAAAAACTAAGTTAAAAGTTTTAAGACATGACATTTTTATTTTGAATTTTATTCTTTTGTTTATTTATTTGCAATACATTTCAATGACTTGTTTATAAGTTTTTATTTATAGCAATCAATTTAAGTTTAAGTTTTCAATGTAAACCCGACCGTTCGGCATTGCAGTTACATACACATAAAAATGATGACGAATTTATTACAAACGAGTTAATTATTTTAAACACTTAGTAGGTAAGATGGTTATTTTGGATTATATTTTATAGGTTGGGTTGGAGGCGTCGGGAATTAAATGCAGTCTTTTTTTTTATGGGGTTGGTGGAAGGTAGGGTGTAGGGAGAAGGTTAATAAAGCAAAGGAAGCATGCATCAGGAATGTTTAGGGTTTAATCAACAAGCGCAATCTGAAAAATAAAAAAAATGTAAAAAAAATCAATAAAAAAAATGCTGCAGTCTCCGGGCATCTCATTATGGCACTGCAGGCTTCTGCTTTCTTCTTCACAAGGCCAGTATGGCAAGTGCAAGCAACCTGGCCCCAGGCCGGTATCTTAGCAACCAACTAACCACCCTTAGGTTTTATTAACTGGACAGAGAGAAGTTTCATGCTGTTCTTAAAAAATACAATAAGAAAAATAAAGATATAATTTATCATTTTAATATTTTTAAAATTAATTTGCTATAAAAGAAAAAATAGCGGGTAATGGTTGTTTCCTATAAATAGCGGTTATTTATTTTACTTTTTAAAGATAAAAATATATTTGCGCTTTTAATGTTTTATATAATTTTTTCTTTTGCCATGCTGGATCGCGAGTTTTCTAACCTATCAAGGGTACAGCATCGGAAGTCTGGGGTAACACTTGCGCCACCAGAAGGGAGAAAACTGTGAGTGACAGCAGAATAGTGACACCTGGAACAAAACAAACACCGAAACTAAAGAGGAACTGAGTTGGATGTGAAAAAAAAACCAAACAAAAACACAACCAAAAGAACATAAAAATTAAAATTGGAATTAAAACAACCAAAATAGAAATGGTTCCCCCTCCAACAATCCAAGTATCAGAAAAATAATAGTAATTTTTGCAACCACTGTCAGTCACACTCTACCTAACAGAGGGATGGCGTCGGAGACTTGGGGGAGTGTCTCAGCCACGAGGTTCAGGAACACTGTCAACGAGAGTAAGATGGTCACTCCTGAAACAGAACAACCAATTACAGTGCCCGGACCGACGCCCATATATGTCCTCCCTCTCGTGGGCTATCTCTTCCCCACCAAACCTTCCTACAACCGTGTGGGTCTTCGGACACTGCAACTCTCTTACGTTCATCGCTAAACCTTTTAATTACCATGTGGCGCTATGGACACCGCAGCCATTGTGGTTCAACTATCTTACTTTCATCATTAAACCTCCCAATTAACGTGTGGCACTTGGACACCGCAGCCATTGTGGTTCAACTATATTACGTTCATTACCAAACCTTCTTATTCCTGCGTTTTGCTAAACACGCTGCACTTTGGTCATTGTTCAACTCTCTTACGTTCCAATACATCACCAAACTTTCTTATTGGTGCGTGGACTCTGCGGCCATTTTGGCTCAACTCGCGTAGTATCAATTAAAGAGCTCTAAATAGGTCTAGACTAGTAGAATAAGAAAAACACAATAAGTATTTAAGAATCTGACATTAAATGTGTAAAGTATTGCAAAAACTTATGAAATGCTAGTAGTTTCGTGAATATTACGCAATGATTTATAAATATAAGTCAAGTATTGAACACTGTAAAACTACTAAAAAACCATGTTAAAACATGATCATGCTCTGCCAAAGACAAATTATGAATATCATAAGTTCAAGTCAAATGCTTTTATTTGGAGTTAAATAAAGCCTTAAGTAAATTTAGTTAATGGAGAAAAATGCAGCAGTCAATACTTTAAGCGAATATGAACAGCTAAAATCCAAGAGGTGTTTGCATGAAGTGACATTTATAAAGTAGTCACAAATTAGACTTTGTTTACAAACTACGTATTATTAGCGTTAACGTAGATATTTCAAATCGAAAGACCGTAACTGTGGAAACTCTTTTGTACTCTTGATAAGAAATAATAATATTGTCTTGAAAATTAATTAAATCTTTTTTGTTGTTGCTCTTTTAGCTCATATAAATAACACAACCTATTCCATAATTATTTATGTTAAATTCATCATAATATGTATATATTCCAGTTCATACAAGTGTAGTTACAACAATGGAAACTTTATATTGTTTTAAAATGTTTATGCTTGTCTAAGTGGCGTAGTTGGCAGTCTAACTAATTCACGCTCATTCGCTCGTCACGACCTCCTTGTGTTTGTATTGGTGGAGATATTGCTGCTTACTATCTGTATGCATATCCCACCTTCAACAATTGGAATAAATTTAGTGCATTGTTGAACTGTGAATTATATAATAGTTTATTTACAATGTTTTTAGCTCACATGAATATTATCTGAACCAAGATGGATCAGTTTACTCATAATGTTTTGGTCAGAATAGACCAGCTTTTATCTAGCGAAAATGGTACTCACACGGTAAGTTCACACTAAATTTGGATAAGAAAAATTTATTTTTAAGGTTTATGAGCGATACGAACAAACATCCACCATTTAGGTTGTAAGAATTAGAGTTTTAACTCAGTACCAATATAGTAAAAATAATTTGCTAAACCAAATTGAGAGTAGATAGAGAGCACAAAATCCATAGCCAATAAGTACCAACATAATATTATCAAGGCCCAAAGGAAGGATATTGTCATTGTATGTAGAGTCTGCTCGGTATAGCAGCTCAATTTTATCTGTGGATTATTCTCATTACAAAAAATATAACTATACTTTATTATTATTTCCTTTAAGCCTCGACGTGGAGCATAAAGCCGCAACAAAGCTTTGCTACTCAGATTATTTCTTGTTGCAATCTCTGTGATAAGTTAATTTCAGATGGAGCGGGTTTAAATTGTATTGGTTAGAATCTATATATGATATTAATATTTAATATTTTTCCATTGATTAAGGGTGTTAAGATTTACACACTCAAGTTACTTGTCTTTTTAGTCTTAAGAAAGCGTGTCGATTAATAAGAAAAACTCACAATTAATGTATTTTATCAATATACTAAAACGATATATTTTTAAAAGCTTTATATTCTTATAAAGAAAAATATTTAAATAAGATTTCGGAAGTATAGTTTATATCTATACTATTATATCCTTTTATTTTTAACTACTAACTTGATAGTCAAGTTAAATCCAACATTATTTTAATACATGTGACATACAAATTAAATAATCATAGAATACATTAAAAATGGTTTGAATAAATTTTAGGTAAAATACATATAATATAAAATGTCCCAAAATGTTGAACTTACCGTGGAGAACTTTTATCTCTATAACTGCAACGATCTCTTGAACTTCTGATGAAACAGCTATTTCAAGTGAGATTTTGGGCTGTTTGTGTGCAGGGTATAGATTAAAAATTACCCTTGAAACAGCCCTTACAATCAGGTTGAAGAGATAATCCCCCCCCCCCTTACCGGTGTAACAGGGTAACTCTAACCAGTGAATATATACTCTTAAAATACCACCAACAATCTTATTTCAATAAATTTATAGCTTTAAGATATCGCTCACTGTTGTATTTAAAACAACAACGCCAGTATAAGGCCCTTCCCTGTTTGGAGTTTTATTTGGTGTATAGGCTATATATGTTAACGGCTATGTGTGTAAATCAGGCATTCTATAAAATGCCTAGGCTTTCTATATAATTCCTAGGTGGTTTTAGCAAAGTATGAAATAAATTAGTTTTGCTGTTGTATTTCATTCTTTTCTTAGGAAATTTATAGAATAACCAGTCATTATATATTACCGAGAACAATATCTAACCTAACCTAACCTTACTTTACCTAACTACCCTAATCTAAAATAACATAACCTGACCAACTTAAATCCTAGGAATTAGATGAACCTGCAAGAAAACTGTGCAAGATTTACATAGAACTGGATAAAATAATTGATATCATATTCCGGGACTTCAAAAAGACAAAGAACTTGAAAATAAGTATGAAATACGACAGCAAAGCTCGTTTATTTCATACTTAAACCACTATGGCACTATATAGAAAGCCTAGGCATTTTATAAAATGCCTGGATTTCACACATTGCCGGAGACATATATGCTCTTTTATTTGTCAGGCTTAAATAATACTGCTGATCTATACTGAAACAAGCAGAGATGCCTCACCCAACGATTATGTCACCATTCAAGAGAGAGATTAATGAATTGGTGGTAATATTTCAAGGGTAATAATTCACCGAAAGCAAGCCGACGCAATTGAGATCCTGGAAAAGGATGAATGTAGTTTGCCGACCTACAGAGGTATTGGGTGCATAAGGATTATATTAGCTACCAGCAAACACATGACATGACCCTTAGCTTACATAGAATGAGGTATTAGATTATTACGAGGTCGATTCTGCTGACGGTCGTCCAGTGGTTTATTGTGAAGTGATGTCAGAGCTTGAAAATACGTTACCTTATCTAATTTAAGTGGTGTCAGATATTTGTAGCAAATCCACACATGATTGTAACCACTCAAAACTAAATTTAAATAATCCTCTGTTCATAATTCAACTTTTTTTTTTAAGGTTGAAGGAGTGTTAGGACAATAGCTAAGACTTGAATTTAAACTAGGAAACAAATTTATAATTAGTAGAAAGAGCATTGATAAAATGTTATGTCATTGTGTCGATGTCGACGTGCCAATTTATTAAAAATTCATCTTATATAGTGTGTACTGAAAACAGAACGTCTGTTATAAGAGGGTACATTCGTATTATGGCTAGTATTAAATGAGAGTTATACATCACACAGACATTTGTTTTATTTCCTTACTGAGTTGTCAAAAGTAAAAGTTTCAATCTACGCAAGAGAGTTATCTGGGAACCATGTTGGAGAGAGATAGCTCGCGAGATGGTTTGTTTGGATGTAAGTAGGTCTAGGTGAGGATGGGGGGATACGGGGTTTGGGCGTGTCGCTAATAAAACCAGGAGAGACGAACCATTACTGTACTAATGGTGGAAACATCAATCAAACAAAACACAAACAGAGAGACAGAGAGATAGAGGGCGGAAGAGAGACGGGGAAACATCAACCAATATTACACCAAACACTTTCCTGGACATTCAGATAGCAGGACCGCTGAGCTAGCCCCATGGAATTAACACGCTTTTGAAAATATCAAGTTGCACCACAGCTTACAAACATGGAGATCCGTGGTAATCAACTGTTTCAAGATGGGTCGTGTTAAGGGTACCGCCTACCAGAAAGCTGAGGCGAGTTGCAGACGTCAATAAATCACGCGTTATTTTTTAAGAAGTGGTTTGTTATTTCAAATTGAATTCCACCCCAAAATGGAGGCAAAAGTTATCAACATGTCCCTAGAGTTAGGAATCTTATATTTTAAGTTAAATGATCTTAGTTTTTTTCCCTAATAAAAATGTATTTGAATTTATCATTTTTGAAGACGTCTAGTGAGAAATTTCGCACTTCTAAGGATTAAGAAACTAGTTTATAAGAAATGTATACATAGCTTTCTTCGAACAAACAATAATCTTTTAGCAGGGTTAGAACAGATATTCTATCTTCTTTTCTTTATTACTATACATAGTAATAAAACGAAGAGTTTGTATGTCTGTCATGAGCGTTGCCCGATAGGGTCTATCTATCTCACGTATAGGTCTGAAAATTAATGTTCACGAACATGTGCACCTTGAAGCCAGAATTTTAAAATTTGAATTTGATTTTTGTAAATTAATTGAAAACTGGGCTAGAAGAAATAAAAGGAAGGGATTTTTTTTCAGCCTGTTTGAAGAAAAGTAAAGCGTTGTCAGGGGTAACCAAGCAATACATTGCGTGGCTACCTAGGGCGCCAGCGGGTATTTCTGCTAGCTCTAAAATAATTGAAGACTCTTTTTTTTTTATGACTATAGGGCTTCATTGCTGCCATTCTCATGAGATATAATTCAAGTGAGAAGGTATTTTCCTTTAAGTAGACGGCACCCTCAACGGGTAAAGTAACCACGAGTAAAAAAAAGTTAAACGTTTGTCGAGGGCTGGATGGCAATGTAATGAATGAGGGACCTCGTTTTAAACATTGACGTTGTCTCATAATACGGTCAGTCAACAGGGGAACTGTTCAAGAAAGTGCCTGTTAGGTTTATATAAATATATACAGGGTGTTTAATAAATAATAAACAAAATGAGCTACTTGGCGACACCGTTCCTCCAAGTATCAGGGACTACTGCCCATTTTATGGGAGCAAGCGGACCCTACCTATTAAAGGAACCGCATCGGACGTGGAGGGCATCTTTTCAGCCACTAGGTTGAGAAAAACTGTTAACGAAAGGAGTATGGTGACCCCTGCAAGCAAGAGTTTAGATACAAATTGCACTTTCACCTTTATTTTGTCTTTGATTAAAAAAAAGTTCTACGTTTTAGGGCTTTCAGGAAGTATTTTTATGTTTATCAACGTATTGATGTGAACAATTGTTTAGAACTATAAATATTTTAAAGTCAATTATCTTTTAAGATTAAATGTGTATTTTGAGATTAAATAATTGTAGATGATGATTTTTTTTATTAATTTATAAAGTAAAAATATAACTTTAAGATTTAGATTTGGATTTATTTTTAAATAAGTTTTTATATGATAAATTATGGTGAAAACATTGAAATACATCCTGAGAACGCCCATAAATTACATTAACAGAGATATCCTCAACAAAATCTTAAATAAAAAAAATAAAAGAAAACCAGTTTTCCGGTGACCATTCAGTCAACACTGGCTTGGTAGGTACCGTCAAATAAATAAAATAAAATAATAATAATAATAAAGTTAAATGTCACAAAAAAATGTATTTGCTTGATGTAATAAAGTATTGCGCCAAGAAGCTTGTTTATTTAAATGGCGAAGTAAATTAAAGGAGTGTAAGGGAAAGATAAGGTACTACATATATGACAATAGTGTTTGGTTGTCAAAGAGATATTTTCCAAACCACAAGATTAGGAATTTCATAGCTGTTGTTTTCGTGGGTATTTCTATGAACTCTATGAGTTATAAAGGAAACATCGACACAATAATATATCCACTATAGGGAATGTAGTCACATTGTAATACATTGAAACTATTAGTACAAGTCGGTTATTAAAATAAATTTTCTAATTTATTTCTGAACTATTTGTTTGCTAGTAATGTGTTAGTAGAAACTTACCTAATTTTCACAACAATCCTCATTTCACAGTATGGTAACTAATAATGTTGATTACCAATCAATACAAAATAAGAAAATACAGTATTTTAATATTCTATTATCACTCAGTTGGTTGCAATTTTTTATATCATATATGTCTATATTGAAGAAATAAAATGCGTTTTCGTTGGTGGCAAAAATAGTGTCGGTGCGAAGACAAAGACATTTCATGAATACTTAAATTAAAACCCTATAAATATATTAATGATTTTATACGAGTTAGTGTTCTAGGCATTCATCAAGAGTGAAAAACTTTAATATCATAACTCACCTAATTATAGGCCATGTTAGTTAAACTATTACAGAATGATAACCATAAACTAGAGTGAACTTTAATTATTGATGTTTATGTAAGTTAAATAAATTGATAGTATTGCAATTAGTTTGATAAGTAGTAAAATATTAATTCATAGTATTTACTAAAAAATTATCTAAAATGCGTCATACAACGCGTAGTTTGAATTATATTTTTTGTTAAATTGAAAAATGGACGCGGGAGTTGAACCCGGGACCTTTAATTTACTACGCCGAATTTCTAGCCACTTAGCTATCCAGGAATCTTCCCGTGCCCAGGGTAGCTCTGCATTAATATTTTAAGGCATAGTCTGTGATGGACGTGCGGAAAATGTCAGTTACATACAAGCGATCAATTAGGATCCAGAGCTATCCAAATTAATAACGCAGCCATCTTAGAATTGGGAGAGGCTTTATGCTGCCAATAGTACAATGACAACTGAATGAATGCGCATAAATTATATGGTGTAATCATGTAGATATATTTTTAATATTTTTTCTATTTATCTGCCTGTATGTATTAGATATTTATTAGTACATATTTAGTTAGATGCTGCTATATATTCATTAACAATAGCATATACTCAGACATGAATGAACACCAATTTAAGAAAATATATATCTATATACATTTTCTTAAATGGGTATTTATATAAAGGTATATATACCTTCATATCAGGCCCTATGAGAGGGGAGATCAGGGGGTACATCACACCCAGGGGTCTAAGATAGGCCTGGGAATTTCCTGTGATCTCATAAAATGTTTGCACCTATAGAAGACAAGCATTCACATTGGCACTACTAGTATTATTAATAAAGTATTTGTATAGGTATTTTATATATATATTTACCTTTTTAGGTATAAAAGTATAAATTATATATCTTCTTTGTATTAATTCCTTTCTTTTTTCATCTAGGATAAATTAATTAATTATTTTTTAGACAAGATTAGTGAAACATGGAAGGGCTGCTGAAAAAGCTTTGTACCTCCTGATAAAATTCCACTCAGAGGACCTTCCTTTATATATATTACATTTGTATATATATATTCCTTGATACATACCTACAAATGTATACATACATAGGCATACGTACATACAATTAATTATAATGTTTAAACCTAAAGTAATGTAGTTTAATAAATACTTTATTATTTAATGTAGAATGTGAAGCTTTCGTTTTAAGTTAAAATCGTTATTTCAATAATTGTAAGCTTTTGCCAAGGGTCATGATCAATTTATATTTTTCTTTATACATGTTGTCAAGTAATTTTATATGCGATGCAACCATCGAACTGCAAAGGAAAGGAAGGTATGACCTCATGTATCAAAAAGCAAAGGAACTTGGAGGGAATGAAAATAAAAATGTGCGAACAGTAGGAATATAAATCCCAAAGTTCAGATGGGACAGATCATAAAGAGTTTCTTACGATTTGGGAAATATATATAGAAGAACTGTGCAACATGGAAAGCCAACCAGGAAACCTAGAGATTGAAACAGAAGAATAGGTCGAAGAAGATGGAAAAAGACCCAGCATTTTAAAGAATGAAGTGGAGAGAGCCATAAAGCACATGCGAAGAAGGAAAGCTGCTAAAAATTACGACATACCAGTTGACCCTCTGAAGGAACTGGGAAAGAACAGATTAATAGCTCTGACAAAACTTAAGACAGAACACCTAATTATAATAATATAATTGAAAAGTCCCCAAGTATTTTGATTAAATTTAACTTAGAGAAAATCATATGTACACCTACCTTAGTTTTTTCGTCAGTAAATTCATGTGCACATAATTAAATAAATTACATGTTAAGGTAGGAGTATTTTATTAGTTCGAATCACTTGACCTTGGATATGCTAATACTTAACCCTCCTACTACCGGAATTTTTTAGAGTAACTGAATACCACTGGGGCCACTGGTGACCCCAATATTATTTTTTGATTTACATACAGTTTATTCATGAATTATTATCATAATAGAATATTTTATTATAAATGTTGCTTGGTTTTACTTGTTTTGAACATAAAACTAATTAAAATGATATATTTATAATAAAATAAATAAAATACAATATTGTTTGACTACCAAAAGAATACTTGAAAATACACACAAGCAGGATTGGTTACTTCAGTTGCTCTACCAATATTTATATATAATTAATGAATACTATTTGCAAACAAAAGATAGAAATTTAACACACTTATCACTATGCTTACTTTATCGATCACATAATGAGCATCATCCACACTTTACACTTTTATGATTTGGTGTAGTTGAATGAGAAACAGAAGCACGTCTCTGTCGCTTTTGTTTTGTTAGTGATTTACCCAATTCCATGAAAAAGATCCTTCTCTTTTGATTTGTCTAGCAATTCCAATTTGGATTTAGATACGTCCAAAAAATAATGAAAGTACGCACTTATATCCAACATGCTGTAAAACAAAACCATCGGCCATCTTCTTGTCATTCATTTGGTTTATGTTCAAACCAACCTATCCATTGTGTCGACTCTTGATTTTGTTGCATTATAGTAGAATATCATTTCAGGTTTGCTCTCTCTTTCACTGATGGATTGTACTCAAAGGAGTCACCACTTTTCCCCTTTTGGGAAAATATGATATATTATTGTTGCTGTTTTCTGAAATCCGAACATAGATATATACACTTCTTTACCCCTGGTAGTTGTGAACTGAGGTGATAGCTCGGAACGATTTTATCCTAATGTTCACCATAGTGTCAGTTGTTTCTTTTAGAGATCTATTGCTAGACTAAGACTTGTGAAAAAGGTGCCTGCAGTGTCTCCAAGCCCTTCACCATATCCAGCACCACTCTTTTGCCCTGGTTCACTTTCCTAAGAGCATGAGGTTCTTTGCCAGTGTATACTTTTATGTTTAGTACACAGTATATTTGCTGTCACATGCTGCCCAGAGTTTATACTTTATTTTCCGGGTTTTGATGGAATAAATTGAGAGAGTGGGCATCTGCCCCTGAAGGTAACCAATTGCTCATCCATGGTTACATTCTCTTTCGGAACGTAAGCATCTTTTAATGTATCCGACCACATATGTAAAATATTTATTATTGGTGACAGTTTATCAGGACTTCTATTTTGTCGTCTCCACCCAGCATTGTCAAACCCTATACAGTGGGATATTTGAGTAAACCTGTTTCTAGCCATTAACTTATTGAAAATTGGTCAACCATCTTTTGGTTTCCACAAATTTGCTAAAGCCTCCTTATTAGCTTTGAATACGCCAGCAAGTAAATTTGTCACTATACGTAATTTTGGACTTTGTGGAAAATAAATTGTGCATGGCAAGAAATAAGGTGTTACAGATTATATTACTCACTTGAAAGTATTTTGTTGAGAAGCCATAGGCGTTGATGAATCAACAAAGCTATATTCATCTTATTCATAGCTTTGCTCATTGTTTTCAACAAAATCCTCCTTTTCCTCATCATCATACGCTTCTTCCACAGACAACCTTATATCCACCATTTTGACCAGAACGTTCTTCCAATAGCAGAATTATTTATAATTACGTGAAGTTCCATTCAAACTACTGTATACTCTTTAATATTTTTAACTCAATATTAATTAATGTTTCTTGTTTCATATTTTAAACGTTTTTTTACTATAGCACAGAGTGGTCTCTCACATAATCTAAAAATATATGCCTGCATTTAACTTATCAGTTGAGAGGCAAAAAAAGAATGTTTAGTAGGTGTCCTGAACTTATAAAAGGATAGTGAAGTATAAATATTTTTATTTTAATTAAAAGTTAAAATACAAAATTTATAAACCGTTTTAAAGTCAATGCCACGATATAAGTATTCCTAAATACGATTTTTTTTTCGTATACAGGATACATCGATTTATGTGGGAAATAACTGGGTTGTGGATAGTAGACTTCAAAAAACATAAAAAGTCCTCATGAACATATGTCGTATGTTGGATGGTTCCCGAGATTAGGCTTTCCAAGTTTCTGCTGTAATTGATGATAGCCCTACTTGATATAGGTTCGTTTAGCTGCAGCCCTGCCTGTGTACCAGCAGTGATACGTCACTAACAAGAGGTGCAATAGGGGTGCATCAAGTAGTGCTACTAACAATTACAATTCTTGGAAGGTCCTATCTAGGAAATCATCGAAAATAGGACCTTTGTTCATGAGGTACTTTTGTGTTGCTTTGAGGTCTACTATCCACACCCTAGCTAATTCCCATATAAATTGATACACCCTCTATATGGAGCCTGTCAATGATCTAATGAGCTTACTGAAATAGCCCAGTAACAGTAATAAACAGGAAACCATCAGATCTAGTTTAATACTACATTCATTTTGACCCAGAGAAGCTAGCTTATAAGCTACAAGGGCTTCAAACTTACTTAGAAGTATATAAAAGTAAAAAAAAAATCTCCATGAGATTTTGAGGTAGAGAATTTTAGACATCTAATTTTAGACCAACTAATGATATTCTTTCCCTAATCTACTCTCGCTAACCCCTTCTTAACTACCAACAAATTCGTGATTTTTATTTGGACAATACTGTATAATATGACGAGGTCTTAGGTGTAGTTAAGCTTTATATTCTTAGCTAAAACCAAATTGTAATTTAGTCAATAAAAAAAATTAGCAATTTTGCATTGACCACTACAAGTGTGATCAAGTAGTTTTGTAAAAATGTCCTAGAATATTGCAAGTATTATATTAAAAACATTTTTAGTGTTAGTGTAACAATAGACCCTTTTTTTCGGGACATGGAACGGGAAGTTAAAACTATAACATAAAATCTGCTGACAAAAACGGCAACATCACTATTATAAATCATGTTTGCCTATTGAAATATATTATAGCTTAGTATAATTCTGATAGAAAAGAACTTTTGGTAAATACGATCAACATTCAAAACATCTTATCACATTAATAGTTATTATATATCTATTTATTCTCTAAATAAAAAGTGAGCTCTGCTCACGATTGAAAGAGAACAATTGCGTTCAAATTTCATTCAAATCAAGGTTATTATGAGGAAATTGGTTTTCGCTTTTTGCACCGCCAATTTATATTTCATTACGTCATAAAACTAAATTGTTCTTATGCGAGGTTCCATTTCACATATTTTCACGGTAGTTAGTGTAAATTATTTGGGAAAAAAGGCAATTAAACATATATAATCTTATTTTAAAACAACATTTTTATTATAGTTCTACATTCCAGTTCCACGCCTCTCACTTCATCACTTCGGATGAACTCATTCCATTTCAGCGCACGTGGAAGATAAGCCATATACAATTCCCAATTCTGCTCCCCCTTATTTCCGTTTATTTATATTTAACCTAACCTAACATAACATTAACTATTTTCACTTTGTCACACGTATAA
Source organism: Timema bartmani (assembly GCA_902151455.1). Lineage (NCBI taxonomy): Eukaryota > Metazoa > Arthropoda > Insecta > Phasmatodea > Timematidae > Timema > Timema bartmani. Next base: position 490,071 of record CABFWB010000061.1, on the reverse strand, counting down.
TCATCAATAATACGTAAAGAGTTTACTTCCTTATTTAAAAAGAAGCTAAAGCAGTATTTGCTATAGACTAAAACAAGTTTGTTCTTAGACGTCTCAATCGTTTCCATATTTGATTTATACTGACTGAATTGGCATGGTGCACAAAATATTGAGTTTTTGTACACAAATGAGACACATAGTTAAAACATGGAGGTGTTAAATTGCCAAACTATAATGTCTCTAGTAAGTTTTTTTTTACAAAATAGCTTTAAAATAATTATTTAGCATTTAAATACATTTTGAAAAGATATTTTTGGTTCTTCAAGTCGGTCATCATTTTCACAATACTTTATTTCTATAGTTAATGAAGTTACGTAAAAAAAGTATTTTATCAAATGTATATTAAAAAGTAACACAAGGACATTGTAATCGAATCTGGGATCTTTACCTATGATAAAATATTTCTGTGACTGGAAGTTGACCTTTCATGCCAAAATTTATACCTTTTTTTATTAAATATGGGCTGCGCTTAAAAGCAATTTACTGAAATTGATTAAAACTGTTTTGCGCTAACCCTAAAGTCGTCCGTGCCAGAGAGACTGATGCTTGCATCGGCTACCTACAGAAGCTCGGGTGGGGTCCTGTGGATTGGTATGCCCCGTTTGACTACTTCCGTTATAAGTAGTACATAGGACTAGGCCGAAAGCCCACGTCACGAGCTTACTCGTGGCAGCGACCCAGAAACGGGTTGGACTCTGTGGGGCAATGAGTTTAATCGCCGACGAGTGATGGTGTTGGCAGACCGGTGTGGCTCTGGGCTTCCGAGCCCGGGCCCCTGGTGTTCTGGGCCTGCGGGCCTACGCCTCACCGGTCTTGCGGTGAGCCGTTTTAGGGCTCCGGTGCTAACCTGGAGAGTTAGTAGTGCATGTGCTGGAACATGGGCGCCTCCACTCCCCCCCACTAAATGGGCGTAATCCCATTCCCTGAATAGGTATTAGGCACGAGTCCCCGGTGTCAGTCCTACCAGTGATTGACTGGAAGGGGGGAGGAGTTGATTCTCGCATCCCCGGGTATCCGGCCTGATCCGGATAATCTCACCCTTCGGGGTGGGGGTTTGGGACTTTTTAGTTACCGATCTGGAAACTGCCCCGGGCCTCGATGTCCAGGGGTGTTGAACCAGCCGACGCACCAAGCTGATAATGTTCTAGCAAGTTAAAGTATAAGGATAACCCTAAAGTCTCGTGGTGGATTATCATATATAGGCATATGTAATGTTTAAATATGTGTATGAATGAATAAATGAGTGCGTATAAACTGCCGATATCCACACAAAATGTTAAATTCAACATATTGTCAGTAATCTTTTACTTTTAAAAGAGGTAATATTAACATGTTTTTTTAAACTTTGCTATCGCTACTTTTAACGGTATTATTTTAAGTAAAGCGTATTTGAGACAAAGAAAAACCAAAATATGATGCGTATTACCTTTCACAATAATATATTAAGTAGAGTACACCGCACCCTCAAAATGTTTCTATAAATCCAAATTCAATAGAAAGCCCTTATTTGATAGACAAACTATTAAACTATTATTATATCTAAAAATATAGATAGTAATAGATGTGAAAAATTTAATTTTAAGATATCCGAAAGCTGTTAAAACTGAATTTTGCGAAATAAGTCTAATGTAATTAAATTATACTTTATTATTGTTTTAAGATAAGCTGCTTGGTTTATAAAAATAATTGTGTGGTAAAAATAAAGGTAGAACCATTGATCATTTTTCAAATGACAAATCAAGCTTTGCACAATTATATCACATCTATTGTTGTAGGTTTGAAATATTTGGGTATTTTATTAAATCTTAATAGGTTTTTTTAAATTGGAAAATCAGCTAGTTTAAAATGGTAGTAAATTCTACAACAAAGGTACGATATTAATTTACTTCAAAACACATACGTTTAAAAAATATTAGGACGTAAATTACATGCTTCACAAATGAAAAATTGTAACTGTATGTTACAATTTTACTAACAGAAGAGACACATTTGTTTACTTAAAGATTGGCAAGAAAAAATATAGACATTATAGACACAGCTTGTAATATTTGGCGAAGCTACAGTTTATGTAATATTAAGATTTGAAAAAATAGTTTTTATTAAATGTTAACATTAAAACTCAGCTTCTTCATTGAATTACAAGAAACGATATTTTATTGTAATAAAATGCGTATGCCCCTGTAGCTGAGCTTGGAAGTCACACAAATATCAAATTGTTGACAGAAAGGATGTCAACGCTAAGTTAAAATAATTGATATCTGGCTTTCAACATAAGTCACAACATTAAACCCCTTCCTTTATTCCACGTTAGTTTATTCCATGATACAAACCCCAGATAATAATCGCTATCGTTTGCAGCAGAAGGTAATCGCTAAGTATACAAATCCATAATGGATATTGAAGAGTTCGTGGAAACATGTAATACAGAGAATTATAGAGAATTATTTTATTTAATGTTTTTATAAATACAATATGAGGAGTAAGTAGTAGCTGTTGCCCATTATATGAGAGAGTAGCGATATTTACTCTTAGAAAATATTACTATGGAGAATTCACTAAAATTCGAATCATGAAAAGATTCAGAGCTAACTCAAATGCTTTTACCATTCAACTTTACAGGAAAAGTCCCTCGAGATGGTCAATAATGTACTCAGAAATACAAGACCAGGGCTACGCCTTCCGGGATCCGTTCTTTTGTCTCCCATGGGACCGAATAGCAACGAACAGGAACGCACCTACGTTGACAAGTCTCTTATCATCATCCATACCATCAAAATAGTTACCTCGGTTGTGGCAAACTACGTAAAAATTAATAAAACAGCAGGAGTATCCATCAACAACAACCATATATTAACACGTTGTTGAGACGAGCTGAGTGAACGTATATTTTCTTTATCTCATTTTTAAATGTTGATATTGGGCTCGCGTTAAGCATTATTGGTGGGGACTCCATTTATCATGGAACTAGGCTTATTTATATCCCCAGTAGGGTGTGTGCTCCATAAGATTCTTAACTACACCTTAAAAATCAAGACACATCGAAAGATGGATTCATTACTATTCCCTTGACCAAAGAATCTTGTTTGGATAGTTGGAGAGGACAACGGAGGCTGAAAATATTGACTTGCCATGGGCAGCACTCTTTCCTCATTAATTCAGCAATACATAGAAATGATGCTTGTGAATCTTGAGTCACCAAACTGAGAGACTTCCTCTTCAGCTATGACGTCTCCATGTACCTCATCATGGTGAATGTTACTTTGTCACTTTAATGTAATGATCAAAAATGGTAAATCCCACATTCACATCAAGGATCCACTGCTTAGAATCTGAATTTAGTCTCCAGCCTACAATAAATATTATAAATATCAACGTTGGTAAAATGCAAGATAGCTGCGCATCTTAGGTCAGATGGAACCCGAACCCATGAGCTAGGGGATAACATCTTTCAGCTAACATTCATACTATGTTTTCTTGCATATAAAAGGGTGAGTGGCTATAAATTTTTACACAGAATGAGTATTGAAACTAGATGACTCTCAAGATATTCAACCCATAAGTTTCCCACTGAAGCTGTTCCCCTACGATCTAATCTTCGAGCAAACTCCTAGATGGTCACTACTCTTGAAATCCATCATGTTTTACTAAAAAAACTTAAGGAATATATCTATCTAGTAATTGATCAAATCTTAGATAAAGACCTCTCTTCTATAAATGAAAAAGGAGGAACATCTAGCATCATTAATACACCTTTAGAATAACATAGCATCAGTCATGTATTGCCTGATGTTTAGTTAAGTGTTTGTCTTTGCAGGCGAACGTCTACAAACCCTCCATTTCAATGAGCATATGGAAATTCTAAAAATTAATACATTTTTAGTGAATGTTCTCTGTTGGTAACTCGTTCGATGTGATCACCTGGATGAAACTTTTGACGATTTATTAGGTTGAAGAAGACGAACGAGATGAATTAAAAAGGGTTTAATTTGGAGAGCCTATCATAGCTGTAGGCCTAATTTAATAATAACAGCAAAATATTTTGCGCTTCCTCCATCATGTCCAATTCTTCGGTGGTGTTTTACCCCATCTTCCGTAGCCTCCAAGTCTATCAAAGAAAGAGGCACCGTAATGAGAGTGTTTTTTATTATTTTCATCAACGGATCTTACAACCTGTTCAGGTTATATGCATACATGATACCGGTAACTATTATAATGAGGTGGGGATGAGGAGGAAAGCATTTTCGAGGTAATAGACCTGCATTTGCATGAAAGAAGAATGGTAAATAATTTAGCACCCTCAGTAGACCTGACTGGAATTTGAACCCCGATCTCCCCGTCATCAGAAAACCAGTCTAACACGAGAGTGACGTCTTAGACCATTTGACCACTGAAGTGGTTATGGGTTATTTGTTGTAGTTGTAGGAAATGAGCCGATTTCGATGGACACTATACACTACTTTTATTTGTCAGGCATAAAAATATTACATGTCTATGAACATTTAAAAAAATAATTTAAATTTGATTAACTGAATGATTTCTCCAGTAAAGCATATAAGCGAACAGTTAAAAAATACTGAACGAAGGTAATTAACAAAATTAAATTGTTTAATATGAAATATAACTTTTATATTTTTTGTTCCCCAATACAAATTCATTATAGGCCCATCGCGAATAATAAACATTATTTAATCAAAACCATTTGCAATGAGAAAAAGTATTAACAAACTCGCGCCCGCTAAGCATATTTTTTACCACCCATTTATTTTTCATTCTGTTTTCTCTTTCCGAGATAAATGGTTCTAAATATCGCAGTAATGTCAGTTAGAGACTCAGTAATTTCATCTGAAAAACGATAAGGACAGCATTAAAATATTTTAAAATAACTAATGTGGTTGATTTCATCTTTTTTTTTTTTTTACTTATTGAACTTGGAGAGGAATGAAAAGTCCCATGATTATTTCCCCAAACCACCCCACTTCTATTTAACGAGTTAACAAGAACGTGACATCATAAGTAGCAAACTTTTGTCTCTCTTTTAATCCACACTCTCAGTCCAACATCTTGTCTCAATCGGCAAGTAATCTATCCCCATATCTAAGAACATTGGAGTTTACTCTCTGCGAAAGCCAAAAATATATCACTGTGAAATTGGGCTAGTTCCATTTAACTAAGGGATGAAAATAATGGTATGCTGTACGGTTGCTATATTAGTTCTATAACATATAGGATAGGCAGCCCACAGTCTTGACAGGGTTCATTAAACAAAACAGACCTATATCTTCAATAAGAGAGGTTAAATGCTTATACTAGTCTGTCGAAAAATAACAAGGGGTAATAGCTATGAAGAAGCTACATCCCACTCCCATACCCAACTTACAGCCATTCCACAGGAGTTGCATAGGTTCACCGTGTGAAAAATTCTAGTAGTAAAAAATAACGGTCTATAGTATGAGTCCTAGTCTAATCGAAGAGCGCTATTAGGACAAAAAGCAAGTCGTGTAGTATGTAGCCTACTAAAATATAATAGATGACTTCACCTAGTGTGAGTTTCTCCCCGGAATCCGGAGGTAGAGTGAAGCCTAGTAGCGCCATAGACGAAATGAGCACGCAGGGGACTATAAGGTTGAAGAAGTAGTACAGTGTGCGCCGTCGGATCTGGATCGTGAAAGTCACGTCCACGTAAGGCTCGGGGCAGCACTGATATACGATGGTGTTCTTCTTGCCGGGCATACCTGCAAGAGAAAACGCAGTGTTAAAATGTTAATCAGATTTTGAGGCGTTCTTTACAACAGGAGCTTATAGTAGAATAGAACGCCTTATGAGCACCTCTTGAACATCCTTACTTACATCGCGTATTACGTTGCTATGGGAAGAATAGACTCGAAGAATATCTTCGTTTCCATGATAGCGAGTAATGGAGAGTAAGTGAAATGGTGTATACAATAAAATATAAGAGATTAGGGTGAAAAAGAAAGAGATAAAATGGGGTCAAATTAGAAATATACTAAGAAACGAGAGGGTAAAAAGAGAGGAAGGTGAAGCATGGAGAGGCATACAGTTACTTGCTAGATATTGCGGGTCGAGGAGAGAAGTGGACAAAAGATAAATGTAGTTGTTTTGCCTTTTCGTCAAGTTGTGAAACCGTATAATGCATTTTAAAGTTTTTATTTTTTATTTTGCTACGTGTCTTATTAACCATCAGGGTTATTTTATTTTTACTACACTAATGAAGTAGAGATGAGAAAGGTTGAATTTAAAGGAATGGTATCCACACTTGCGTGGAGGGAGAGGAATAGGTCCCTAAGCCTTTTAGGATATTACCTTTAGTAAACACGATCGGTATTTTAACTCCAGCCTACTCGCCATAGGCAAACCAGACTAGATTAGCTTGACAGATACAACGGTGCGAGCTATATGATATGGCAAAGTACGCATTTTGAAAACTATGTTGTGGTTGAAGATCTTTGTTTTACTCCATTTTGCGCATTTGAAAATAAACAGAGCAACATTTTTATCAGTATAGATACATATCATTAGCACAAACGTGATTTATCACAAATGTTTTAAAGTCGAACAATTATTTAAACGTGTTTGTTGAAGCGTATGATCTTTGATTCTGATTTAAAAAAGTCATAAACAATGAATGTAAAAGGTTAGTTCTTGTTCATTGAATTAATCTAGATTATTAATGAAAATATTTCAATATTTTACTGAAATTCAACTATATATTAACAGAAATCCTTTGCTTCCCAAGATATTATTTTTACTTTTGAACATTACCTAATTGATGAATAAGGGGATTTTCAGAAAAAGGGTTGAATGCTTTTTCCTACTTAAGGGATTACCGTCAAAAGAATCTTATAAATTACTAATACATCCGTAATATGCCATGGAATAGATGTTATACTTTATTTCTTAGTTCTCTCAATTGATACAGGTGTATCTCAGACATTCTTCAATATTAAAGTTAGCTTCAAATTGCTTCAAATAATAACTTAGACCTGTAGTCAAATTCACTGTGGGAAATTTAAACGTTATGTACAAAAACAAGTTGATTAAATTTAATTATTATTTTTATCATGATGCTTTTTATATATAACACTGACGCTAGGTGAGCTTTCGGAAAGCTGTCACTCTAATCTTGTCTGCCGGTGGCGGGATGAGGTTCAAATCTCGGCCGGGGGCCTTGAAGTGTTTATTTACTAAAATAATTTCCCAATTTTCCTCCACACAATTGCGGATTCACGTCCACTACAACCCGGAAGGTCAGTAAGCACGGGAACAAAATGTATGTAAGCCAAACCAACCCATGATAGAAAAATACATGTTCACAATGTTTACTCTTCTAACTCACATTCGTGTTGGGTTTTTAGCTCACCTATGAGATACCACTCGCCGTTGGTGATAAAATCTGATAGGTCGCCTCCTTCTTCCGAGTTGAGCACGAGGTCCAGCTGTGAACATCGACCTCCGCAGATTAGTCGTCGCCTTACAGGGAACAGGAAGAACGCACTGCGCATGCTCCGTGCACACTCACCACCCCGACATCTTGTTCACGCAACATGCGACATTCTAATCTCCCGCTAAGCATTCTCTTTAGGCAAGGCACCCACCCAGATGCAGAGCGTGTGGTGTGGCGGTGACATGGAGTCTGAAAGGCTTATGGCGACATGCGCCCGCCACTAGGCTCCGACATATTTAAACTTATGTGGCAGCCACATGGCGATTGCCCCCGCGCCCACCACTTCTGTAGTGTACATCTTCCAACAAGTCCATGATGGTTGACGACTGGAATTATTATGTCCGTAGACACGTGACGAATGGTTTGTGGGTGGCAAAGACGCCACATCAATTGGCTTAATGCCATATATTCACCCCTTGGATGTCACACCAGATGCGTGACACACCTATGCCACACGCACACTGCACCACAACCACACCATCCCAGTGGGCGCCCATCCTTACTTAGGCGTCGTTCGCACTTGTAAAGCAAATGAGTGCCAACAAAACAAGCCTGAGTGGTCCTATAGATTGTTCGATCGTTTGTTCCCCTTAGGTCCCCATTGATTATTTTTGTTTTGTTCCTGACGCCGCCTCCCCTTGTATTCCTGAGTGCATTCTTGAGCATCTCAAGTGTATTTCTCTGCCAAGTCAAATGGAGAAACCATTCGAGATGACTTTAAATGTTCTCAGGATCTCCTGGTTGCTTGTAGAGAGAGTTTGATTTTTTAATCAAAATCTCTAAGGTTGAAAAGCTTATCAGGCTTAACAATACGCTCAAATATATTATATCTCAACCTACTTATTATTTAAACTAAGCCGGCAATGTCCGGTTAGGTAAGTTGGTACAACGTGTACCATTGGGGCAGTTAATGGAAATAAACCACTCGTGAACGTGTCTTTTAAAGAAGTGTCTTAATAAAAATGCTTTAACCACGGTAGTGTTCTTTTATCATTGTTTTTGGGTCAACCTTAATTATATTTCTTGGGGAAAATTGAAGCGTTTTATTTAAAATACACAGCTGAAGTAAGGACTAGCAATCATTTATTTATATTATAACCTAATATGTAGGCCTACCATTTTCAAGTCACATTTATTAAAAACAAATAAAGTAAACGTCTTATTTATTCAAATGAGTTATTTGAAGAATATCGATTTCCAGAGTAAAAAATACAAAGATTTAAGCCTATATGTAACGAATTTGAGACAAATAATTATTTTATCTCATAAATATTAATAAAGCATAAATATCCCAATTTTGACCAAATAATTGTTATAGATTATTAAGACACATTCACTGTGAAGACAGGCAAAATTAATAACTCGACTTAAATGACTCATAATTTTGTTTAAGTTTAGTTAAGGTCGTATTTTAGGAAATAAATTAATTATTGATATAGTTTTCTAAGATATAGAATAGCTCTCGGCGCTAGCGCTAGAGTTTTTACTGTACCAATGTAAATAAAGCCATACCCACCCAATGAAAAATCTAACTAGACCTGCTTTTAGTACATATACAAATTATTAAAAATAAAATAGATTATTTTTTAATGGTCGTGCAAAATAAACGTATCAATAATCACACTTTTAAAGCCATAAACTAAAGCTAAACCATCTTTTAACATGCCAATATAACAAAACGATCAAAAAACGTCGTGCCATAAAAGTGTTGTCATTGAAAATTACTTGAAAACTCCAAAATTAGTCGAGTATAAAAAATTGTTTGAAAAATAAATACGAATTTTATAATTTTTTCTTAATACATATTCTACCAATTAATTCTAAATATTATATTATATTCTAAACACTGCGCATATTATTTATTCACCATGCAAACACAAAATGGAATTTAGTGAACATACATATTGAATTTATAGTATTCATTTTGAAACCTAATAAACTAATTATTGGACGCAAGAAAAACGTCATGCACAAAATTACATTTTGCCATAACTTGGATCACATTTATAATGGCACATGAAGGATCTAATCTTAGCTGCTGCAATAGCAGAGTATTCCATGATAACCATCTGAGTATATCACAGAACAATGGCGTAAGTTCATTCATGGATGTGAAAAAAGAAACATAAGTTTCAACCTCTTTGAAGATTTTGTTTCGATTCAGTAATACTCACTAATTTCCCCCAATTAATTAGAAGTTAGTCTCATTCAGTATAGACCTTATATAACATGAAAGGTTCAGTTATATTAATAGGTATTATATTATAACTTATTCACCCTGACTTTAGTCCTGTATGATATTTTATAAAGTTACTTCTAAGTTGTCCGCATCACAGATATGTTTGATCTATTTCATGAGTGAAGTAAAATTACATCCCTTGTCAAAGGGAAAATATGAATTTACGAGGTATATGAATACTAAGTTGTTATTAATAACTTAACAACTCTCATAAAAGACAAAGGTACAATACATAAAATCTGTAGGAGCAGTAGAAATTATGGTTGACAAGACTCTAACGGTACTTGAAAATTGGAGTTCTCCTATGAAATATCAGTTGCCAACAGAATTGGTTTTACCAAAAGTACTAAATTAAAAATTCTTACGTTTACGGGATATGTCCGAGGGCGATCAAGATAATAGTTTGTAAACTACTTTCTAAACGTATGTTAATGTTTATTCGGAAAACTACCGACGAGCTAAAATGATATATTAAAAATATTTGCCCCTACAGCTACAGTACTTGAACCTTGCCTTTGGACTATCGCACGACTGTTCTACCAAGTGAGCATTCCAAGGAGTTGACACATTCCTCCAGTTTGCTCTCCAAATACTCCATGGCTATTAATACACACCACGGCTACTGGATTCATATTGAAGTGTTGGTAGAGCAGTGATGTGTTAAGCAAATGAGTGAAAATTTCGAATCACTTTCTGCGCCCCACTTTACTAACATTTCATGAACCTAGGTAAAGCCTAATTATACATCCACTTATATAAGCTTGGTTTTTAAAAGAATCACCATAGCTCCGCATTTCAATATCTATTATGCTATACACATTTGACTGTCAGAACTATATTTCCCTAGTCATATTAATTTCGATAACAGTGTATCGTACATAATTTTTTCCTAACTGGTTAAATGATTAACTGTTATACTATTTTTTATATATTTTTTACTTAATTTTAAAGAAATTTTATTTAAGTCCTGCAATAAAACTTGAAGATATGATAATAGTATAGTTTTAAAATCATAGGATAATCTAAGCTTGTATTTACTTTCCTAGTGGTAGGAAAACATTACAATATTACAAAGCTTGAACGATTGGGTTCTACGCCATACGTAATCTGAAATCATCTGAAATTCTATCTAGCAAAAAAAAAAAATCTTAAATAAAAAACTATCTAAGCTGCTTTAGTTTATGATGGCCTATTATTGATAAGGAATATATTAGTGAAATTTCCCAAACAACCATTTTCTGAATCCGCCAAGGAAAGCCACTCTCCCAGTACGTTATAATGGAATACTGGTTTTAATGGAGCCATGCAACAAAACAGGCATGCTGTGTGTATGAAGGGGTCTCCACAAATTCTCCTCTCTCTGGACGGTACCACACTGACATCGACGACACAAATGGCAGAAAACCAATTACGAGGCGGGCTCTGATTGAATCCATAAAGGTAAGGGGATAAAGGGAGGTGGGAAGGGGTTGCGAGTCGAATCAGCATTTGCCCCGGCAATTGTACCTCGTGATTGGTTCATGGAAATTCCGTTGTCACATTTATCGGGCTTGTTCTGACACATGTACTGACTGAAGACAGCCTAGAACACTGATCAGACCTGCCCTAGGGTCTCGACGTTTAATAGGGTGGTGACACCTCCACGGTTATATTATGTAATTAACTTCTACCCTTCTAAACAACCCTTGCTTAGATACTTCAGTATCATAGTCCATCCGCCGATTGAAGAACCTTTCAGACAAATTCAACAAATTACTAGATCTACTCTTGAACTTACTATACGTATAATTTATTTTGCAGTTCTCACTTTTGAGAGCTGATGTCAATTTTGACAGCTGAAATCTAAATATAGTAAACTTTTTATACCACAACAGTGTTTTTCTTTATAATTTACGTAGTCGCTAAAATGTTCTTCAAGACACGGATAGAGTTTGACCAAATACATAGAAAATACTTTAAAAAATACATATTTTTGGTCCTACTTGAACGGTAACGTAATGTATAGTTGATATAATCTCAAGTTACTTTTTATTTAAAGTGAAAAAACATGAATATTAAATTACGATGGATGTAAAGACTTAAACAAAGTTTTAAAATTTTACTTCATCCATTTTTTGAATGTTGTTTTTAATCATAGTTATTCAGTTTGGTTTATATAGTTACCTTTTCGTTTGCTTGAAGCAACCAACCAGGGACATATAAACCAGTTTATGTCAGGAGGGTGGGGCCGGAAGGAGGGACCAAACTGAGATTAAACTACCCTGCGCGATGGTTGAGGGTGATGGGTACGGGGTTGTTGGAGTCAGGGCTTAAAAGAGTAAATTATATTTTTCAATGTCTCGACACTAGATAGATCCCACTTTTACATACCCTTATGCGCCAGCTTTTTATAGCCATATTGCACTAATTTTTGTACATTCTATGACTAGTTCACCAGTGCACCACAGGGAAATATATACTTAGAGAGAAGGGTGTGTTCCCCCACTCTTCCCAATCCGATAGCTGTGCTCCAGCACCCAAACATTATTTAATTTAAATATATTACTATAACCAGATATACCTCTGAAATCTTCTCATAAGGATAGAATTATTCTATCGTTAGCCCTATTATATAATATTATATACATTAAAATTAATAATTAATCATTTATTATATTGAATGAAAATATATTAGAGATAATATCAAATAGAAAATACACATAACTAATTGTATTAAATAAGTATGCCACTTGTAGGGTTGGCCATAAAGGGGATTCTGACTCGGGAAGAGGAAGCTAGATTCAGACCAGAGGTGTTTGAGAACGTGGGTTTGGTGGTTCTACATTTTAATCTCATCCTTCTCATAGACGAATTATGACCTAGTTTATTAAAATACATCCTCCTAATCATGTTACGATTGACTAGATAGTTTAGCTCACTTAGTTTGGTCAAAAACTATTTATTGTTAGAATCCGATGTATAATAGACACAAGGCCTTATTTTTTTTTTTACGTTTTTTTAGTGAGGGGCTTAACACGATGGTAGCCAAAACTAAGCCCGAGGGGCTTAAGGCATCAGAATCGAATAGTATCACTCTCTGAGTTCAAATTCCGGCTCACTGATACTGGTTTTTTCAAATGAGATTTTGACATCTTTCCTTTCTTTAATCTACCCTATTAATCTTTATCCCTAAGTAAAAATTGTTAGTATTCTTGGTTTGATTATAAAATTTTCTAGTTGTTTTTTTCTAAAAATCTTATTATAGCTATTTTCTTATAAATTATATTTAATCACAATGCCTTTGTTATTTATGAGTTAAATTGGCCTTTACAAAGAGTTCTAAAAGGTATATAAGTACTCTTGGTCTAACTAAAATAATGTTAGTCAAAAATGATACTACAGCAATTTGTATATTGATGTTTATCAATGATATGGCTGTAACATAAAAAAAAGTTAATAGTAATATTTTAAGCACTATATCATAATGTTTATAGCCAACTAACTAATAAAGTAAGGTTGAAATTATACTTGTGCTACCAGCACAAAGTTCAGAGATAGAGGTGAAATACTAAGCAGAGTTTGAGGGGTTGACACCGCAGAGATGTCACCATTGGTTGGCTCCATGCAAAATGGTGCCATGAATCACGTTGTCCCCGACTGATGAGACAAAAGTGCTCCAGAAGCGGCAAATAAATGGAAAAATAAGTACGCACAACACGCCCTCTATCGGCCACGCATAGAAGCTAAAAACAGTGAAGATGCCACAAGTTCGTCATTTAATGTGTGTTTTTATTCCTTTCAACACCAGTAAATTGTGTGGTTTTCTCATTTGGCATCAGTTAATTCAATAATTAAAAACTAAATTTATTTCCACAAGTTTTTTCAAATGACTCTATATTTTAATTTGTTTTCTTACAAATGAGTGTTATCCCATTTTTCTTATCGTTATGTTCGTGTGTTACTCAACTGTGTTTATGTTAAAGATGATTTTGAGAAACGTGCTTATTCTATAAGATAGGTGTTATTTTAAAGGCCATTTTGGATCAACTGTCAAACGAAGTATATAAAATATATCAGATATAGCACATCCTTTATAATTATAACTAACAATTATGTCATTAACAAAAAGCAAATTATTTACTATTCAAATTGTTTTGCCATTTTACAATAATTTAAATAGATCTATAGTCTTCACATAAATATAACAAGTTTTACAACGTTTATTATACTTATGTGTAGTAATGATTTTTGTTAAAAAAAAAGTAGTAGGTAACAAAATTTTATATAATCATTATTAGTTTAGAGATTTATTAAGTTTCTTTTAAAATGTTGATAACCTAAATTAATGGCTAAGCATTTTATTAATAGCAATTTGTCAATATGTTTTAATTTTAGAAAACGTTTTATCGTGGAGCAATTTTGTAATACCATAAATTAGGCTTACATCAGAAATAAAAGGGTTTTGTAAACACAATATAAATAACCAGGGCCCAGACTTTGATGACCTAGAATTAATCTAACAAAGGCCTATAAAATGACCTAAATATTATCAGAAATGACTTTAATTTTGCAATAAATGAGCTAAAAATGTGAATAAAAACTATTAATGAATGCACACGACAAAATCAAACCCGCACTTTACAAATGGAAACTAGAACCAATGCATATATGCAATTAAAATCCCTAACAACTTAACTCTTTCATCCTGCTAAATATAATATTGATTTACAAATACCCGCTTCAACCTTCCAATGCAATCCTCTCCAGTTTAGTTGCAGTGTCTGACTAGGAATGTTTATTTTACAACCATACAAGCAACGAGAGTATAGAGTTCATTGACTGCATCGCCTTCTCAATCAGACCAGACAACTGTGTGTTGAATACGTTTAGGTTAGAGTACTTAGGCATTGATAAAATGTCAATTGTTTTTAAAAATAAACCTATTCAACACAAAAACCTACAAATTATTACAAAATTCCTAAATATGATTCAAAGTGTATGAAACCAAAAAAATATGGCATAAAAAAAGCCAATTAATATTTATAAAATAAACGTTTACACAACCAGGGGATCACGAACAGAATTTAAGTACACATGGGCATCGTCTGTGAAATAAAAAATCTTGTTATCCAAATCCGGGTCTTTTACTTAACTTATTTATAAAATTAAATGAATATAATTATAACTGAACGGATCCTGTGTGACTACAAATTAATTTGACTTTTTTTATTAGATTAGCCAGATTCATACATTTCACAAATAAGTTAGCCAGTTAAAATATTTGGAAATTAGTATAATATTTTTAATTCAGGAAAACCTTAAAATAAATATTAAACTGACAATACCAAGTATAATTATTATACTTTAGATGAAATATGCAAATTAAACTTATATTTTGAGGACTGGGGTATCTCTCAAATTGTATGCCAATCAAACCCCTATATTACATTCCAATTTAAATGGGTGTTTTATATACATTCTTAGGAAATGATCACTTTAATATAATTGTAAGCGAATACATTAATTTATTGTACTATATATAGCACACCGTACGAAGTAGATCCAAAATGGCACCAAGGGTCTAGCGGTGTTGGTGCATACTAATAACGTGAATAGAAATTGTGTTGGAATTTATGTAGTTTTTTTTTCGTTTTTTTTTCCAAATTTAATGTTCGGGTCTCTCAGAGCCCACACATTATAACGAGCCTTACACAGTTGGAGGGCTAGAGCTTATTTGTGAGCATTAAAGTGGGCATATCGATCAATTGTTTGTTCGAGTATGAATCACAATAATAACGTATATATGAGCTGGCTCTGATTCCTGCTGTGGTCGACCCATGAACTTCCTCACACACACTGCGACTCCCGCAGTTAGGCAGGTGTAGAAAGTATTGTCCTCGTCAAACTAGGCTTTTCAGTGTAAGCTTGTGACGCTAGCCTTGTGAAGTTAAGCTAATGAAGTTAAAACTTGCATAGCTAGACTCACAAAGCTAGGAATGTGGATCTATGCCCCTAAAGTTAGACTCTAAAATCTAATCTCGTGAAGGTGAATTTATGAAGTCAATCTCTTAAAGCTAAACTTGTGACACTGGTCTCGTAATATTAAGCTTGTGGATCCAGGTGTGTTGATCTAAACATTTAAAGCTAAGCTGGTAAAATTAAGCTTTATAGGCCGAGCTATGAAGCTAAACTCATGAATCTAGGCTAGGCTTTTGTAGCTAGTGTTGTTAAAATAGTTTTGCGGAAAAATGATTCTAAAGCCAGGCGTATGAAATTTGAATTAGTCTCTTAAAAGAGAGGCTTATAAAACTAATATTGTGAAGTTAGGCGTATAAAGCTCAGCTTGTACACCCCGTGATTCTTATCCATGACATAGCTTCGTCATCGCAGATAATAAGCACGAGGGCGTTCCAAAGCCAGCCTGACTGCAGAAGCCAGCAGTCATGTGGGGGGAAGTCCCCTATTTGAATGCGTGGACTGGGTGAGACACCGAGGTGAGCTGCAATGCGGAGAATACCTGGTTGCCATCATAGGTCCAACTACCGAACTTCATGTCACAATGCTGGTCATCAAAGGGGAACCACGTAATGTCTATCTTGCATGTGCTCTTGAAGATGCCCGGTGGAACGTACAAGCAGCTACCGTTATGTTTGACCACAACGTTTGTGTGGTATGTCCCGTCGAAACCCTCATCAGCACTTGTGGCATAAATGGGGTTATTAATCAAAATGATCAAAAAGAGGTTTTGAATGAAAAAACAACAGTTATTTAAGAAAAAAAAAAGGGGGGACATTGTTCTCTAAATTGTATCTGGATGCTTAGTTGGACGTAGCCTTCAGAAGAAACGTGAAAGCTCATACCGACATTGAAGGTTGACACTAACAACAGCATTACACAAGTTGTATGGATTTATATTCAGTTGCCAATTTTTTTATTATGAAATGAGTTTAGTTTTGGTTTTTTTATTAATAAGTAAATCCCTTTAGTCGTTGATGCAAATTTTCTTTTCTTTACTCTTTTCTTAGCTTTTTAAAGTTACTTAAATACGTTATGGCTTTGTGCACACATTTATGTTTATTTAAAATGTATATTATACATTATATCTTACTGTATGATATATTATTGAACACACAGAAATAATAATTATGTATTTATTTATAATTACAGGATTCAATTTTTCCCTTGTTATTTCTTGTCATTACTACTTCTACTCAATTGAAAACATATTACTTTATTACTTAAATTATAATGTGCTAAAATTAAACTGAGCTATCCTGCTTATCAATGGTTGTATAGTGCATTTAAAATAAAGTTTTAAATTACAGTCTACGCTTAAAAGGTTTCTGATCAAGAAGCACCCTTTTAATAGGTGTTTTGAACAGTTGGTCTTTTTGAAAGCAAATAAAGTAAAATTAAAATTACTCCTTTAATTTATGTACACTATAGTTATTATTAGCTTTATGTTTCATATTTTATTGTGACATTTTTCATTGTATAAATGCCGAATCTCTAAATTTTTACTTATGTTATATGTTTAGTTAGTTATTAGGAGTTTGATCTATTCAAAATACTCCACAACAAAGAATATTTAAATTTTGCACATGCACATATTTACTTTGAGGCTAATTTCTATGGTAATAAGTCACCTAGTATCAGTAAACAGTCTTCATTGAGTGAGCCGATGTAGTAGTTCAAAGAAAAATTAATCAACCAGAAATTTAAAATCATTAACATCTATAAGTTATTTTAATTATCTATAAATGTATGCTTACTAAGAAGTATTGTTGTAAAATGTCTTAGTGGACATTTATATATTAAACATATACAATAGATCATTTATTATGTTTAAATGATTTAAATATTATGTTTATTGATGTTTAGTTTTCATCGTCCATTGGTAAATTTTATAAAAGGGATGGGCTAGTTTTTAGGGATGATTAGGATTTTGGTTTTTTTTTAGAGTCAGGATTTTATTTACGTTTTTTGTTTAGTATCTACAACTACATGAGGAAAGGATTATTAAATGAGTTATTAAACAGGATGTATTAAATAAGAAGGAATGTAATGTGTTTTAATTATAGCTTTATTTAAATCAAGTTTTTAATAAAATAGAATATTTTTTTTATAAAAATAGTGTTTAAATATATAGTTGATATTTTTATTGACGACAGTTTTTTCAGGGACTCTTCCACTGCAAACGAGGAATTCCTACCGCGACTCCACACGTCTTGTAGACGACATCGAATGACCTACTGTTCATAAAAAAAAGAAAAAAAGGGCTTTGTTCACAATTGTTTTTATATTCACTGACATTAAGTTAAACAAAAGCGTTCTAAGGTGCCCATTGAAACAAACTACAGACGTCCTAGAGATGACAGTTTTCGTAAAAATTAAAATGGTTATTTTTAGTCTATGTCCATTGATTTTGAAAACATAAGAAGTATTTAGTATTACAAATA
Source organism: Timema bartmani (assembly GCA_902151455.1). Lineage (NCBI taxonomy): Eukaryota > Metazoa > Arthropoda > Insecta > Phasmatodea > Timematidae > Timema > Timema bartmani. The sequence goes on along the minus strand of CABFWB010000061.1, from coordinate 471,893 downwards.
GGAAGATTTTCTAACATATAATAGCCGAGTTAACGTAAGTGAGACTACTTTTATTTAATTAAATTTAGTGAGAACGGTTTTAAAATATAAATTATATTTCAACTGTTTCAATCCTTTTTGCATAAATATTGCAAAATGTTTCAGGGATGATAACGTCATTTGTATTATTTAAGCATGTTTAATTTTATAATAATATTATGACAAATTATCTAAAGTGAAAAAAACGCAATAAACTGACTAATTCAATACAACATATTTCAATTAGTTACACTTTAAATAAACGAATTTATATAAATATGTCAACATTTTACGCGTATGAAGTAATTTACATATGAAAGATATAAAAGTGGACTTTAAGTCACTTTTATTCTTCTTACTATAATATTTTACTTGAAATAACCACATGGAAACGAATCGATGTCGTTATAGTGGTTTAGAAGCTAGTACAGTCAAATTAAGAGCTTATGGAACCTAGTTTGATTCCAGCATATTTGTATGTTTGTATACGCTCGTTATGAAACGTGTATCAAATCTTCAATCTAGCGTCCAAGAAAGACACGAAGCAATAGGACAAGTTAGTATTTGTTGAATACAATTTTATTTTTAGGGAGAAAATTTAGGTTATTAAAGTTAAATAAATGTATCAATTGTGTCCAGGGTTTTCTTCCATTCCATTTTGTTTTAAAGGAAAATAGGATCGAAGGTTTTGCAATCACTTGTTACTCATAATTTTAAAAAATCATGCTTTCATTGGGTATTTTACGTTAGATGGATTAGAAAAATTAAATATGTATTTTAAGTTAATTTATTCACACGAATAATTCATATGATGATATACTTAAATTTTAACACAGGTTTAAGGAAAGACTTAGCTAATTAGCAAACAATTAATTGTGAGTGAAAATTAATGCTGTCTTGTTGTCAAATTTTGAAATTATTAAGTGAAATATTTTAAATAAAAATGTCAGTTTGAAGTTTGTATAGCTAGAAATTTTCAAAATATATAGAAATAATGGCCTCCTTCATTATTTTCAAGAAGCACAACCAAATATTCATGTTATTATGTTGATATCTCATATCAATTTCAGAAATAAAATTTGATATCAATTCCAACATAGAAACATTTTTGACACCCAAGGGAATAAACACATCTTCGTTATTTTTTTTCAATAAAAAGACACGTAGCTTTTCATTTTAATCAACCTTATTGTTAAATTAATTTAACATAAATGTTCAAGAAAAACTTATTTGATCAAATTAGGATTACCTTTATTTTTATCCAATATTATTTTTCGTATGGTTTGTTAATAGTTAGTATTAAATAAAATTAAAAGTATATTTAATAAGCTATTATTTATAATGTAGTTTCATTTATTTAATTTAAATTATCGACTCACTTCTTATGTTTTATTGAAAAATGGACATTTTCAAAGTAGTACTTTATGCAAATGCAGTTTTTATTATATATATTAAAACTTTATTATTATTATTTTATAAGTTTAAATTTATTTTTGTCTTGCCGCCGAGTGGGGGCGCTGAGAATTTCCTCGCTTGAGCGAAAGTTTTCTTTTGAAAAGAGTGAAGTGGCCCACAACAACGGTAAGCTGATTTTTTTTGTACTTCCCACCACAGCTGGTAAAAAAAATTATATATATAGATAAAGTAGGAAGTGGGCAGTTCTGATAGGATTAAGTAAAAATATTGATACAATACATGCAAACTATATCAAGTTGACTTTGATTGTCGTGATTGACTGCATAATTATACCGGTTTAATCACATGCAGACCAGAAGAAACTCACAGAAGGCCATGTTCAAACTATTACAGGGAAGCATGCAAAGTAAATACGTATGATAAAAGTGAAGTATAATGGTTTGTGTATGTGTTTGTATTTGTGGTTAATTTGTGAAAAATTATTAAATTTTTGGTAAGGAAATGTGCAATCTGACTAATGTGTTGTTAGAATTAACTTTTAAAAGTTAGTATTCTGGTAAAAATAGAAAGTTGAATAAAATAGGACAAAATATATTGAATTAACGTATTTGACGTTGCAGTTTGTAGATTTTTGGTGTAAATTAATAATGACAAATTTGACCTTTATATCTTCAAATTGAACGAAAAACATACCATTTCATATTGTTTAGTTAGTAAAATTATTTTAATATTTGTGTGCAATACATGTGTGTGCACTATAGGCTAAAACTGATACTTTATTTTTTTTAACACCACGTCTTATTACTCGTGCGGGCTATAGGCCTACAATTAAGTACTAATCACTCTAATGGTTTTTAGACATTAGGAATGCTACATTTAGATGAAGTATACCCGCATTTGCGTGGCGGGTGATTAGAGAAACACTTAGGAAAACTACCCTCAATACACCTGCCCGAGATTCGAGTCTCAATCTCCCCGTCATCGGCAGTCTAGTCTACTGTGAGAATGGCACGTTAGACCACGCAGCTACTGATGTGGGTTTGATATTAGTTAAAATAGATAATGATTATGTTTTATTTATGGAAGAGTGTAATACAATCATTGGTTAGTCATTAATGAAATGTTAGATTGCTCAATTTTATAATGAGATAATTAATAATTACAAACTATAATCTAGTAAATATTGTGGTTTGACCAAATTGTTTGCAATTATGAATAAATGTGATTTTAATTTTGACGGCTAGGAGGTTTATCTAGAAAAATGCCTACTTCACGTATATTATCATTACTTATTGATGAGATAAATAAGTAATCGTCAACTTGTATGTTATGAAAGATTATATATGTATTTAGATATTTCGAGGACCATTATTAGCATATAATCAATAGTTTAAGTTTTTAATAACTTTTGGTTAAAAACACTAAATTTAAAATATTTATGTATCCACGAGATTCAAAGATAATTACTTGATTTATTTAGATAAAATGCAATTATCTAAGCATTTTGTTTCGCTTAATGTGGTCAAACATGTTACTTTTAAAGAAAGATAAACATTTTATTTTAATTTACATGAAACCCGCATCTGCTCTCACGCGATCCAATGCACTCGTCTTGTCTGGTGAGACGTCGGGTTTGCAGGTGACGAGAAGGTCGTGGTTCAAATCCAAAGTCTATGGCACTAGGAATTCAAAAGTTCATTGCCGCACTTACAAAAATACACCACCTATCCCCACCTAGATCTAGTTCTATCCAGTTCACTTCATTACACCCTATCCCTATCTTTAGCCAGTTCTATCCAGTTCACTTCTTTACACCCTATCCCTATCTTGAGCTAGTTTTATCCAGTCAATTTTATTACACTCTATCTCTTTCAGGTCCATTTTAATGTTTTCCTTCCATCTGTGTCTAAGTCTTCCCAGTGGTATCTTCCCATTGGGTTTGCCAATCATTACTCCGAACAAGGTTCTAGAATCTCCCATGTGCGCTGCCTGTCCGGCTTACTGTAATCTGTGAGACTTGATTTTTCTAAAAATGTCTTATAGTGAAGACTATTTATTTTTACTATTTATAATATATCATTAGATATTCATAAGTGTTTCGTACATTTATACATATCAACATTTATGTTTTTAAAGTAGTGAATCAAGACACTTATTTCTAAGCATTATTAGCTAGATTGTTTTTTTTCTATTTTTTTATTTTAATGGATTATAAATTATTAATAATATATATACATTAAAAATTGTATTTCATGATTCCTTGAACACATCTCATACGTTTTCTCTTAAATCCACTGAGAGTACATTCAATTTGATTCTCCAAATAGAAACACTTATGATAGTGTTGAATGTTTATTATGTTGAATATGTTGAATATGTTTGCAAGTGCCAATAATTATTGGTTTGAAATCCGTGCCATATGGTAAGTGGTCTAAGTTTCAAGCTAATCTAATCTAGTTTACCATGACGGGAAGGTTGGGGTTTTAACTCGGGGCGGGCATAGCAGGCCTTTTTTTCATAAAATGTTTCCCACGCTTCCTTCCCAATAATGTGGGTGTATTTCTTCTAAAATCTACTCTATTCATCCCTATCTCACTAGCGTAGTAAATTTATTTTTATGGGCAAAAAGGGGCAGTTAAAAAACGTGTTTGATATGTTTGTAAGTGTTTATACAGTTTTGAATATATTTTAAAGTTATATGAGTGATTGTACATGTTTGAAAGTGCTATGATTGTGTTTAATTTGTTTGCAAATGCTATCTATGATTGTGTTGCATCTGTTTACAATTTCTATGAATGCATGTGTTTACAAGTGTTAAGCTTGATTGTGTTGCAGTGGTTTACAAGTGTTAAGATGATGGTGCTGCGTCTGTTTTCAATTGTATGTGAGTGTGTTACCCGCAACATGTCAAAGGGGTACAGTCTGAACAGTATGATAATGAGACCATACCGGATACGTCGAGGATGTCCTTGAACCCCATTTGACCCGCCCGTTGTTGATGGCCAAAATCACGGCGTCTGCAACTCTCTTAACAATTTGATTTCATTGGGCACTTTACAGGGCACGAGACAAAGAAGCTGAGCCAATTCGAATTGTTTTGTGTTTTATTTAAAAGAGTTGTTTAATCTTTGACATGATAATAATATGCCCGGATTACAGCACTCAACGTCTTTGTCTCGCAAATAATAGTTGGATTTCATCTTGTACATATTATTTATATACATTTTTATTTAAATTAATTTTTTTAGTAAACTTTTATTTTAAACATTTTTACTTAACAAACACAACAACTATTTGTTAAGGTAGCTCATTCCATGTTAAATTAAACAATCATTTATGAAGATCTACCTTTACAAAAAAAAAATGCTTCAGATGCAAAATTGAATTAATTTTTAATGTAATTATGTTTTTACTTTAATTTATTTATGCTGACATGAATGTTTTGATGCACCAACAATTGTAATAGTTGATTACGTTCATGGAAATCGTCATCAACTGGTGGTCATTATAGTTTAATATTTGTGGCCTTTTATCAAGACAGAACTTGGCCTGGTGGTGAAGATTCATAGATTAAAAAATATCATTCATCAAAAACCATTACAGTTAAACTCTCGAGTTTCCTAGACAAGAGAAAGGAATCTGGTAATTACTACAAACAATTAATAAAGTTTCGTTAAAAGTGTTTGGCTTTTCAAACTTTGGCGTTGACAAATAACACAGCTAGAATAAAAGTTTGCATTTGAGGCATTTTTAGGGAGAGAAAGTTCTAATTCCACAATTCTGAACAAAATATAAATACCTTATAGAAAATGGATTGAATTAAATACAGTCTATGTTTCTGTAAAACATGTGTAAATATTGTTAAAGGCTAGTTTGGATAAGTGATGGTAAATATTTCAATTAAATTGATTATTTAAATAGCTTTTAATATCCTTCGACACATTTCAAATTTAAATTGAGAAAAATTTATTTTACAGTAAATGAAACAATTATTTAACATATTTTAATACATTAAACCTACTTACAAGTTGGGATTGAAGGGAATGAAAAAAAGGGTGGTGTTTTTGCAGTTTTAATAGCAAATAATTTTTCCGACAAAATAAGTAAAATATTGCTCCAGTAGAAACATAGAGTTTAATTTCCTTCACATTATGATATCACCAGTTGTTTAATATCTATCACTCATGAGCATAACGACATTGAATTAGAAACCTTTTAAATAAAAAGAAAAAGTTTTCATTAAATTCCAGGACACCCTCAACAGATATTCAACAACTCTTGATATCACCATGTGAAGAAAATTAAACTATATGTTTGTTCTAAAGAAATATTTGATTTATTTTGACGAAAAACAGTTCTTTATTATAAAAATTGCAAAAATACTTCCCTGAACTCACAATCCTTATCATCCCACCTTAAGGGTTGCCGAGAGCTCAAACGCTTTATACTCTCATTGCACTTATTCGCGAATGATGGGGAGATCAAAGATCGAGTCTCCGCCGAATACTCCAGCAGTGGTTTTTACCATAAACATTTAACACTGAGGTTTTCCCATCCTCTCCCCACACAATTAGGAAGGTACCTATTTATTCTAAGCTATATTACTCATCCCTTTCCCATAGATGAAGCCAGTAATAGTTTCATTCCAATAAAAAACAATATTTAGCTAAATACAAATAATACGAATTGGTTTTAAATTACATTAATGTTTATTTGTAATTAGTTAAGATAATAATTCTAGCAAATCTAAACAATATTGAGATTTAACATAAACACATTAGAATAAACTAATAATTTTGCTAATACGCCATAGTAATAAAACTTGGTTCTTTTTTAAACTCAATGTAACGATACATTATCAAAATGTTATTTTATAAATGAGGCTACACACGAAACTACCCCTAATAAGACTGGGTGACAGTTGAAGTGAAGCAAACAGTCTATCAATTCGACTTAAGATTATTTTAATTTTTTTAGTAACAAAAACCAATAACATTGTCAACATCAAATGAGTAGCTTTAACAAGCATCTCATGTACTACCGATCGAGGGAAACTAATGGAATAATTTAATAAATAGGGATTAATTTGCTGATCCATTATAAATATTTGCATTGAGGTTGGATACTTAGTGTCGTTAAGCTAGTCTAAGGGCCATTTTCATAGTCAGATTTAGTGCGCCTAAAGTGCGAGTCAATACTAAATACAGGACGACACCTAACTAGACCAAAATGAAATGGGCCAGTTTCGCATATGAAACTGGCCCATTCCATTCAATTTCAGGTAGGTGACGCCTTGTATTTAGTATAGCGCCGCACTTGAAGCGTACTAAATCTGACTATGAAACTGGCCCAAAGTCTTGTGCTGAAATGAATTTGTATTAGAAAGTCCTCGTTAACTTTATAAATTACCAGATAGGTCAGTTGTTTGGTAAAACTCTTAAATGTGATTTAGGAGACGATGGTTCGACCCCCAATCAAGAGCATTAAAGGTGGTTTTTTCACATTCTGTTTTCCCACGCTTACAAAAAGGAAGTTATTTTTCAGTTCCTTCAAGATTGCACTAATATTTCAGTTCCTTCAAGATTCCACTAATATTCCTATTTTTCTAAGTCAGATAGTTTTAACCTCAAATATCCAACACGCTTCTGATACAAGTTAATAGGTTTTTAATAGTAATATGATTGTATCCTAATGAAATAATATTAAAAGTGGTATCTAATTGTTTTTCCTAGCTCGCTCGTAGAAATCCATAGAGCAATGGGGTGAGCTGATGACACGCTACACCTGGAATTAATCTATCACAGAAACTACAAAAAAAGAATAGCCGGAGGAGCGAAGCTTTGTTTCAGAACTATACTTCCCACCAGGAGTTAAATGAATAAACAATAATCATAAAATCTATTGCGAGAGAAATCTCCTTCCTACACTTGTACATACCCTCTCCGATGAGTATTTTGTTCAGAAATGGCTGCCCTGTTCTCCAAAACATTTATTTGACATGGGTCAGGGTACAACGAAGGGTGTGGTCACATAACACATGACATGGTACCTGTTGTACATGAGGATGTCTGGTCGCCAGATCTTGTTCGGTGTGATCCGGAGGTCTTTGACCCCACCGAACTCCGACTCGTTCCATCTGAGGTTGTAGTCATTCCACTCCTGAGGAACACAACTTCTCATTTCACTGAGCAAATCCATCACAAGGGGATGCAATAATATTTATTCGCACTTCTGGAGGAGTTACAACATGGAAATGTGAATTCAAGAAACATGATAATGATAGTAATATTTTTAAGTTGCTCCAGACATAAATTTTTGCGAATCCTAATTTTAATCAACGTTATTAGATGATACATTTAAAAACCTTTTTGGAGTTCTTAATCCTAAACACTTATTTGGATAAAATAAGTGAAAAATGACAGTCTGGACACAGGGATCGAAGTCGGGAATTTGAACAAAATCTTTGCCAAAAGTTCTGGGTTCGATTCCCGTGTTCATGTTGTCATTTTTCACTTAAACGAATTCGATTCAGTTATCAAAATTAATACTGTGGGCGATCACGTATCAACTTGTGATATACATGGGTTAAAACTTATTTGAAATGTGGCGTTTTAAAAATTATGTTAAATTAATAACAAATCTGGCACACAAATATAAAATTTCAACAGTTGTTTTTAAATTTGTCTCCTCAATCATCATTAAATTATATATTTAATTTGGACATCTCTAGTTTATTTAGCAATAATAATTATAAAACACATAATAACTCGTTTGAACACTGATTATGTGCACTTCCATGATTGTTGTGTATAGTTTGTTTAATAGTTAGTTATTAGTTTGGTTGGAACAATAAGTTGATTTAGTTATTCTATTTGAAAAAATAAACAAACACCAAAAATTCCAGACTAATTTTTTTTGTCAAAAATCTTAAAAAATTACTACTTGACTAAATTTAGGAATCAGTACCAAGTTAAAAATTATGTAAGCTATAAATGTAAGCTAAATAGTTATAATTTTCTATATCTGGTCGTTGCCGGTTAGGGCACTTGTATAAAATCCATAGCATTGAAAGTTTGATCGAATTCTAAATGTCTTCATACACCGGTTTTTTTTTTCAGCTAGTTTTAAGTAGAATGGAGTAAACAGTAACTATTTAAATGGGGCCATTTGTAAATGAAACAAAATAATTGAGGGGAGGATAATAAAAAGTGAAACATATTATAAAACCAAATATTTAATCTTTTATAACTTAAAACTATTATATTTCATCATATATGTTTTTGACGTAATTAATTAAATAAAAAACTTATTTTGTATGCATAAATATCTGGAAATCCTAAAATTGTCTATGTTTTTTACTAAGAATATTTTCATCAAGCTTTAATCTGAAAATGTAGTATATTTTATGGCCTGCCCTCAGGGATATTCTATTTGCGTAAGTTTTTCTTACTTTTATAACTTTCTTCAAATTGCTAAACACATAACCAAGCCAAGAGCTCATCTTAAAAAAGTAAATTGGTTTCTCTTTGACAGTAAATAAAATTACGATAGTAGAACATAATGTCCAAAGTAAAACAACATTTAAAAGAAAAAAAAACATTATTTAAGATGATGCAATGTTAATTATGGTATGTCATTTTCCATAGTTTGGATATTTTGTGTCAAATATAAAGAAATAGCAGTTATATGATTTGGTAGAATTCCAGCTCTCAGGGAATTCAAACGGACATTTCAGTGAATTACAATAAATGGTAGTGTGAGAATTCATGACGAATAGTAGGTATTTTAGCGAGAGAAAATATTTTCACGGTACTTTAAAAGATAATTTACAAAATTTAGTAAGCGACATTTTATATTGAAAAATTTGAAATCTGGTAATTTTAAAGGGTGTGGAATTTCATTTAAAGGTAATCTAAGGAATGTTTGAAAAAATTAAATAACAAACGAAAATATAATAACTTTTTATAAAATGGTTGAGAAAAAATATTATTATATATATTTATTTAATTTACCATTAAAAACAAAGATATGTTTTGTCAGACAATTTACTAAAAATTAAAGTAGTTTTTTATTATCTGTATATAATAAATTAATCAAAATATTAACAGTTGAAGAGTCCCTAAAAGGTATAAAAATAAACATTTTCTATAGTACAATTGGATCAAATTATTTTTGAAAGCTTATAACATGTTTTAGTGTGTGTATTTATTTTCAATATGTGGTCAAAGTTTCCAAAAATTGTTCCAACTTTCAAAATTATGATTGACTAGAAAATTGAGTCAAGTATAATTTTATAATTCCAAGATGAAGTATAATATCTAAATTATATTTTAACTGACTGTTTGGACAATTCCTTAAGTTATGTATGTATCAGTAAAATAATTTAATACGTGAATATGAGAAGTAGGCCTATATGATGACTGAAAGTCCTAGAGACGTCTCTTGCTGTTAGAAATAGGATGGAAATAAAGTGCAGCATTGGCTAATTTTCAGTACGTTGGAGCGCGTGTCCAAATCAAGCAATTCACTCCAGAGTGTTAGTTTTACTAAATGAGATATTTTCAGCATATGACCTATATTTTAACATTTAATTTGATTAAAAAGTAATTTAAGGGGAATTTTACTAACTAAACCCTATGTTAATATAATATAGTAAGACAATACTTTTTCTACTAAGCTCAGCTAGCCATATTTTATTAAGTCTAAACCATTTGATATGATTTTTATAATATTTGACTTGCATGTATATTCCAAACACTATGAGTTATAAGTTTAATGTATTTTAAATATAAAAAATGTTAAAATATTATTTCTATTCAGTTATTTATTTTACTAGTTAGTATTAGTAGTTTAACAACAGCTGTAAGAGATTCTTCTAAGTAACAACACAATTGTTAATTTAAAACTTGTTGAATTCAATAGGTTCTTATTATAACTAAAAAATTATTGTGTTATTACAAACTTAGAGCCGTAAAGCAGTTTGGACACCAAATATACATGGTTTGAAAATATTTTCACTAAATAATTTTTAAATATATATTTTTTTAATGTTATAAATGACCTCTGTGGTATAGTGATCAGACTTCCTAGATTCAGATCCATAGATCACGAGTTCGATTCCTGGCGCTACCCAAATTTATCTTTGTTGATCTGGAAGGGAGTTAGCTCAGCCACACGAGGACAAATGCGTAGTTAAGGGAATGAATAAGTAGCAGCTCCGGTTTAGAAAACTGAGATAACGGCCGGAGGGCTCGTTGGTCGCAAATGATGGCACTATCATTGCCCGGTCAGTAAAGTTCGCTTACGGGCTAACATCATTGAGTTTATAATACTTATAAAGAAATGAAAGATTCAGGAAGTTATTTTATTTCTTAAGTTAACTGGAATTTAGACCCACATCGATAGCCACATGGAATGTAGCTCTAATATAGTTTGGTTTCCTGAGCAAGGAGTGGTCAAGGCTCGAATGTTGACCTGGTATACTGAAGGTGGTATTATTATCCTGAATGGATTACTAATCCCCCCTCCACGCAGTGAGAGTAAATTTACTCTAAATTTTACCTTCATTATCCCTTAGATTAATAATGGTAGGCGTATAGCCCGGGAGGGTAGTAAGGCGTGGTGTAAAACAAACAAGAAGAAAAACCTAGAGTTAATATCATGGTCATTAGTACAACGGCCTGATTAAATTGATAAAAAGTAATTTAAAACATGTGAAACGTTTTGAAATCTATCTATAACCAACATAAGTTCCTCAGAATATTATTTTAACATTTAAAATATATTTTCTTAAACTTTCCCACCCACTCACGATGTTTTACCATCTCTTCAGCTATAGGTACACGTGTGCTCCATCGATAGTTAAAATGTCGCCTTGCTAGTGTAAGAGCGTATAACCCGAACGGGTAGTAAGACTCGGTGCTAATAATAATAATAATAATAATAATAATAATAATAATAATAATAATAATAATAAACTACCCTCAGTATACCAGACCGTGATTCAAACTCCAATATCCCCATCATTGGTAGTTTAACCTAGTGCGAGAGTGACACCTTAGACCAGGGTGGTCCAACGTTTTTCATCCCAAGGGGCAAATATGATCATCAGTTTACACCGCGGCCCGAAGATATATTTAGTAATCCCATCAACTTAATATAGGCAAGCAAATAACATTTAATAAACAATTATTTTCAATACTTATGAATAAATTGTATTTGATTGGTAGAATCTTTCAAATTTTACTGCTAAAAATATTTTATTAATCTCCCAAAAATGTTTTATGAAATATGCACGCACACACTTTCACAAAAAAACATAGTATTATAATTTTTAAATATATATTTATATTAATCAAATAAATGCATAATAAAATGCAATAATTTCATTTCTAAATAATATTTTTTTAATCATTAGTTATTTATTTCCCACATTCCATCGAGAGTTTTCCTTTAATTTTCCTCCAGGGTACCATGGGGGCCACATTTTCAGTGAACGTAAGCCGCATTTAGCCCGCCGGGGTGCCAGTTGGACCACACGGCCTTGACCATGTGGCCAAAGAAGCGTGTTTTCTCAAATATAATTTTTTTAACGAGTTTCTTAAAATAATTAAATAAAGTGTCAAAGGATTTTTTTATCTTAACCTTAAGAGACGTCTTCAGGACATAATTTTTTGATATGTAAGATTCCTAGAATAGTCTTATCTAGGTTAAACACAATCTAGAAGGGGGAGCGTGGCTGACAGCCCCTGACGCAATGGTCCAAAATCTAATGATTTTAACTAGGTCTCTCATATGCTAGAACCAGTGAACTAGGAGTGTGTTAAAGAAAAAGGCAAATTGTTAATAGTTGATGTTAATTATCTTTCAATGATCATCTTGAACCTGATATAAAACAATTATTGTATTATGCAATCTAATATGATTACTAATAGTCTACTTACAAAAGGTTGCTGTAAAACAAATGACTTAATATCATTACTAGCGCACAACCCGAATGAGTAGTAGACGCGGTTGTAAAAAATCAATATATGTTTATTTTTATAAACAAAAGTCTTATTACTTACTCTTCAATACGTATATAGATAGTCAATAAGTTTATTGTTTAGTTAATGTTTGAAGACAAAAGTAAGTAATGTATATCTGATATCAACATTATGAATTAATGTTATTTAAACATAGGGGTAATATTTTCCACTGCCGACCATTTCCCAATATACCCAATTAAAATATTCAACATTTTAAGGTAGAGGGTTCCAAGTATACTAACCAAAATAAACAAATTGATATCTTTTCTCTATCTGCTGACCTTTTAAAAAAAAATACACCTCACAAATTCACCTGACAAGTGATATTATCTTTAAATTGTATAGATTTGGTAAATGTATAGCTCATGGAGTTTTTAAATGCACAGTACAAACAAAAATATTCAATCTTTGATTGGTATTTAAAACTATTTATAATATGTAAAAACATTTGTATTTAGCTATTAAAATCTTGTTTCCAGCTAAATTGGTTACAATGCTGGAAATTAAATTAATGTCAAAGTTAGTTTGATCAATCTTAAAAAATTCATTACTCTTGCACAAAAAATGTAATTTTTAAATTTCTAATGAAAAATATGTCAACCATCATAATGTTATCCTGTGGAAATAGAACCAGTTTTAATATTCACATGAACATTCAAATACATATTTATACATTTATTATATGCATGCAAAAAAAATTGGGTACAATTTTACAACACTAACAACGGTTAGATGCTCCAACGTCATAGGGTTACATTCACACAATAAATTATAAACAACACTATAGGAAATCAGTGATGGGATTAAAAATATTACATGGTGTACTAAAATAAGATATACTATAAAATAAGAGTATTGAGTGAATTATAAACACCAAGAAATGAAAAGTGAACGCTTCAATTTACATTGCATAGCCAGTAGAATAATATTAAAATACATTTTTCAAATGTAGAATAGATAAATTATTATTTTATGCGTTATATGACAGTTAATTTTAGTCAAATATGATTCAAAATATAATTTATTATTTTAAATTTAATAGAGTACTAAATAAGTAAATTTAATGTAATATTTAATTTGAATTTTTATTCACCCCATATTATGGAAACTAGAAATCTCAGTCATTGAATAAAAAGTTTCAACACAGCTGAAATAAAACAATCCCGCGTTGGTGAAGTCACAAACTTCCCCCTACAAACTTGTGAAGTTTCACAATGTTACTTAATTAACTACTAAATTATAAAACTGGCCCCACATTGGTCGAGGAAAAATAGTGCAAACAAGGAAAATTTTAATTTAGTGAGAGAGCCTGAAAATATGCGTCAGTGAAATTGAAGCTGACTTGACCGACAAAGGTTCATAGTAGGAGAAAGAAGGAGCGCATGCGCAAACAGCTGGCAGCCAGTAGGACTACACCAAGATGGTGGGTTCACGTGCAAGTTGGAAAAAGTTTAGTTATTAGTTTCATTTGTTTATTATTGCCATGTTTTAGAGTATGTTTTAGTTTTATGGTTTAGTTTAATACTCGTTTTGGTGAGTATTAGTTTTACACTTAGGCGCTGTTCATCTTCTACTCTAAAAGAGCCGTAAAGAAATGCGGTGTCATTGAGCTTAAAAGAAAATAAATAGAAATAGTTATAAATCCAGAATCAAATTATATGTATGGAATATAGTTTTAGATTTACTTTGAAATTTGGTGTTTAACCTAACAAGATATACCCGAGATATTTCAATAGTTTACCAAAATTATATAATTTTTGAATGGTTTTAGAAAAATGTTCTATTTTGTTTTGAAGGACTAGTACTATAAATCAAATAATTATATACCCAAATAGCTATAGTGTAAAATATGATTCAAGAACTAGTTTTTCAAAATGTATTTAATTGATCATGATATGTATAATTATTTAAATGTGAAATTTTATTTTTCACTTCACTTTAAGTTAAACATTATATTTCCATTTCTATAAATTAGTTTTGTCTCATATTATTTGTCTCAACTGTCAAATAATATTTTAATTTATTTATACATTATGTAATGCTATATTATCTTAAAAATAATCATTTGCAAGTTAAATTTTAGTTGTAATTTACAGCCAAAATATAAAAAACAATTTCTATATTCTAAATCACTTTATAAATTAATATTATATACATACACACGTGTTTAGATTTGACATTATATTATTTCAAACTAAACTTATATAAAAAATTGCACTATTTCATATTTTTCTTATTGTTTTGGATATTGTAAACAAATAATTGGTTACAAAACAAAAGTTGATGATTTGAATTTTATTTTTAAAAAATCCGATGACACCGGTTTTATCATTTGAATCACTCAGTCGCCCCAGACTAAATGTTAGTTTAGAAGACAGTTAAGTTGGAAAAGAGTTAGAGAGTGAGTTTAAAAAGTGTCACACACACGGCAGTATAAGTGTTCATTAATGAGAAATATGTATCTAGCATCCTTCTAACTAAACTAGGTATCTTAAAATAGTAAATGTGATACTATCAAAATGAATTCAAAAATACAAATGAAAGAGTATTATAATCTTACATACAAAAAAAATAGCTATATGTTATTCACAATAATGCTTATAATAGGTCACAATATATTATGATATGTGTAGGTATATACAAAAATTGATACTACATATTTGGTATACAAAGTAAGCAAAGTGAAATATAGAAGTACTACAACTAACAAAACGATGTTTTTACTTATTAGTTGTTACACCTTATATATTGGTAACAAAAAAATAATCACTTTACAGATTTAGTTCCAAAATTTAAGAATGGTAGACGCTTTAGTTGTTAGTTATCCAGTATAAATTTCTTACTTATTTTTTAAAGCTATTTATTACATTCATATAAAATTAATTGACATTATATTAGATTAAGTTTTGATATTTCGCAACACAAGTATTTTTGTGATATAAACTGAAAAAGGAATCTTCTGAAAAGGAACCTTCAAAACCGAAAATATAATAAGAAATCTATAAAACTGATGAATTAATAAAAAGAGTTCCTAAGGACGTTTATAAGATTGTACAGACACCCTACAATAGACGTCACAGTTCTTCTGACGAATAAAAAAGGCTCTAGCATGTCACGTCTACTTCCTAATGACAAAAGCGACCTCACTACACATAGTCTGAGTTGCTGGTTATTCTCATGGCAATGTGATATCATCTAGGAGAATTAAAGAGAGAGAGAGAGAGACAAGTCGGAAGACGACGTCCGTGACTAACTCTTGTTAGCTCTGCACAATCATATTGTTGTCATAAATGGAGTCCCTTTTCTGAGATTCCAAAATGAAAAAAAAAAGTAATTGGCCATTTAAAAGCTGATAAAACATTATCATTCCCCTTGAAATTTAATAAAACGAAAAGTAGCAGATTTAAGGATTTCTGCTTCCTTTAGGCAGATAATATAGTATCACTCTCCCTCTAAAGTTTTTTTGTTCGAATTAAAAAACAAATTTTCACACACGGTAGGAAGAGGAATAAACATAAGGTTTGTATGATCTATTTTTTCCTGTCATGGAAATGTTGGGATTATAATTTCGGCCGTGTGTACTAGATTATCCTCCTTTGTCCATGCAAATGCAGGTTTGTTTCCTCTAAATTTTACCTTATACCCACCTAAAATTATATTTGTGTACCTTCTAATATAAATTAAGTATTGAACTCGTGAACATATTTGATCTCGGAACTATGATGGATATTGAGTTTTGTTTGCTCTTGAAATTAAAAAAGTGTGCTTTGCCAACAAATTTTTAGCACCACATAATACTACCCATTCGGATTAATCACTTATGTACTAATTACGCTAATGGGCTAGGTGATTGAAAGATTGAAATATTTAGGAAAAACCACACTCAGTACACCCAACCGGGATTGAACCACGATTTCATCATTGGAAGTCTAATATATTGCGAGCGATGTGGCGAAGCGGGTTACAAGGTATTGATAAGGAAGTTGAAATGTAGATGAAATGGATCAAGATTAACTCATATATTCCATCCAGTATTCGATCCTAGAAATCCTTAGCCCTCTCAAGTCAGACAAGACGAAAATTATGCTCTTGTTCAAATGCCCACTGGTGATGAAGATTTTTACAGAATAATGTTTACTTGATAAAAGTTTTAAAACATTTTAGAGCTTAGGGGTTAGAGTAGTCGAACACAAACATACTGACTCGATACTGGGAAGTTCATACGAGTATTGTACTGCACATGAGTATAAACATTCATCTCGTAATACAATGGATTACGAGTGACGGGAAGATCGCGAATCGAGTCTCAGCAGGGTCCATTAGATGTAGGTTTTAAATGTGATTTATCAGTGTGATTTTCCCAGATCTCTTTCAAACTAATGCGCGTGCATTTCCTCTAAGCTACCTTACTTGAACCATCCTATTAAATTAATCCGTTAATAATCTTTTGTTAAACGTAACCATTGGAAATCAAAAGTATTCAGTAATTCTACGTAAAATAATCCAAATAATATAAAAAGAGCATAAAGTTATTTAACCATTAATTTTCCTCATTAGAATCCTTCAGATTATAGTAGTTTTGTTCGTTGCCAAAAATAACTATTGGCATCAAAATGGGATCAGATAAGGTTTGTTATGTTAACTAAAAGATAGATTACATTAGTATTCTTCTATTCACACCCATTAAAAAATAAAAATTAACGTGCGAATAATTTTAAGATTTCCCACAGGTTTGACTCATTCATTCAATAAGTAACGCGTTTTTTTTCTGAGTCAATGATTCTTAGTTCGATTCCATGTCTCCCCCCAAAAAAATTAACATGAGTAACATTGAGATTTTTTCTTTGACAGGGGTTCGATCTCAGTGGCCTGGGGGTAAAGTGATCACCTCAGGAACCATTGTTTGTGGGTTCAAGCCCAGCCAGAGTTGATGGATTTTTCTTGAGCGATAAAAATCTGTCGCACGACTTCCTTCGGAGGAGAATTAAGGCAGTTGGTCTCATGTCGATTGTAACATGTAAAATAACCCAGAAAGGTATGTGAAAATACCTCCTCCCGGCAAAATTAGTAGGCCCCTTCGTTCTAGCTCATAGAAATTCTAGTGTGCTGAAATTAATAATCAGTTGGTTCAGAAAGTTCATGTTAAATCCCATTGTTAAAAACTAGTAACATTTTACAATGTATGTTTAAAATGTTTTAACTAAATAAATTCACCGAAACTTCTGTTTCTGCGGTGTAGTGGTCAGAGTTCGTGACTACATATCTAGAGCTCCCGAGTTTGATCCCCGGTACTTCCAGATATTATATGAAGCGGTGGGTCTAGAACGGTCAACTCAACCTCGTGATGATGAATGAAGAGCCACTTAAACGAAAAGTAGCGGTTTTGGTCTAAAAAACTGAGATTAATGGCCCAAGGTTTCATTGGGCTGACCACATGACACCTTTCATCCTCCAAAGTTGTCACTAGCATCGCCAACAGTCGATGGGCGCTCGGTTAGTACGGCTTCATTGCGGGCTGACGTTAATTTTTTTTTTTACCAAAACCTCTCTAAAAGAATTAAGATTTCTTGAAACTACTGCATCTTCCCGGAGAGAATTGATTGCCCCGTTTGTATAAGGGAGCTGTGTGGAGGAACAAAGTCATTCACCTTTGTTTTATAAAAGGAAAAAGAGTATGGGCCGGTTTCATAGTCAAACTTAGTACGCCTAAAGTGCGAGTCGATACTAAATACAGGACGACATCCTACCTAGACCAAAATGGAATGGGCCAGTTTCGCATATGAAACTGGCCCATTCCATTCAGTTTCAGGTAGGTGACGTCTGGTATTTAATATAGCGCCGCACTTGAGGCGTACTAAATTTGACTATGAAACTGGCCCTATGTCTCAATTCTAAGAAACCTCATCAGGGGTTCCCTATCGATTCAGCAAGATTAATGCCATAAATGGAATAAAGCAAAAGTGAATTTGTTTGAAACTATCGCCCGATCCTTTGGTACGACATGAGATACCAGATGCTCAGCGATTTTAGAACAGAACGGTGAGGAGGATGTACAGTACATCAAACACCACCCACGTTACGGGACTAAATTTAAAACTCTTTTAGTTTTGTTAGTCAGTCACAGGGAGGTTGGGGCTCGAATCCTAGACGGATGTACTTTGGGTGTTTTTTTTTTCCTACCTTCTCTCTCTCTACACATATTTGGGTACATTTCCTTTAAGTTATACCTTCATAATCCCTACCACATTAAGTGTAGTTAAATACAGATGATCGTTACTATCCATTTCTAAAATTCCAAACGCTCGTCAGTGGTACACGGTTAAATTAATTTTTAAGTTATGTGCCCGTTTTAGAAACTTATTTTGGCACCATTTCCATTAATTAAAAAAAAAATTTTTGTGTTGAATTAAAGCACTTTTCAACTCACTTGATAACTTTTTCTTTTAACTTTGAAAGTAAAAGTTATTAAATGAAAATTCTAGAACGTTAATTAATTCGGGGCAAGTGACAAGCGCCTGTATGTCAACATCGAGAGAATGGGAGAGAGGTTTTGGAATTCATCATATGGTAGTCTACATCAAAGGGTGTCTTGTATCTATATACACGTATGAACAGCGTTTGAGTAGGCATGCGGAGGTTTAAATAAAAAACAACAAATAAAAACAAACAAAGAAAACATCGTGCCAGAGTATTTTTTATCTATCGTGGTAAATGACATGCGGTAAAACATTTTTTTAAGGTGACATGAATAATCTCATGACCTGAGGCGTCAGAATCATACGAATTTGGTCGCTTTTGAAGGTAGTTCCAGTAAGCCAACCTAGGTTAAAGCTCTCCGAGCAGAGCAATTCCTAGGTTGTGTCTCAACTCCCTGACGTGTGCGTCCATCACACAAGGAAGGTGGAACCAACCATCCCGCTGATCCAGGTCTGGCCAAGTTAGCGCGGGGGGTGGTGGGGGGTAGAGGGGGGGTTCAAAGCTGTCCCATGATGACAGGGCACGCGGTCACCAGTCCCTAAATTTCTAGCTGCACGCATTTACGCATCCTAAATTTTTCGGAACCAGTCCTTTTGTCTACACTATGCTATGGCACTTGAATAAAACTATTTACACTTTATCACTTTTTTCAACCATCGAGGTTAGGTTGCTTTAATTGGATTTTACTAGGATAAGGTATTAAAAGTAACGATGGATCAATAACGCTGTCCTTATTGTAAATAGGTTTTTTTTTAAATTGATGTCAACTTTTACGATAGTAACAGGTAAATTAAAAATAATATTAATTGTACAGTGATAGTGTAACATATTATGTGAAAGTGTCCTCTCCAAATTTAATAGAATTCTCATTCCAAGAACAATACATTTCTGCCTCATTTTTCCACATTCCACTAATAGGATATTTCGACAAGGAAACAATGTGTTTGTTTAGTTTGTTGTTTATATCTTGACATATGAAACCTAAACTTATAAATTTCTATCCCCGGCATAGTTGCTAGAATTTCAGGTGAACTAATTCAAGCTAAGAGGAATTTAAAATACAAAACTGTCGAATGATCTTAGCCTCTAGAGGTTGATTCACACTCACAGGACTGTCGTCACAGGCTGTGTCGTGTCGCTAGCATTCACACTCACAGGATTGTAGTCAGAGGCTGTATCGTGTCACTAGCATTCACAATCACAGGATTGTAGTCAGAGGCTGTGTCGTGTCACTAGCATTCACACTCACAGGATTGTAGTCAGAGGCTGTGTCGTGTCACTAGCATTCACAATCACAGAATTGTAGTCAGAGGCTGTGTCGTGTCACTAGCATTCACACTCACAGGATTGTAGTCACAGGCTGTGTCGTGTCACTAGCATTCACACTCACAGGATTGTAGTCACAGGCTGTGTCGTGTCACTACCATGCTCTGACTGCTTGGTCACCGTTGTTACATTTGACATTGAGTTTTTCCACTATTTCCTTTCATCCTTTCAAATAACTTCATTGATGAGATTATCATCGTATTCTTTATATTGAAAATTATATATTTGTACAATAATTATTAAGTTTCCTTCCGTCATAATTACTGCACTCGATAGTTGTGTTGGAATGTTCTCCAGGCATTGTCGGGTTGTAGATAAGGTCTTTGTGAAAGTTCGTATTTGCCGGAAGAAGCCGAACTAGGAGAAACGATACATGGTAGACCATAGGGCGCCAGATCTGAATTCACACTGACAGAGGTGTGCGCCTACCTTGCTGGACCATGACCTTGGAAGAACACTTTCAAAGCAATCCAAGACGGCACAGTCAGAGCATGGTCGGCGCACAGTCAGCGCACATCCCTCTCAGTGTGAATCAAACGGTCTTACAAGGTAACAGTAGCCCCCCCATGGCTTCTTTGGTGCTGACTGACAGTTCGCAGCTGACTTCTGACAGTCAACATTTAGGTATATACCTAAATTTTGACTGTCAGAAGTGACAGCTGCTAAACACATGTTTTTTGCAGATCATATGGTTCGGCATAGGGATACATAATTTGGTCTGGTAGCTTTTCAAAGACGTCAGCTGTCAGCTGTGAGCTGTCAGTCAGCACCAAAGAAGCCATGGGGTTACTGTACATGAAAATTACCCGTTCGATATTATCTGAAGCACGACACAGCCGGCGCACAGTCCTCACAGTTTGAATCCAACTTTAAGGCGTCACTCTTGTGTTAGACTGGAATGCTGGTGATGGGGAGATCGAGGTTCGAGTCTCAGTCGGGTCTATTGAGGGTAGTTATTTATAAATGGTTTCCTACTCCTCTTCCACGCAAATGCGAGTAGATTGCCTCTAAAATATTTCCTTCGTCATCCCTACTCATTTGAGTAACTATACCTCAGTTTTAGCTTATGTGGTGCTGACTGACAGCTCACAGCTGACTTCTGACGGCTTTGAAAAGCTACCAGACCAAATTATGTATCCCTACGCCAAACCATATGATCTGCAAAAAACATGTATTTAGCAGTTGTCACTTCTAACAGTCAAAATTTAGGTATATACCTAAATGTTGACTGTCAGAAGTCAGCTGTGAACTGTCAGTCAGCACCACATAAGCTAAAACTGAGGTATATAATATAATATGCGCATTACCTGAACTGGTGGTGAGACGCGGTGATAAAAACTAAACAAGAAAACACTAATAAAACAAATAGATAAATTTTCAGTTTATGAGTTGCGGTCAAGTAGCTTCGAATGGCTGACTATAGAAGTATGCTAGAGTGGTTGACTCGGACTCGGGAGTCTGGGGTTAAATTCTGACAAGCTCTTCTGAAATTGTATATTCCCATCCATTCTTTAGGCTAGTGCTAGCCACAAGTCTTTAAGATGGGGTGGTATGAAACAGGAGTTAAAGGGGAAGGAATCAATGGACTCGACCATGATTTGATATTCCGACCTCTACATCAACGACAGTCAAGTTCAATGAGTGTCTGACACCTTAGACAACTTGGCCAATACTTCAAGTGGCATAATAGAACTTGTAGAGTATGGCGTCATAGTTCAGTTGGTAGCACGTCTGGCTATTGATATAAGTGTCCCGTGTTCATTTTAAGCAATTACTAAAATGTTTTATATTTGGTGAAACTGAAGACTGACCTTTCAAAATAGTAGAGTTGGTTACTAAGAAAATGTATATTGTGTCTGTTGTATAGTTAAGTTAGATGGTAGGTCGTATGCCGGTATGATTTGTTAGTTAAGAAACCTAAGGTTGGATACACCTATTTTAAAAACTTAAAACAATAATAGAATTTTCTGTTTTATCGTATCACCAATGTTAACCGGCGCATCTAAATCAATTTCACTCTGTAGACGACACTCGACCCTTAGCATATAAAAATCAAGCACTCTTCTCTGATAAGCCTAGTGGGTTCTTTCCAACTTTCCTTCCTCCTCTTTCTTGTAATCTAAAAACGTGAGAATGCTTTCCACTGGTGTCAAATTAATCATGTCGCTTCAGGAGTAAAAGTCCATTAGGTAAAGAGGGCTAATCTAGCTGTTCTGCTAATATGAGAAGATTTTACTCCCAGCATCGATCGGTCGGAGTAAAAGTATCTGTAGACTTTACTCACTCTGATAATTTATAACTAAAATAGACACACGATGCAAGGGCGCGTAATCCAAAAGCTTTCATGTTATCTAACAAATTGTTTTAATATATATATTAAAGTAGTTTTAAATAATTGCATTTGATTCTTTTCAAAATACTTTAGAAGCACTGTTTGGGATATCCACATACTTACAATTTTTAGGTAGGCTGAATTTAGATGATATACATTCGAATTTGCGTGAAGTGGGAATGGGAAATAATTTAGTGAAAAAAAGTATCAGTTTACCTGGCTGGTATTAGAACCCTAAATCCCCATCAATGGCAAACCAAACTAGATGAGACTGATGCCTTTATCCGTGTGTCCATCGATGTAAGACACAAGGTGTATTGACAGCTCAATCTTAAAGACTAGGGATGCGGAGAGTAATTAAAAATAAATACACAAGTGCTAGCTTGAAAAGAGTATGGAGAACCATACCACCAGAAAACCCTGCTCAATGCACCTATCCGAGCTAAGAACCATTCTAACTCCTACCTCCCACGTAATTACCGAGAACGCTGGAACTGAAATAATTATTTCCAGGCTTTTTGTGAGTGCTAAGAGTCTTACCGACCACCTGAAACTTTCTCTAGCTGATCTAAGAACATAAGTTAAGAAGGTATTTCAATTAAATGCATTAGAATTTGTCTGAAGAGACGATGGCAACCTATTAATGAAAGAACCCTGTTCATGTATTTAATCTAAACGCGTTATTTAAAAATCTTGTCCGCTAAACCTGATCCAATTCTTCCTGTCACTTTTTTTTTATCGACATCCATGCTTTAAACTTCATAGAACAGCTTTCACAGAGTTTTACGTGGAATTAGCCAGAGTGAAAACGAGCGTGAATCAGCTAAAACCAGGGACGCAACAACACTTTTCAATTACTCTAAGTTTTTGTGGATTATGATTAAATTTTCCTTACAAACGACATTTAACCTGTTCCCGTGAATTATCCTGTCACCTCAATTTGAGACGCTCTCCAAACGCCTCGGTATCACACCCTCCCCTACTTTAATCAATTATTCCCTTTCAAGCTCTCGCGTTAGACAAGGCTCGGCGTACACCACTGAACTTCCTCGTACAAGGGTGGGTGGTTCCTTTGTGACATAATTAGAGATATGTTAGGTGTATTGTCGTTAAGTTGTAATTTATTTATGATATAATTGTCTTGGGTCAAATTATCATAGTGGACTGCTAGCTTTTCATATCTCTCCTTATTAACATCCATTTAAGGTTAATTTTCCTTCTACCACGGGCCACAATTATTTTGTAGCTGACTTTTATAATGGTTAGTTTTTATAAATCTCTCTTTTGTTTATATTATTCAACACGTCGAAAGCAGAGTTAGTCTTTCAAATGTAATAATAGAGTTTACTACTTTTTACATTCACAGAACGTTTATACAGGGCAATTAGTATTAACATACCAGTGTTGTGGCATTAAAATATAATACACGTTGGTATTATTTCAATACTGAACAAATATATGGCATGATTAAACATTTCATATTATTCAAACATATTGTATATGCATGGATTGTATAATATTATTATACAATAAATAGTGTTTCAACTGTAAAAATATTATTAATAAAGTCATAGCTGAAACTAATCAGCACTTACAAAAAAATGTTGGCGTATTCATTATATTATATATATAATATTGTATATATAATTTTGACAGAAAACACCAGTTTTGGAAGGTACTGTCAATTTTAGCAGGTGCTGACACTTTTGAAGAAGGTGCAACCAATTTTTGTTTGAGATTTTATTTTTGATAGTTGTAACGAACATATGGATTACATTCATAGATTCGTCAGATACTAGTGCGTTGGCTCACTATAGCATGTAAGCATATTTGTTAAGAAAGGTTTAGTAAAGAATGGATTGATTATAGTTTTAATATTGGTTTACGATATTACTTTTCCATGTTTTCTACCCATGTCAAAAACTAATAACTACCTAAAATAATCGTTGAAAATTAATCTTAAGTAAGAAATAAGCTTTAACCGTTTTGGCGCGAGAAGCCGAAATTAGGTGGCAAGTGTTTGGGTGCCGTTTAGTAACCGACTAATAAACACATAAAGTTCTTTAAATTTAAAGAATGACAACTGGACATGGAAATAAAACCCGGAACCTTTATCTTACGTTGCCAATGCTCTAACCACTGAGCTGTCCAGGAATCGTTTCGTGCCTAGGGTCATTCTTCACTCATATCTTAAGGCGGAGTTTGGGATGGACATGCGGAACTCGTCAGCTACAAATATGTGTCCCTGGATGTGTCTGGATATCTCAGTAGTTAGAGCATTGGCGTATACTAAGCAAAAGGTTCCGGGTTAGATTTCCGTGTCCAGGTGTAATGGTTCAATTTAAAGAACTTGATATCTAGATGTGGCTATATCCATAATTAGCAAATATAATAGCTTTGCTATTTAATCCATCATAATAATATTTAAGGGAGCCACTATTCGTGGATATTTTTAAGTTTTAATAACTGATTATGATTAATCAAACAATATTATTTCTTATTTAAAATAAATATTTCAAACGTAATCAATCAGCTTTTGCGTTTTTATTGTAAGCTATTGCAATAAAAGTGAACTTAGCTTCGTTCAAATTATAAATGATCCCCAATGGCTTATAATAGTGTTTACTGATATACATATTATGTATATTAGTCTCAACACACTTATAAACCGTTGGGGATATATATTTATACCTGAACCCTTGTGGCCCTACGAGGGTTAAAATAGTCCTTGTTGATAACACATTGCCATATAAAGAGTTAGTTTCAGAAGAATGTTGCGCTTAGCAGAAGAGAAGAAAGATACAGCTAGAGATAGATAATAATTTTTATTTACAAAATTCTACTTAAATTAAAGTGGTAGATAATAATCATAATAATAAATGAACCAAAGTAGAAAGAGGGATATTTTCAAGACGTCTGCCGTGTGTGTTGTTAATGAATCAATGGTTAAACACTTACCAGGGAAAGCCAAATATTGGTTATTAGGAGTTGATTCTTCTCATCCTAGAGCAAGACACAACAGAAAGGGAAAAAAACAACCGTGTGTTAGTGAGACATGCACCCAGCTGAGCCGATCAGCGGCGGGCGGCCAGGGGGGAGGGCCGTCTTCAGCTTCACTCAGGGGTCAGAATAAGTCTTATTCTCTCTCTAAATAGTCAGTGTAAAAGTTCCCATAGTAAGTGTGCATAAGTGCGTCTCTGTCCATATGTGGTATCGTCAGTGTCTATATGCAATATTGTTCCTTAAAAATAGTCTTAGTTTGTGTCATCATTGTCGATGTCAATATTTCCAGCTTCAGCGTGTGTAAGCGTCAATATCATCAATATATGGGTCCATATACATCGTTGGCCTTAGTGTAAGCATAGTCAGCATAAATTCACGAGAGGATATTCAATGACAGTGGCTGTCAATAATTCCTAAACTAATGGGCGTCATCATAGTGGGCGTTATTGTGTGTAATCAGTAATCAGCGTCAGTTTAAGTGAGTGTCATAATTGTCGACATATACATTGTCAATGAGCGTCAGCATATCCAACGTGATTGGGCACTTGTGTGTGTCAAAGTGGTCATCATCAGTGTATGTTGGCATCGTCAATGAATTTCAATATTCTATTTAATATATGTCTGCGTTTCTAATGCATATTCGTCAACGTCTTCAATATGCGTCATTATCGTCATCGTTTTCAGGTTGGTGTCATAGTTTTTGGCGTAATTGACAACCTTCCGTCTTAAAATTTCCTCACTGTCATTTGGTCTAGTAAAAAGGCACGCAGGCACCACTGTGCCCTTACTCTAATATATAGTCCTCGTTATGCATCATCATCACTATCAGCGTGTGCTAGTGTCGTCAGTGTATGATGGCAACGTCGGTCATAGTGTTTTCTAAATGAAAAGTGGGGATTTTTGACATTAATCGTCTAGTTAAATCTTTCCCCCTTTCCCGTGGTAGAAAAGATATGCATTTCTAAACCAATCGAAAATGTCGAATAAAAAGTGGTTCTGTCATCCTCTTTGTCAAGTGCCTCTTGTCTTATTTAACTAAGAACGATCTCACCTCCCCTCTGACCTTAACAGCGTAAACATATTGCTCTAATAACAAAGTGGACGATATTGGAGGCGGCCGTATTGCGTTCAGTTTTTTTTTAAAGAAAATCTCACTTACCAAATTCAACCAAGCGTTTGTCGTCAGAATTTGATTCTTTTCGTCCTAGAAGAAGGGGAGAAAAAAGAAAGAAAACAAACAAACACATCACAGAAGAAGATCAGAGTGTTTGATTTTTGTTGTTGGAAACGGTGAAGTTATCGAGCAGTGAGGAGGTGGAGTCAGCGTTTCATCATCTCATATATCTGCTGTCACATTTGAAAGGAATACAAGAATATCAAAACACAGTGGGTCAAATAAAAAGAGTTGTACATTTATTTGAGACTACATTAAACAATTTTTAGAATAATTCATGCAATGCTTCATTTAATTCAATGGTCCCTATTTTTAGTTTTCAATAATTTAATATATATTTTAGAAAATGTCATAATAAATAGTTTCTAAAAAATATATTGTATTAATCTGAAGAAGGTGGAGAAGCTATATTACGAAACAATAATCTTTTTCTGAAAGCAAGAAAGCCGTACTTTATTTATATCTTGTGGATACCTATCGTGTACATCATTGCTTTAGGATTGGCAGTGGTAAACCAATCAATGCTCAGAATCGTAGGAATTCGCGTGGTATCCGTATCTGGGTCGATAGAACTACTCCCGCATATTTGTCGGGTGACGTGCCATTCCTCCAACACTTGTTTGCTAGATACATATGATACATGCATGTATTGGAATGTACTTTAAATAATATCAACAAAATAATAAGGTTGTATATGTTGTTTTTTTTACGTTTAGGTATATTCTTAATAAACAAAACCTATCGGGGTATTTAACTATTTAAGGATATATTTTTGTTAATAATGTGGCATTTTTTATTTGCTATATAGCTTAATGATTACATAAATACTCGATACAAGCAAGCGTAAACATATTATTTTAAATATATTAATCACTCGCCTTAACTATTTTTTCCCACTTTATATATAACATTAAAATATTTGATGTTGGGTCACATTATACTTTGCAATGATTACAAAATAATGACTATTTGTAATTATTTGTGAAATATACATATTTTGAAACATTTAAATACTTTTGAAATAAATACGAGTACTTTCATAATCTCAATATAAACATAATTTTATATTTTAAATTAATTAAAGATGACTTTACTAAAAATTTAATCAGAGTGAGTCTAATATTAATACTGACAAAATATAATTTGTGAGCACTGGTCTAGTTTTTTAAGAGCTATGTTTAAATGTTTAATTCAAAAATTACGACATAACTAGTCAAGCTGTCTCAGCGCAAACTGTATAAATATGACTGTTGGAATCTCAGAAGGATGGGCGGGCATTAGGTCATTTCCTCCAAATGTAGTTTGTATTATTTCATCCGTATACGAATGATGCTACTTTTCCTCTAGTGAACTTTTTCATTCATCATACCTAAACTGTATTCATTAATAAGCCTTGTGGTGATAGCATTGTTAGTATAAAAAAGTAAGCATACTTTGCCACGCTTTCTTAATTAATTAAAGTATTAGTTAGCAACAATTGTATTGAAATGTACGAAAAGAAATAATTAACAAACCCGAAAGTAAAATATATTAATACAATATTTTTAATTATTATAAACTACAAATTGTAAAAAATCTAATCATAATAAATAATTAAAACTACATTCTCAACTAATAATATAATAGAACTTAAACATGTTTTAAATTATACTTTGTATTTAACAAACCCATACATTTTATAATTTCTAATTATTTGCAAGCTTACTATAAAGTAAGGGTATTTGTTTATATTTGTTTTTCATACAATAAATACTCGTAATAACTTTTAAACATTAAAACTTTAGTGCAAATATGTCAAAAT
Source organism: Timema bartmani (assembly GCA_902151455.1). Classification (NCBI taxonomy): domain Eukaryota; kingdom Metazoa; phylum Arthropoda; class Insecta; order Phasmatodea; family Timematidae; genus Timema; species Timema bartmani. The sequence goes on along the minus strand of CABFWB010000061.1, from coordinate 443,319 downwards.
ACCATAAAATTGTTTTAAACGAAGTGAAGTACTAAAACAACATAATCTACAGAATTTACATTCAGATTTAAATTAGGTGTGGTAGCTATTTAAATCATTCAAAAATATCAATCGTAGTTTAACATTTATTTGGGTATGTGACAAGTGGAAAAGATTATTATTTTCTTTATTCTGTGATGCCTTTTAAGAACTCACCTGAAAATGTCCTGTAGCGTAAATAAAACTATTAGGTTATTTTTTAAATAAAAACATGGAATTTTAAGCGTGTTTATCTTACAATATAGTTTTTTTTTCTGTCGGTAAAGTTTTTATTTTACAAAAGCCTTTAGATTATTTGGCATACGTGTTTGGACGCTTTTTCTTTAAATATACCGTTTTTCCCTACAAAATATTCCCAGTAAAGAAAATGTTTTTAAATAACTGATTTTAAATCTATATAAATTATTAAATAATAAATAAAAATCGCTCAAATTTAGAATTTAATTTTGATACCAAATAAATCACAACAAAGGAAAGTTGTAAAATGACCAAGGTAGAATTTCAGAAATACATTATAAAAATTACATTAGCTCGTTTTATATCGTAGTTTTTATTTAGTTAATTTTTTTCATTGCATCCTTTTTAGTCGTAATATAAGCGCTTATTTATCAATGTTTATTTGAAAATGGTCAAAATAACTGAATAACGTTTTGCAAACTCCATACAAGTCAAAAATATTGACAACATTTTGTTCTAAAAATATATACTGTACTTTAAAAAGGAAATACTCTCAAACAATATAACTAATTTAAATCTCAGGATCATAAGCACCTCATTTATCTTGAAAGATATAAATATTACATTTACCTATTGTAGTATAACACTATATAGAATAAACTATTGTTTAAACCAGGGGTGGGGAACCTTTTGACACTAGAGGGCCACATTGCATGTCACTTCACGAATTCCTTATAATGCCGCACACTTCATGTACAGTAAGTTTAACAAAATTATATGTAAATTACCTAAATATAAGTTAATGTCTTTTAAGGAACCCATAAACGAACAAACTGTTTTCAATCTAATTTTTTCCTTTTTATTTAACGAGGACAGATTTCAATGTTTTATAAATGTATTATATAAATCCAGAGAGGGACACTTTTTTAAAAATATATGTAAATATTATAAATTATTTAACAGAAACACTTTTTTCGCTTTTTCTAGAAATTTATATCTATGGACCTTGATTAATTTTTTAATTCAACTTTAGATATGTATTGCACAATCATGCTTAAAAATATATCAACATATTGTAATAAGGATTATAAAATCTAATAGAAAATCACTCAAGAATGGAGTTCTACAAACTAATCATCTCAACAGATATTAAAACACTATATTTTATTATATTGTAGGAATACAATTTGAGTTTGAGAATGTATAATTTATAAATGATGAAGATATATTATTGACAGAATATGAGAAAAGGCCAAATAAAACACCTCAAAATGCCTAAGATTCCCCATCCCTGATGGACCTCATCAAGGTAAACGGAATGTATAGAAAGCTATTGCACATATTACTAACATTTTATACACTGTTATCTAGCAGGTAATTAAGTTAGGCCTACAATTGGATTTTATTTTAAAAATTAATAACCTATTGTATAACGGATGTAATTTACGATTTACTTAATTCTAGCGTTGAATATAAGTGACTAACATTCTTAGTTTATGAAAGGGCTTTGAATATAAAGAGTAATATCACCATTATATGGAGTCTCTAACTTACCACGTCAATGATCTGTTGAAGGGTGAGACCGAATTTGACCTCCAGTGGCTCCGACTCGTTGGATACGGGCCTCTCCAGGGTGTTGTAGTGGTCCAGCAGGGCATTCAACAACCTCCTCTCGTGCGGGCCTTGCTCTGTGCCTGTAACCACGCCACCTATATCAACTTTACCACTGACACCAGCAGTCAACAGTACATGTACAATACATTGTGTAATATATACTTGCTGTATATTTGCATGTAACACTTCCTCTGAATCAACTTTACCACTGACACCAGCAGTCAACAGTACATGTACAATACATTGTGTAAAGTATACCTGCTGTATATTTGCATGTAACACTTCCTCTGAATCAACATTTACCACTGACACCAGCAGTCAACAGTACATGTACAATACATTGTGTAATATATACTTGCTGTATATTTGCATGTAACACTTCCTCTGAATCAACTTTACCACTGACACCAGCAGTCAACAGTACATGTACAATACATTGTGTAAAGTATACCTGCTGTATATTTGCATGTAACACTTCCTCTGAATCAACATTACCACTGACACCAGCAGTCAACAGTACATGTACAATACACTGTGTAAAGTATACCTGCTGTATATTTGCATGTAACACTTCCTCTGAATCAACATTACCACTGAAACTAGCAGTCAACAGTTCATGTACAATACATTGTTTAAAGTATACCTGCTGTATATTTGCATGTAACACTTCCTCTGAATCAACTTTACCACTGACACCAACAGTCAACAGTACATGTACAATACACTGTGTAAAGTATACCTGCTGTATTTTTGCCTGTAACATATTATGCGTATTACCTAAACAGATAGTAAAACGCAGTGATAAAAAAATCAAAATAAAATAGCAAGCTTACTCGGCACTGAACTAGTTAAAAATATCGTTTGTTTATATTTCGATGTAATTGTTTGGAGCTAAACTATGTTGTTGCTGACAACTGACGTTCTAATTCTGCAATATTTCCATTACTAAATCAGCAAGATGGGCATTTTATCAGCAAGTACCTGTGAGATTGTTACAATATTAAGAAAAGATATAGATTATTCAAACGATGGATAAAATTAGATATAAAATAATTGCAAATCTAAACATAAATATTAACTATAAAGTAATCATTGATAGTCAAAATGAGATAATATTAAAATATTTTATATATTTTTATTATTTAATTACTTATTTTCAACATAATTCCAATAATATTTGTTTTTAATTTGTTTATGCGTATGTATATTTTCTTTCTTTTAAGAATTGTTTTAGAGATATTTAGGTTTTTTGATTAATTTGTGTAACTTTTACTGTCCTTTGGTAAGAATATAAATATTTAGCTTTGTTCTCCTTAATTTTACAGTTTTTTCAAATTAAAATACCTCACTTTTAATGTTAACAGTAAAATTTGAGCAAATGCAAATTATTTACAGCAGGGGTCGGCAACTGGTCGATTTCACGGATATTTTCAGTCAATCACGTAAGGAAAGTTTAAAGTCGGTAAAAGTAGATCCTTGAAGCTTATAAACTCACAAATGTATCAAGAACTTATTCAAATAAATTTTGAGTGCAACCAAAACATCTTTACTCGGCTGTAATCGGTAATACTATAAGAAAATTAAATAGTTTAATATGAAAATATAATCTATTTTACAGGACCTTTGTTAAGTTGACCGTGGACCAAAAAGGCTGCCAACCGCTGATTTACAGTTACTCTTATATATTAAGAATAAATGTAAATATTTTGCATTTGCTCACATTTTACTGTAAACATTAAAGGTGAGGTATTTTAATTTAAAAAGCTGTAGAGTAAAGAAGAATAAAGATAATGATTAATATAGCTAGATAAATTAGTTAGTTGACAGCAATTGTTAATTATGTTCAATTTAAAGTTTTCCCTTGATATTTAACTTCAATATTAAGTTTACACTGAACCGTATTTTAGTTAGCAGTTAGTAATAAAACACTGTAAAAAGTAAATAAAAATAAAACTTTTTTTTATCAAGAGTAAGTTAAACTAAAATGTAGAATATAGATTTTATTTTATTTTATTCGCAGCAATTTTGTTTTATGTATATAAGGGATTTTGAAATTTTTATAATAGTTAGTTCCTATTAGTTCGAGCACAAATGGCAATATACATTAATATTTGCCTGATCAACATTTCGTTCACTTGTAGCCCCTTATGTTTAAACTAAAATTTTTGCGATTATAATACACAGTCTTTTACTTTATGAGTATTATTATTTATTTAAACTTAACCATTTTTCTCGAATAGTCCGCACTCTCGCCGAAATGTTTGCACTGATTTTCAACGGGACGTGGCTTTGTAGGAGTGAACGTACTCCAAAATGCTATTTTTCTGCTATATAAATTTGAGAAATCAAAGATATTTAAAATTTAAAAAACCTTAGCATAGATTTAAGAATTGGAATCCGCAACATAAACAATATCGAGGCTAGATTTGAGGTGTGTAAAGGGGTGACTGGGTGAGGGGTTGTCTAGTTGAATTATAATCTTAAGGGTCAACTTTGATATAAAGAAGAGTCTCGTTGGTTTTAGTTAGACAGGATAGGCCCATCTCGAACAATCAAAAACTCGATTTTACACGAAATAGTCTTAAATAAACGGTACGGAACTCCGCATGGACTTTCTCACTTCATTGTTTAAATATGGAGCTATTTTCTCAAAACTCTTAAAATATGTGAAACGAAATAATATACATTAGCAAACACGAACTATTGTCGACATTTTATTAGGGGTTGCACAACTTATGGTTATCGCATTGCTATTAAATTCCTTATTTATAAATTTAGTGCTATAAAAAGATAAATATTGACTAGGGGCCATGAGACGTCGACATCCATCAACATCTCAGGCTAGATTTTTTTTACGGTCGTAATACTTTACCTTTAGTTTTAATAAAGTTAAAAAATATAGTTCTTTGCGTATAACTTGAAAATGAAATGGTATATAAAAATATGTTTCATATAAAATGTTTGTATTATACATTCATCTATTTATTTGAAATTATATGTAATTTCATACCTTAAATGGTTACAAAGAGATGAACAAAAATGAGAAATTACGCATCTGACCGGAACACTTAAAGTCATTTTGGCGAAAAATGTAGAGTAACAATTTTGTTTATAATATAGATCAATGCTCGGAAATGAAATTTAATCAAAATCGTTAGAACAGATTTTTATAAAATCAATTTTTTCTCTTTTCGCCCATAAGTAAACTATCCTTAAGTTTAGGGTTCGGTATCCGATTCCAAAAATCCCTCGGGGCAGCCTTATGAAAACCCTAGATACCAAGTTTTAATCCAATCGGTAAAATAGTTTAGGCTCTACTCCGAGGTACAGACACACAGACGGCAATCCAAAAACAACTTTTTCGGATTCAGGGTGTCATGAAACGTCGACATTCCTCAAAATCTTGAGTTCGATTCTTTTGACGATCACAATACTTTCTCTACCTGTAAGGTAGAGAGAAAGTAATAAGCTTAAAAATTGTTTTACATATTTGATTTTAAATTTAAAAATTTTTAAAAATCGTAAATATAAATCAGGATCGTGAATATTTTTTTCGACTTTATTGTTCAGTTATAATGATGTAAATTCATACTGAGGTAGGGTTTTTTTCATCGAATTCAAGTCAGTGGGATAAGTCTCAGCTCTTTATATAAAGACAAAGTGGTCGAAAAAGCCGGTTACATAATAATTAAGGTAATATATAAAACAAGTGAGGTTAGTAAAAAGATAAAAAGATTTCTAATTCTCAAATTATTGGATTGTATTATCCCCAAAGTTTAGTCAAGGTGCGGAGTATTTAATAAATTCACACTCTTTCAAAAATGAACTAAACAATAAGGGTAATTTGTAGGGAACACTATAACTTAAGGCATTTACATAATACATTATATCATAATATTTTGTGTAATTAATTATTTCCAAATTAATTTATACATTTTATATAGCACAAAAGCTACACAAATGTAATCATAGATACAGTAATTGTTTGATGTATATTATGTTATAAAATATTTACAATGAGTTAGATCCAAAATGATCTATCCAAAATATGTAATAGAGTATCTGGAATGTAGCATGTGTCCTATAGATTGTATTTTATCCGGCCATTTGAATGTTTGTGTTTGTAAATGTGTGTTATACTTACGCAAATGTTTTCATCTTGATTAATACACTATAAATAAAATCCTACACATTTTTCTGGTTTGGTGTTTACTTAACCATTCCCTTTCAAATTTAAATTATGGATCAAAATATAACACGACTAAAATTTTAGCCACTAGCCCTAATAAATAGAAAAAATGTATACAATAATGCTGATGGAATTATATTTCAATCACGTTGTTTGCTTTAGAGAAGAAACAATTTATTAGTTCGTAATTAAATTAAACGTAAATAAAGCATTTATAACCAATTCAAATATAATATCAATTTAATTTAAAAGGGACATATTGACAATAACATCGATTCGATGACCCATGACTTCTTATTTTAATTATCTACCACTGAGATATCAAAGCTCAGCTTATACATAAGGCTACTTTTCACTCATTATTTGGGGCAATACGATGGTCTAAATAAATAATAAAATAAATACATCATAGTTGTTTCTATTTAAACTCTTACTTTGTGTTTACCTAAGAATTTTAAATACTTTTACTAAACGCGGGGAGTATACAACCCCACGTCTTGCGAACTAACTTAACCTAAACCCTGATATTTATAGGAAACCCACTTTTGATCACCAACATTGATTGATAGTTATTAACCTCTATCAATCTAGAAATATGTTTTATTTGATTTATTAATTATGAAGCTCACTTAAAAAGTTATCAAAAGCTTAAAATAATATTTTCTCGTGGATTACTGTATAATTTATCTTTACGTTGTTAATTAAATGGTCTAAGAATATATAAAACGTTTCAATACTTTTATTCCGCCATTGTGGCAGCATGTGTTTACAGTTTTCAAATAACAGGCTTCCTGTGAAAATCAGACTTTAGGCCAGTATGATTTATGTTACACGGACCGATCTAATTAGCTTGTTCGCAGAAGGAAACCGTTAATAATAGTATGGTTACTATTTAGATTATAGAGCAACACTCAGACCTAATCGATGGTCTTGTGTCAGATTGGATTGCCGCTAATGGAGAGATCGAAGTTCGAGTGCCAGCCTAGTGTGTTGAGATGGTTTTTGCTAAATGGTTCACCAATCTTTATCCACGTAAATTCAGGTACATTTACTATTCATATCGTAATTAATGTATGCGTATAGCCCAATGGGTACTAAAGCCGCGGTGAAAACAAAGACCAGAATTATATAAAGTCTCTTTGGCAAGTGGTATCCCATTTCACTAGGACGGGCTGCGGCTAAATCGATAGTGTGATATTGATCGTGGGAAAATATGAAATAAACAAATATTCTAATATAATGAAAATGTAAATATAGTTAAAATAAATATATATTCTATTTAATAATGGTGCAAAAAACTATATCGTAAAATAATTATTTAAAAAATATTAATATATTTTCGAGATGTTTATGACGCAAAAAGTATTATTGTGAAACATAGAACCAATTAAATCATCAGTAGTAGTCACGTGGACTAGATCTCAAGCCTGTCTGGTAACAGAAAGGTCAGGGCTAGAATCCCTGCAAGGTGTATTGAAGATGGTTTTTCATTAATAGTTCCCCACCCTCCTTCCACGTAGTGAGTATTTATTTCCCCTAAAAATTTGCCTTTTTCGTCCCTACCCCATTAATGTAGTTTAATGCCTGGTATTCAGTGGGGTATTAAAAGCCCTTAGGACCCTAGGCCCAATTTGCTCTGCGCACCCCCTAAAAAAACCCCAACCAACAACTAGGCATTCACACTGGTCTACTATAATAGACATGGATATTGCAAGAGCAATTTAGGTTTCAAGGAAAGCTTTTGTTCTATTTGAATGACTTTTTTTTAAATATGTTGAACTAAAATAAAAAATTAATTTGTTGGTTCCAGCTTTGAAAAACATGAAACTTTCACTTGAAACATAGTTTTTTGATGGAAAATATAATTATTATTTTAAAAGATATTTTTATTCAAACTCAAACAAAAGACAATACATTAGTACAATCATGTCATATTATGATCACTAAGGAAATATAAACACATAGCAGTAGTTTTTTTAAGTTAGGAAAAACTATTGACTTTAAAATTTGAAGCTGATGCGCTAAAACATGTTTTAAAATTACTATAAGATATTTTTATTTGAACTATCAAAAGATAATAAATACATTATTAGAATCATATTCATATTATAGTAGCATTGTTTTTTAAGTTATGAATACGATGCGTTAAAAAACATTTTAACAAATAAATTACAAATCAAATTTGCGTGCTTTCATGGATGAGAATTCCTTAATAATGTCATCGAAATTAATATCACGCAGCATTTCAGCATTTGCTGCAAAACTGGTTAAGCTTGACAATCTTGAATCTGTGAATGAGCTACGAAGATAATTTTTTACTCTTTTTGAAATACTAAATGATCTCTCACCAGATTCATTCGTTGATATCATACACAACAAAATTCTCAGAGCCGTTTCAACGTTAGGTAAAAGAGTTGTTAACTGTGTTTCAAAAACTTAGCAGGCAACTGGTGGTCCTTTACATCTAAGTTAAAAGCCTCGATGCACGTCTTGAAATGTATAAATTCTTCACTAAGAGCTGAGGAAAGGTCATCAGGATATTTCTGAACCAAGACAGAAGCTTTCTCCCTAATTTCTTCATTTTCCAAGATAAGCAATTTATTTAAGCAACCAAAAACTTCATTTTGTTCGAAGTAAACTTTCGATCTGTTTTTTAATTCAGTGAAAATGTTGTCGATTATGACATAAAATGTATTTACAATCATGACTTGTTTCCCATTCAATCTGTAGAAATCATAATTATCCTTTGTTTCATCATGAAATGCTTATTTATTTCTTGCCCTCTTTGAATCTGAATCATAGTCAGCAGTTTTAATTTTGCACAATTCCATACCCTTCATCTCATAATAGTCAAACCGTTCTCGTGATCCTTGTACATATTATTTAAGGGATTTTTATAAATTGCAAATTAATTCTTTAGTAGTCAATGTTAGTTCTTTTCACAGTTTTACTTGCCGCATAAAAGCGTTATAGAATATCATTAATCATTAATATATTTTTTTAAATATTCCTCTGGCCTGCGGCCCTCCAGAGCCTGCGGCCCCTAGTTCCGGGCCTAACGGGTTATCCGTCACTGCTGGTATTAATACAAGGTGAAAAAACTTCAACAATAAAAAACCAACTAAAAATTTCTGATATATTGACTAAATATTCTGTCCACTCAGCTTCATTCAAAATATATAAAAAAATAATAATTATTGCTATTCAAAGGCTCACCCTTTCCAAACCCAATATCTGTGAGTATCTAGATTAATAATATAAAGAGTTTGTTTGTCTGTCTCTCTGTTATGACCATTGCACGATATCTATCGCACGCAGAATGCCGTAATTTAAAAAAATTATAAGCCCTGTAATCTGACACCTTAGTTCAGTCGGTAGCTTGTCTAACAACTAAGCAAAGGGTTCCGGGTTCTATTCCCGACATGGCCGAACAATTTATCATTGATGAAACTATGGGTTAATCCTTTCACATTGTTGAATTAACGGTCGGTGACTGATTGTTGTGCCTATCCTAGACTTAGATAGATTATAAGGCATGTGAAGCTACGACAGGCCTAACCAGCCGATAGTGGAAAATGTATGGCTTGAATAAAAAAAACTAACCCAAGCTACAGGCTAAAAACAGTAATGGATGGAAAGTAAAGTAGCCCCTTAGCACCGAACGTGTGTATATTGAAACAGGAATTTTAAAAAAATATTATATTTTTTAAATTAAATAAAAACCTGGTTGGAAGCAAAAAGGCCATGGGAAACGCCGGGTACTTAACCTAGTTAAATTATGGCAGCAACATTTTATGGTACCCGCACTGTACAAAATGTTAATCAGTCACGTACGGAAGTGAATAGAAACATGATCATCATTACCCCAGGGCACTAACAATCAATACTGACCCCACTATCAACAGCAGGACGTCAACACTCTCAACCCCTAATGACAATAATCTCCCCCTAACAGAAACACCCCTTAACACGTCGCTGATGACATTAGGTACTTAGGGATCACATCTACCATCTCCCGCGATGACATTTGACTAACATTTTGGTAACCTACATTGGGTTTTTAAAAGGGTCAACGTGCGGTCTGATATAATTTTAAATATACTTTTAAGGGCGTCTTTCTTAAAATATATTAAACTAATCTTATTTTCTTGGTTTGATTCAAATAATATCTAATACACAATTAATAAATAAGCGTTGTGAAGGCTTTTTGGGAATAATGATTTACTAAAGGTATTTTTTAATCCACATTTAAAAAATATTACAGCAAACTAAATAAATATATTTTACAATAATTATGTTTAGGTAAAAATTCCCCGCTAAACCAAACCAATGATATTTAACGTTTTAATGTTTCTTAGCACAATAAAGTGAAGTACATATTTGGAAGGAAATAATAATTTCAATTTATTAGGGTGAAGTCGACTTCGATTGTTTTGGGGTAGAGTGCGCGCCTCAGGACCCGATGTTGTGGGTTCAAACCCATCCGGGGTTGACGGATATTTCTTGAGCGATACAAATCCGTAGAACAACTTCCGTCGGAGGAGAATTAAAGCCGTCGGTCCCAAGTCAAGTGTGGCTTGTCCAAGAATCCTTGAAGATATGTGAAAATAATATCTTTCCCGGCAAAATTAGTATGTCTATTCACCCTCGCTCATAGAAATTCTTATGTGCTGATATAATTAGTCGGTTCATAAGATACCTCATATATAAATACCTCATATATGTTAGTAGGGCGTATAATCCTAACGTGTATAAAGACGTGGTGCTAAAAAAAAGTGTAGGTCTGAACCAAAATAATGATAGAAACACAATACTAATTAATACCTCACAAATGATTGAAACGTACCTAAGAAGTTTATCTAACAGTTGTAGTTTGCCTTTTAAAGATTACATTAGTTAACATTTCCAACTGTTATCAGTAGGTGGATTCATTGGTGCTAAGCTCAACAGAGCCATATTTATATTTACTCCTAGTGTTAGGTCTGACACCTGTGTTTTGGCTTGTACCAATTTAAATAAAAAAGAACAAGGAAAGTTGCTAAGAGTAAGTACACCGATATTTGCCTGAAACTGTGAAAACATCACTTGATAAAACCAACTCTAGAGAATTAGTTTTTATTGGTGTATTTTAAGTACATTTTTTGATTTTTTGATTTTTGATTATATCATCAACATATGACTAACACACTAGCCTGTTACTAAGAAAAACGCAACATTCAGTCCCCCATACGACAATTTTACCAAAAATGAATCTTCGGCCATGTCGGGATTATAGACCCGGAACCATTATGTCAGTTGGGACACGCGCTACTGACTGTGGCAAGTCAAAACTGATTACTAACGGTGACAATGTGTAATGAGAGTGGACCGATCGACCATCACTGAGGTTAGTTGGTTTCTTCAACAGAAAGTATAATTATTATGGTATAGTAATTTGCTGCATATATATTCAAATATTTAACATTGTCTCGACAATTACAACAAAATCCAGCTGATTGAACTAAACAAACGAGGAAGTATATTGTTTTCCATATGAATGTAAAATTGACCAAACATTGTAGTGTGGCCAATATTATAAATCCAACTCTGTAGTGTTCAACCCTATAACTGTCTCACAGTGCTCTACTCTTCATGCTCAGGGAAAGTGTAAATAGTGTTTCCCGCTCTGCAACTTTAGAACGTCACTACACATAAAAGGGAGGTGCTTTTTGCCCGTATTTTTTTCTCAAAAATAATTTAGAATGGTTCGTCTTTTAACATAACGTACCCATGTTGAATCAAAAGAAAACAAAGTTTATTCCAAGACAACATTTTCATATTTTACTTTGAACATTTCAAGAGCTATAACACGTTTTCATTTTTTTTTTATATTTCCTACATTGCAGATGTTGTTCGTTACTATTATTACAGCCACCATAAAATTATTGGTTTTCCCATACAATTGGAACGAGACTTTTGACGTGATATTTGGAAACTCGTGAAATGAGACACAATGTTACTTTACATATTTTGTGAAAAATTAGTAATTTAAAATTTTAGTTAGTAGTTTGTATTGTTTTCACTAGAAAAATCTGTGAATGTTATTTAATATAGCATGATTCTTCCATATAAATAACGATGTTCGTTTATAAGCTACAAAATGGCAACTCCGCCCGGTGGTTAAAGGGCAACGCTAACGTAAAACCCAATGGGTCAGAAAGAGATGGTAAGAGCCTATATTGCAAGTAGATAATGATTCCTATGTCTACATTAACACCATTGGGGGAGAGTTAGGGAAAAAGTTGAAAAGTTATAAGTAGTGTAATGTTTCTGTTAAACTCAACTGTTTCGATACTGAATAGTTAATTTCCTTTTGCCTTTACTTACAACCTCTCCAAGAACCTCATCCCCTTATCACGGCTACAGGGGCTTAAGTGCTGTCCCAAGGGATACAACAAAGTAATAGTTCATTGAGCGGCTCTCACCTTTATTCGTGTCTTTCTCCATTCCAGTGTTCATTCAACCTGTCTTCTTCTGCGAGGCTCTGCCTTCACAGTTTGCTTAACTTAACAGTAATTTGTTTCTTTTTATTAGCATTAAGGTGGGGTGCTAGTGAGCGTGAGTTTAGTGAAGTATTTTTGAAGTTTTTATAGTATAAACATTTTTTGAACAAAATAAATCAAATATTTCTTCTATAGAAACATATAGTTTAGTTTTCTGCACATGCTAATCTCAACAGTCCTTGAATATCTGTCAGATGTGTCCTGGAATTTAATGACAAATTTTTCTCTTAATTAAAAAAGTTTGTCACCAAATGCCACCATGCTCATGCCAGATATTCAAAAACGGTTGAGATTAGCACGTGCAGAAAACTAAACTCTATGTTTCTATAGAAGAAAAATTTGATTTATTTTGTTCAAAAAATGTTTATGCTATAAAAACTGCAAAATTAGCGGAATAAATTCGCGCTCACTAGCACCCAACCTTAAGTGTGTTTGTGAAGCTAATGGCCATTTCCTTAACGTCTATGTTCTTAGAATTCCTTTGGTTTTCTATCTTATTTTCATGGGTGATGTCATGGTTATACTAGTGAACATTAATTTTAAATTCACACACACGTTATTTTTTGTACCACGTCTTATTACTAGCCGTCTCGGCTATCGATATATTTACACTAATGCAGCATAATTAGATAAATAAATTAAATTGCATTTGCGTGGAGGTAGATGGGAAAGCCATTTAGGAAAAAACCAGCCTCAAGACACTTGGTCAGGATTCAAATGACTGCCTTCACATCTAGGGCAAACTAAATCACACTAGGCTTATACCTTAGTCCGTGTACCCACCGAAGTGGGATGCAAATAAACATACTAAAGAACTACGTAGGGATCAACGTGAGCCAATTATATAATTACTAGTATCTCTGTGAAAGGTTTATGTATATTACTAATGTATGTGTCTTTCTGCAGCTTTTAGAAGCCCCTAGAAAGTTGAAACTTCACACACTTATAGCATAGTCCAGATGACAAAGCCTAATAGAGCCGGATTTCCGTTTTTTTTGTCTGATACTAAAAATATAAGTTTCAATTTAACTATTCAAATCTAGTTAGCCTTTCGCATCGGTTAGCATGTAGGCTAAAGCATCAACTTTGTCTAGCCTGATTTTCTTTCTAAATGCTTTTCCACGCCAGTTCAGGAATATTTCCTCTTAACTTCTGCGTTTACAGTCCTTACCCTATTAATGTGAATATTTGGATTGCTCGGATGGGTAGTAAGATGTGGGGAGCAAAAAATATCTACTAGAGTAAAAAAAAAAGACTGTGTTACATTTATTTAGCTAAAAGGAAGTTCCACTTTCTAAATAAACTGTCCTTTATGGTAAATAGTGTGTCCAGCCTAATGAGTGAGGAGTATTTATGAATCTTAAATTATTTTTGATTTTATTATTTGTACAAATGCCTTCAAGAAATTCTTCTTCAAAAAAAATTTTTTTTTTCAATATTAACATCAATCTAACTTTTATGGTCTTGTTTGTTTCTATCTTGAGACTTACATATTGGATTGAATCGGACTTTTTTTCTTGGCATTTTCGGAGACAGTTATTATAAAATCACTGCTGGGAGACGGACAAGGTAGTTTACATTTCAATGGAACAAAATACAAACTAGAATCACGTTTTTTATTTTTGTGTTGTGGATGAAGTAAATAAATTATATCTTTGAAACGTACAGGAGTATATAATGAAAGTGATAGAATAAGGCATATAAAAGTAGTGAACTAACTTACGCAAAGCTAGAACCAAAAGTTCAGTAAAAATTCCACGTGCCCCCCGATGACGGTAGGTACAGTTAAGATTTTTACTTTTAATAGTATTAAACTCAAATAATTTATGTAATATAATAAAAAAAAATCTATGGGTGGTTATTTTTCAATATGTCTAAAATATGTTCATTAACAGAGATTCAAACTCGGTACCACCAAATTCCTCTTTAGGAAAACGTTTCACATGTATATTTTTTATATAATAGATATAATTAATGTAATAATTATTTAAGTAATTTTATAAAATTGTATCTTATTGTTTTAAGCCACAAATAATTCTAGAGTAGGATCGCCTTAGGCGGAGCTTTTTAAGAAGCATAAAAAATAATTGCATAGTACGTGCCATTGACATAAGCTCACCATATTTATCTTACAACGGTTAAAACTGACAGCTTGGGGCACACGAATATAATATGAAAGAAAATAAATGAACTTTAAACTGTAAAAGGGTAGGCCTATGTCTAAGGTGATCCGACGATACAATTGGAAGAGAGGTTAGTACCACAGCCTAGGCTCAGGGATTAAAGTGGCCAACCCCATGTCTAAGGGACCCTGATTCGATTCCGGGTGATGTTGGCGAAGATATTACTCGTTGTTTTCAAGTCTATTTTGTTATCCAATTAGTAAATATCTAGGTGCTAAATCTGAGTGTGTAGTACTAGGTGTACTGTCCTAGGTTCAGATAGTTTGAAATGTGTGTACTGTCTGGAAAGTGCACATTTAAAAATATCCCAATAATAGTCGACACACAAACTCAAAAAAAGTTGTTTCATAATATTTCAAACACGTATTTCCTGTTTGTAGCATTATTTAATTGAACCAGCAAATTTTTGTGACATTGATCCATTGAAAAACACACACACATATATTCACACATACACACATACACACACACAATGTCAAAAAAAGTTGGCTAACTCCTCCTTATCCTCGAACAGCCCCCTAGTTTTAAAAAAAACTCTCCACGACTTCTGTTGAATTGCTGTTAGTGTGCTGTCAGCTGGCTGATATTGGTTGCTAGGCAACCATCCATCCAACCCAGCCGCGTCCCCTTTCCCTTCAACCCGCTATGCCTTGTTCCAGTCTACCCCTCAGCCCCCTACTTTATCAGTGGGCCGCACCAAGCTTCTTTGTTAGCTGGGGTACAGACTACCGAGGTCGATACATCTGTGCGAACAGGGCTGCTTGCTTGCATATAAACATATAGATTACCACCCAACCTTGCCCTGACCATTAATGGGGTATGTCATTCGGAAGAAGATACACCCTCACTCCCTGACGCCAACACAAATAAATAACTGTGAAGTAGAGGAGGGTTATTTTTGTAACACCATCTGATTGGAACATGCTCTGTTTCGAGATGTGATTTATTGCAGTCATTTCAAATACATTCATAAAACTGTAAATGCACGTTAAGCATTGAATGGAGGTGTTGTATGTTCGATAGGTTATTGGTCATTGTTGCGATAAAAAAAAATCACTGTTTAATGGCCCGTACAGTTAAAGGTGAATTTTTTTTTTAATACACATGTCAAAATGTAACTAAATATACATTTCAAGCTCATAACAATTTGTAATGTACTGACTAGACTTAGATAAGAGTGATATGTGTAATAAATGGGATTGTTCTATCAGTGAAAGAGCGCACACATGATTGTATGAAATATTAGTCACGTTATGACATAGTACACTTAGTTATACCCATATTTTAGCAACTCTTACATTGAAGAGAGGAGCCAGATTCATAGTCAGACTTGATGCGCCTCAAGTGCGGCTCAAAACTATATACAAGACGACACCTACCTAAAATCGAATGGAATGGACTAGTTTCTGGTCTAGGTAAGTGTTGTCTTGTATTTAATATTGAGCCGCACTTGAGGCGTAGTAAGTCTATGAATTTGGCCCTATACCTTTTGGGACACTTCAAAGGAGCTGAAGAGCTATCGGAAAATTTAATACCGTTTTTAATTAGTCTTGAATGTTTACAAGACTTGAATATTACCTTTAGTGTAAAATATTTAATTGAAAAAATACCACCTAATTTTGTGTTTTTTAATTCAAAATATTTATAATCAGTGTAATCAGATTATTCAACTTATCTCATCATCGCAAGCGAAGATTTGCAAGGTGTCAGCGTGAAAATACCAACAAAAAATAAAATCAGTGTTTTAACACTGTAAATTAATTACCTAATAAATACAAATTTATACTGTAAATTTTAATAAAACCTATTTTCACCATTCGTGTTACACCATGTCGCATGTACTAGTATCGTAATTAGCTGATGCCTTAAGAGGATTTAAAATATAAAGCAAGGGTTGACAGTTTTGATAAGATATAATTATATTATTATGACAATTGTCAAAGTAGCTACGACAACCCTAGCAAGCCGGTAGGGGAAAATATATGGCTTGAATAAAAAAGTGATCCAGGAAATAGACTGCAAACTGTAATGGAAGTAAAAAAAAGCTGTCAAAGTGTGAGAAAAATTGCGTCTTTGATATTTAATCATTTCAATCTCATTCCATTGTTTTATTTGTTTTTTTATGCACCGCGTCTTAATACTCATCTAGGCTATTCGCATATTTACGCTAATGAAATAGGAATGAGTGAAATATAAAATTTATCCGAAATTGTATGCCGGTAGAGTGGGAAAACATTAAGAAAAAAATCGTCCTCCCTACATCCGACCAGGATACGAATCCCGATATTTCTGTCATAGTCAATGAGGCTTATTGCGAGAGTGATATTCGACCACCAAAGCTGGTAATTCCATTGAACTCTCATTGGTTAAATCTCACTCCCACGCTTCCATGCTCTTTCAAAACTCCTTAGCTTTACTGTATTTTCATTTTATATCATTTGAATAGAATTTTAGGCTATATTCCAAATGTATTATCTCAATATTGAGAGGACAGTCTTTTGGAGCGTTGAAACTTAAACGCTCAATCGTCTCGCAGCTTGTGGGTTTTTATTTAAATAAATTATGGTTTAGCACAAAATTAAGTTGACATATATACAAACCTACTCAATTTTACGATTTGAACTAGATAAGAAATATAATATTATGTGAAATGGTAGAACTTTATAATTTTAATTTACGTTTTACACAAACTGTTGCACTCCTGTGATTAAGGTAAAGGTTGCAAGAAACTAGATCTGGCCTTCCTTGCAAAAATGAAGTCTTCTTTGTTACGGCCCAACAGAAAGTTTTACTTTATTTGAGTACTTTTGATATGGTTTAAAAGCTTCAGTACAGCATTTTCTTAAGAAATATCGCAGTGGGAGGAGTTTCAGTTTCAGGAGGGTGGCGGCTTTAATACTTAAAAATAACCCATCCTAATTTTCGAAGAAGGAAAGGCGATAATTACTTTAATTTTGAATAGAAAAGGTTACAATTCATAATAACACAGGGAACTTAATAAATTGATGCGAAATTAATTTTGAGCCTAGCTTTTAACGATAGGGACAGGCAGCAATATAAATAGAGTGTTCTGAGAAAGGCCCTGTACTAGTACTCGATTAAAGCACCGCTCGACGCGCGCGTCATACAGCCTCTCTTGCTATCGAGAAAAAAAACCTACCGGTATCGATCTCCCTCGCAAAATCTTTTGTTGGTCGTAGAGGAAGCCTTTTGATAATTTTTTTTAGTAGCGCTCCGTTTTTATATATATATTCTTGTGGACGTACTCCCCTCAGGGATTCATTGTTCTCAGCAAAGAGACGTTGAAGCCGGAGGATATGCTCTCCAGCAACCATGCTGAATAAGTATATCCGGTCCTGAATGATTCCGATAACAGCCGAGACGTAGCTATGAAAACTGTTTTGTGCTTACTCCCTCGTTCCATTGAGTTAATGAAAAAAATATATATAGAGAGAGTATTCCCCAAGACCGTGTTATCATTCTCGGAACTATCTCCTACTCAGTATAATTTAGTTCTCTTTGTAAAGTGCAGCGCCATTACTTGATAAGAACAAGTTGAACTATCTATACTAAGAAAACACGTTGGTAAAAAGCAGATTTCAAGAAAATTCTCCAGTACTATCCTGCGTAGAATTAGGATGATCACAAAGAATTATCCTCGCATTGTGATATTCATAAGCGTTTAACGCTAAGTGGGGTTAAATATAATCTTGCAACACACTTAAGAGTGAACACTCACCTCTCTCCTACCTTCACACCCAGCGAGGATTCAATTTCAACCCAACTGGGAGTTTGTAGACATCAACGCACTCGATTACAGTCAAGGCATCCACACATTGCACTCGGTTGGGGTTGAATCCCTGTACACCAAGTCAAGAGTCCGCTATTCTTGCGTTCAGCTCTACCAGCAGCTTGATTATATAGACCGTAGGAACCAAATAATGTGGGTAGAGGTGGAAGTATTGATCATTGCACAAGCATTTTTCTTGAAAAAGAATGTAAACTTTTTGTTTTATGACGTCCAGGTATATTGTGGGGGATTATACCCACTTTCACCTCCTAAAACTTGCTTTTATTTAGTAGATCTAGTCTAATACTAGTTTATGTCGGTTATATTACCCACATTTCACCCTTCTACTCCTATTACCTTAAATTAAATACAATTTATACTCTACAAATTAATATTCGATACGGATTGTGTGTCACCCACACATATTGTTCAAATATAAAGCTAAAAATGAGAACTAATTAAGGGAATCAAACTTGGAACATTTAACCTAGTATACAAACTCTCTATCAAATCTCAATTGTATAACATTAGCACGCTAAGCCAAAAGTCATGGCTTCGAATCCCAAGCCTATGTGAAATCTTTAGCTATGTAGAAAATAAATTAATTAGATCCGTCAGGCTGTACATTATAAAGTCACAATATTTAATAGGTTGACGTTTTCGTATAATAGATTTTTTACATTGCGTCTCACTACTCACCCGGGATTTTAACATTTAATTAAACTACAAGGGTAAATAGGAAAAGGGGAGGGTTAGTAAGAAATACATATATTAGCATTTTTGAGAAGGGAAAATGGTGAAACACTTTATCAAAAACCACCCTCAGTTCACACAACTGGGATTAAAACCCCTATCTCTACATCGTCAGCAAGATAAAATAGACGAGCGTGAGGTCTAGTCCACGTGACCAATGATGTGGTTGATATAATAGTTAATAAATTATTTCAGTACAGCGAAAAAAAGTTATACCATAAGATATTTTAAAAATTACGATTTTTGAAATAAAATAATTAAATATAGTTTATATTATGATTAAAAGGTTTTGGTGACATTTACCTGCTACTAGTAATTTACTAGTAATTATAATCTTTCATCCAGGGCCGGCCGCGCTTGTTTAAGTACCATAGGGGGGAAAAACCAGTTGGGGTGGGACATTTTTGCTTGCGTGGTCATATAGTAGGTTCCCTTTATAGGCGATCTAGTAAATAGTATAAGAGTGTAAATACAAATAAAAATATAATAATGTGGTTTGATTTATTGAAAGAGTGAAGCGAGTTATTCGTTTTAACTCCACCAATTTGCATTTGTCCGTCTGTGGTGGATAAGTCTCATGATAACTTTGGAACGCATTAACCGACTTGATTCAAACTTTGTACAGTGGTCATTTGGGCCTTTATACATACCATATTCTTTGGGGGATAAAATAGAACGAAGGGTTTGGTAGAAAGCAGCCCTTAAATGAATAAATCACTGCTTCTAGCATTATATATTACATATATTCACCTTTTAGGTAATTTCCTGATAGCTAATGTGGCTGAAAATTGGTATATAGGTTCAAACTACTGTAACAAAATTATTATTTTGTGTTGGTGAAGGTTGAGGCATATACCTCGGGGGGAGGGGAGCGCAAATGAAGTGTGCCCAAGGCCCCACGTCCGCTAAGGGCAGTCCTACCAAAGCTTCTCCTTTCATATATACTTAATTGTATACCGTTGCTTTCTTCCATATTTACAATTAGATTAACTAAGATTTTATATAAAACTAAGAAACATTGTTTTTGGGTAAATCAATCAAATCTAATTATAAGCTATACTCATTAAAAGATTTCTATGAGATTGTATAAACACAAAAATAAAATGTTATGTATTGCAAGTATTGGAGGTAATGAGTAGTATGGCTAATAGAATTAAAACTTTTTTACTAGACTTTTTTAAAATTTTCAAGTAACATAATATTTATTAACATACTTTTTTAACGTTTATTTGTGAAATCACAAAGAAGAAAGATAAATGC
Source organism: Timema bartmani (assembly GCA_902151455.1). NCBI lineage: Eukaryota > Metazoa > Arthropoda > Insecta > Phasmatodea > Timematidae > Timema > Timema bartmani. The sequence continues at coordinate 422,772 of CABFWB010000061.1, read as the reverse complement.
TTTGTAGTAATGAACTTCTTTATGCCAAGTTGTAATATAATATCACTGGAACGCCAGTCATAGAGACCAACAAGCAATATAGACTAAGCCAAACATTAAAAAAAATGTTTGTTTTTAATAATAGGTCAGGAATCAAGACTTGCCTATATATTGGTTGGTTCATAGTACATTGAGCGGAGAAGAGTCAACATAATAAAATTTGAAAACCGAGGGATTCAAAAGTAGAGAAAGGGGGTGGATAAGCTCGAATTTCTCATTCCCTTCCTCCTCAAGATGTAGGAGAGTAGTGATTTTATTTTTTTGGTGTGCTTGAAATGTTGCACGTTCATTCCCTTTGTGGCCAAGTTTGGGTAAATATGAACTGGGATATTAGTCTAATAAATGGTTATTATCGTATTGGCCTTAGTTCGAATTTATATCGGATAACCTTAAGGGTCAATTTTGGATGGTGATATTCAGGTTGTCCTTTCATCCCTTTCCCAATAATGTGGGTGAAATACCTTCAAGATATCCTTGAAGTGTAGCATATATTTAATGTTAACTTTTTCAGATTTAATGATTCCCAGATTGAAAGTCGTTTTGAGCTTCACCTTTTCTCACTTTCTCAAACCAGGTTAACAATACCTACTATGTTTTTACTAGGATCTATGATTCTGACATAAAAACTAGCAGTTGAAAACAAGAAATTCATACAAGATCTCCCCGACTCCAGTGTACAGTTTTTTGAGGTAGTGAAAGTGACTTTGAGCTATTTCCTGGAGTGGGTGCCGTGTTGGGACTTCTATCGGAGGAACACTTGCGGTCATGCTCACAACCAGAATGTACATTACGCGTGATAGGTTTACGCAGTCAAAGGTACGGTGTTGGAATATTCACTCCAACTCAATTATAATTAGCAATCTTCATTCTTTAATTGTTAACCATAATCAAAGTGTTAAATAAATAGACCTGAGTTATTAATTTGTTATCTTTATTTTAAATTAAAACATTATAGTGATTGGTAGAGAACATGATCGTACCCGGCGCTGATTTGTAAACTAGCCCATGATAATTAATGGTAATCAGGTTGTATACTAAACCAGTCAGGATCTGAACCAACGACGTCTTGGGAAGAAACGATGCATGTCGTTAAATCCTTATAGAATTTATCCTTTATAATATGTATTTAGTAACGAATGTGAAAAATGTAAAAAGTCTGACCTATGCATGGAGTATTTTTATTGTTTAAAATAACATTCCTAAGTTCTACCAGCCTGGAATATTTCATTTCAAAACCGGGAATATTATCCGTTTGGTTAACTTCAAAAGTATTTTATCACTACTCTAATTAAGTAGAATTTATTTCCTTTCTTGCCGTATTGTTTAGTTATATAATGTTAAAATTTATTTTCCTTTTTAAACACGTTTCAATAGCCTAAGTTGTTGTTTTTATCCGGGTATTTAGGATTATCTTTCTAAAGAAACAAGTTATATCAGTCTAAGACTCACAAACTTACGTAGCCTAGGACAGAACGTCTAATACTACAAACCTAGCGGTGACCTGGTGGTCTAGGGGTAAGGTGTCAGACTCCTGTGCTGGGGGTGCGGGGCTCAATCCTCGGTCCCGGCACAGATTTATCTGATTGCCAAACTCTTCCTTCACATCTGACAAGACGTGTATTAATTACAACTTGTGAATGTGTGGAATACCAGGCCTCACATCGTGGTTCGGATCCCACGTTAAACTGTAGGTCCTCCATTTCATCTCACAATCACCCTACCATTACACATTAACGTAAGTGGGTATACCCCCCGAACAGGTAGTAAGACGCAGTAATAATAATAATACAAACCTAGCCCTAGCACCAATATATTTACTATATGGGTGTCACAAAGAGCCTACACGCAATCTATATTAACAAAAGGGAGTGTTTGTCTGTTTGTTTGTTTGTTTGTCTGCGATTCCCAGCCAAATCTACTAGTACGCAGAGATCGGAAATTTTTAACATAGGTGGATGGAAGTGGGTCCGAATGCACCTCGAAGCCAGATTTTTAAATTTTTAGCTAGGCTATTTTTGACAATTCTTTGAAGGGGACACGGGCAATGCCGTGTGGGATTGCTAGTAAGTAATATTTGTTAGAAGCCCCTCTGACATCCTCCTCTACCTTCATCACAGGAGGTGAGTCGCTTTCTCGAGACCTGTTATTGATATTTAGGCATGAGGACAGCTATTACTAATTAATGTAAATTATTGTAAAATATAAAATAGTTTAAAACAGTTTGTGATCAAATCGACCTATTTTTTTATACTAGAAATATTTATAGATTAATTACCAAAAGATAAACACGTAAACATAATAAATAGTTTATAATACTAACAACTTACCCAATTAACATAAATAATGTTTACATCGGTGGGCCTATGGACTAAATTTTAGGCTCACGTAGTCTAGTTTGACAGTGACAGTAGTTCAAATCCCGGCCGTGTGTGATGTAATTTTTTCTTAAATGGATTCTTCTTCTATAAATATGACGTCTTATCGCATCTGCGGGTACATTTTCTTTCTATTATACCTGCACATTCTTATCACCTAGAGTAATTAGAATGCGTATAGCCCGGAAGGGTAGTAAGACACAGTGAGGAAAAAATAACTGATGTATGGGGATTAATCAATGTTTTTTTAAATAAGATGTTTATCATCGTTTCTTAGTATCTATTCGGGTTAAACACACTTATATTTTAATTGAGCTAGTGCTTTATGGATAAGGAAGGTAAATTTTTAGAGTAAATGTAACTTCATTTACAAGAGTTAGAGTGGGGGAAACCTTTTATTAAATAGCTCCCTCAGTATACCTGGCCATGATTTCAACCCCCACCTCCCGTCGTCAACGAATCAGAATAACTTAGCTTGACAATTAGACCATGTGTTCACTGGCGCGGGTTCTCAACCTTTTAATTAGAGTGCACATTTTAACATTTGATTCAAGCTCTGAAATTGTAAGGTAATTTATTTTTTTGTCTAATGAATATTAATTGAAATAAAATTTTTAGTGGATTAAAACAATCCCGCTAACCCTTTCATTTAAACAATTGCTTCTCATACCCAAGCTATTTACATATCTGTTATTCAAATACACAATAGTAGAAGTTAATTTGTCTCATGTGTGATAGCAAATGTTATCAAAACTTTATTAGAGTGTAGGAGCAAACATTTATAAGTGATTATGTGATACGAGTAATTTAGAAGCTTTTATTAATTACCTTCTATTTTTACTGTAGTTAAGTGAGTTTTTGGATGATTTTTTTAAATCTACTTCATGTTTAAAGACATAAGTATTTATTAAGATATCTTTTCGAAACATTAATATATAATTTCTGTGGTGTTCGGGTAGAGAGATATAAGTCCAAAAAATGGAAAAATGAGTTAAGCATACCATTATGTTCAGAAAGGCATGCTTTATGTTGGGTTAGAGGTATACAAGTCCATTTACCTTGGAAAAGGATGTAGAGAAATGTGAAAAGGGAGATTAATCACAAAAAGCTAACATACGTGTGAGTAAGGGGGGATAAGTTACTTATGCCCTTTTACACATGTAGTACCGTATGAACTTAAAAATTACTGGCTGCATGAATTTAAAGCTAATGGTCATATGAAGATGTAAGAACAGGCAGCGTATATTATGCAGTAGGTGGCAGCCCTGTTCAAGAAAACACAATAACGTTGGTTGCATCTGATTATTTTACTAAATCAGCACTAAGCTGTTTTTGTAGTTCATTCACTGGGTCATTAACAAACAAAGTATAAAATTGATTTATGAAATTCTAATTTTATCATTTTCCTTCTTGAATGATTTAATGTATGAATCTTTTAATACAATCATGATGTAGAAGTTGTACTGCTTCATTTAAAAAAAATAAATAGTGTACAATGCAATAATGCTTTGTTGAAAATAAATTAAAGTACAAGAGGCTCTAATATCACGGTCTGGCTGATGAAGCAAACCCTGCCAAATCACAAGACAAAGAACTTGAGATCAGTGATGAAATTTAGGTTGTTCTTACGTTTAACTTACAACAATGTCTACCTACTCTAATGCTGAGCAGTTCTGTTGCTTTCTATGAGCGACAACTATGGACATTTAATCTGACCGCACATAGCCGTAAAGAAGGGCAGACCTCGTGCTTTATGTGGAGTGAAGTTGATGCACGCAGGGGGGTAAATTAGATTGCATCTTGGATTTTAAAATTTATCTATAATCTACCTTTCCATGTAAAACATATAATAATGAATTATGACAAATGCAGGAGCCAGAACAAGAACTCTGATATGCTGGCAATGTATGTATCTATTTAAAAAAAAACATCCATACCTTGAAAAATTGAGTCACACATTTGTTCTAACAGACTATACTAACAGGGATTGTTATTCTAACCATGATCAAATTGAGAGAACAAAAAGTGATATTGAGATCTATCATCGTTATGCAGCTTGTGCGTCTTACAGGCAAGAAGAAACTTGCATTGTGATTCAAATGAATCAGCCCGACTTCCTTAAATATACTGACTTATTCAAAGACGCCCTAAAAATGAAGGAAACCACAAAGTGAGATGAACAATTTCTTTGTAATAATGTAAGGTGGTCTTATTACTACGGGCAAAATATTGCTATCGGGAGGTTAAAGTTAGCTACCAATTAAAGGCTATCAGCCACTTTAAACTTTTACGCTCATTATGAACTGAATTTAGTTACCGGATAGCTATCTGTAGGATAAATATATTTTTATATAGAAAATGTAAGGTTGGTACTGTTTTTACTGGTGCGCGCATGCGCATAAGCTCAGACGCTACCATTACAACCTAGCGAGTGGCGAGAACGCTCAACATTTGTTAAATAATGGCGGTTAAACGAGTGTGAGGAAACAGATGGCGTGACGTGGGGCAGGGCAGAAGCTAAGTTGTCTTACAAGTACTAGTTTTGGTGTCTGCCAAAATGTGGACAAAAATTTAGTACAACGTTTACAAAATTTCATTTATTTTACTCAGATTTTGATAATTTGTTCTTATATAAATATAAATCTACAAATAGCTTGTCAGTTTATATAAAAGTGTGAATTAAATGTTTTAACTTTATATAGTTAGAGCCCGGGCCTGTGCTTACTAAAGACGTGAACTAAGATTTTAACCTAAAAACAGATTCTGATAGGTGAATCCTCAATAAAAACAACGCGTCACTATGGCAACAACCATTTTAACTTTCAGATAAAAGTTATCAGGTACTTAAACCTCCTATTAAAAATGTGATGAATAAATACATTTTATCTGGCAGATAAGTGCTATCTTGAAGTCACAAGACGCACTTTTAACTTATCCACCAAATAGAAATATTTTTCTACCAGATTAATATTTATCCAGGAGTCATAGGACCAGCCCTAAGGATATTGTTTAAAGAAACACTTGACACGTCAGCAGATTTCAAGCCGTGACGAAGAGGACAGACACATAATCTACTACAGCCTCCTGTATCAATATCTTGACAAAAGAATAAAGGTTTGTGGGACCTGCTGCCATTCATTCATACTGAGTTTAATTCCTTATATAGGAATAATCCAACAACTTCAACAGTAAAAATACTTCTATCCTGACACATTCCAAAGAATCGAGGAATACGAGCGATATAGTGCTCAGGAAGCTGCCACTGGATTCTTATAATCTTCAAATGTTTGAAAACATTATTGTATTATAACATGTCTTATACACATGTAGGTAAATACTTACAATTAGGAATGTAACCTTTCTTTGTCTTTGAAAGCAAAATATCTAAATACTATTGAAATATTACTAACTTAAACTGAATTTAGTTATTTTCTCCAAAAACTTTTTAGTGAATTATCATACTTAAATCTTTCTTTAATAAAGAGTATCTAAAACAGTTCAGTATATTTTTTATTACTTATAATGTTTCATAGTAAGGGGTTTATTATGTATTTGATAATTTGGTTAAAAGGGGATAAGTCATAAGTAGGTTCAGATAAAGGGGAATAAGTGGTTCACATTTACTAAAAAGACACAAAATATTTTCCAAATATTAAAAATACGTTAGTATATCATATAGAACCTCAAAAGCATTTAGCAAAGGATGAAATCAGCCGATTAGTCTTTAAAAAGAATAAAACTGGGATTTACAGTTTTGTCAGAGACTTCAAAAGTGAATTTTAAGATGTATACCCCTTCACCCGAATACCACAGATATATACAATATACATGGAATATTCAGTTTAAATAGTGCTGACAAAATTTAGTTTTTACATTATTTAACAACTATAGAGTGATTGTGAAAGTGCGCGTACCAATTATTTCTGAAGATGGACAGTTTTAGTTCTTAGAAGAGATGATGCTACTATCAAAACAAAACAAAATAAAACAAAGAGCACTGCCTAAATAAAATGGGCTTTAGCTTCAAGGAATGTACAGTATGTTTCTCCATACATTAATATTCAAAATTTTATAAGAAACCATTTTAAGAGAATTAGTAGTGTTAAGATATTCTTGAAGTGTTTTAAGCTAGCGTTTTATAAACTATTCTCCACGGAGCCCTTGGGCTCCTCAATAGCTATTTCAGACTCCTCTAGGCAATTTTAAAATATTATTTATTTGTTTTTTCACAATATAAACTAAAATCAGTAATTAGGATTATCAATTTTTTCAAATCTGAATAAAGGAGATTGGCCAGATGGGCAGCCAGAACACTTGATATTTTACGTTTGTTTTATACTTTTAATATTTAATTTTCGCTATTGAATATTTGTAATATTCGTGTAAAAAATATTATGAGGACTCCAGCAAGTATGTTTTTCCTTGTGAACGAGCTCATTCAGTCTAAAAGTACGGGGACCCCATGTTTAAGCTACTAAACAAACCGGTGTTTCTTTCTCGTGAGTAGAATCTACTATTGTTTTTAAAATGTTACGAGTGTTCAACACAATGCAGATCAGTCAATGGCATTGGTATATTCCCCGGTATAATCATGGTAGTTTTGGGATCAAAGCTGTACGAAACGTTATGAACGCTTGTGTAGTTTACCTCTTGGTCAACGTGTGCCCACGCCATGTGTGTGAAATGATACAGTTGATGGGTCCGTCTGAACGTTTCCCACGCTCCTCTAGGATGGTCGGCACTGAAATCGTCCCAAGTACAGTTTATATTCAGCCACCTTTGTAATCCAGCTTTCAAACAATTAACACCATAATTTCCTCCAGCCCGATCTAGATAGGAAGTTGGCCATGTAAACTGCAGCTGCCATTTTTATTATATATATATATATATCTCAGTGGTTCCCAATTATCTACCAGTCAACGACCCCCCTCCCCCCTCAAGAAGCTCTTTGAGATCAGTGGACCTCCTGTTTTTTCTAATCATTAGAATATAATCTATTCTATGTATAGAAAATAGCCCCCCCGCCCTCATATTAATAATTCATTTTGGAAAACCCACAAAACTGGGAATTTGGCACATTAAATCCGAGTCAAATGTGTTTTTACATTCTTTTATTTTTAAACTAACTAAAGTTGTATTAATAATGAATATAAGAGTTAGCACAAAAAAGGTTAGTTAGGCCTACATGAAAATTTATTAATTATGAAAAAGTTCAAATTTATTCATTTGAGCCTCGATAAGTGAAATCTCTTCTTTTTTTTTTATCACTTCTTGAAGATCAGGTCAAAGGGTGGTCAATTTGACTAGAAAATCCTAATGCATGTCAAGTCTATTATTAATACTTGTTTTTCATGTAGCACTGCTAAGGTGAATGAGAAGGAGGGGAATCTTTTATTGATTAAGATTAGGACTACTGTTGTTTAGTTACTATTTTAACTTTTTATTTTGTTAAATTTTGGCAGTGTTCGCGGACCCCCGGGGATCCACGGACACCTTTTGGGAACCGCTAATAAATATAATAATATCAATACCAATACCCATACAATAGTTATAATACTATTATAAACTGTTATTAAGATTGACCGCAAAAAAAGTTTGTATTTTTAAAAATGTTATTCCTTTTTGAAACCAACAATATACTTAAAACTTCTAATCACAAATGATCAGCTAAGCCAGGGATAGTTCAAACAGAATATCGCAAAAGGTTGGATTACAATCAACGTAAAGCACAAGATTTTTGTTCAAATTTAAAATTGGTTATTCAATTTTAGAGTGATAGAAAATTTCCGGAAGGGTTTGTTGTAGATTAGCACTTTTGACTATAAACCGGGGCACTCGGGAATTATTCTGAACTTAAGTTGAATTAGAAATAAAATTTTGTCAATGGAAATTTACATTCTCTTTCCAGTTATTGCCACTGCAGTAACATAAAATTTTTCCTCGTGCTGTTTCGTTAAGATACATTTTCAAGTCTTTCGAGAGTCAAAATTGTATCCAAGATGTAAGTGTAACAAATACACTAGAGCAAATATGTTCCTGTAAATAATCCTAAATATGCATATGTATTTACTTTGTAAATACACGATAGTTACATATCAAGGCTTTGAAGTTAGAGGTAAAATCTCAAAGTAATTAAATTATTTCTATGACGTACGTCAGCATAAAATAATATAATATGCTTTGTTTTTCCCTCTAAACCTTTTTATTTATCTTGATGCACTTAATGAATAATTTAAAAATATAATTTAGTATTATGTGACAACAACCAAAACCGTATCTTTGACTTCGACTTTGCTTCCCATGTTTCAAATTTAGTTTCGGCTTCGCATTTAAAAAGTGACCCCCCCCCCCAACCCCCATATAGATACTTTTATTTTTTTTAAAAAGGGGGGGGGGCTTTTGTTAAGCCTCTTATGAGACTCAAGCCATTTGCCTGTCTAAATGTCACACATAAAACAGAATATTCAAATGGAATGTGTTCAGAGTGAATATAAATTATTTACTGACGTAATGTGTTTGAATGGAGGACACAGTACAAAGTGGCCCCCACCAATCAATACCGAGTGCAGAGCTGGGTGTTATTAGGGGTTAACGCCCTTGTGTGTTGCGCTGTTACCATGGGGATGAATCTTTCGCTAACTCCCGATAACATAACCACTTCCAAGATGGATTACACTGTCTTCTCTCACGCTGTTGCTTCTGGATACTTGTTGAACGGATATCTACACTAAGCTGGCACATTATCAAAACCGTTATTCAAGCCGTGGTCGTGAGTGGTGTAGTGTGTCGGATTTAAATCCCGGCGAGAGGCATAAGTTAGACACACTAAGATTGTAAATAGTTTAATGTTTCATGTGGTTATGAAGTGAGTACGTGGAAATAATATTTAGCCATTTAATATAGCCTGGTAAATTAAATAGAAATATGTATTTTTACATTTTAATCCTTTAACCTACTGTTGTTTTGCATCCCTGGTTACATTTTTATAAATCTTAACTACCCGATATGGTTTTCCTTCATTTACACTAACTATTTAGGCTGAAGAGTAAATGTTACTTAAAAAAATTACTATTCGAAAGGAATGAAAGAGAAGTGACACTTAGGGAAAAAACTTATTTTTATGTATCAAACCAATTCAAATTAATATATTTGATATAGTGAGATATTGAATTCATTCTGATAATTTAATTCATTCTTCAAAAACACATTGTTCTTTTAAGTTTTATAATCAACCAAAATCATATATTTTAATAGTAGGTAGTAAATCCAATAAAAAAGGTTGCCGATTTAACTCATAAGTTTTAATTAAAGGTATCTATAAATCATAGTGAACCTAAAACTCAAAGTTTTATAATTTAACGTGAAACACAATTTAAAAAATTGTATTATCAAATAAACAAATCAACGCTTCCAAACTATAGTAACTGTAAATAATTTTAAAATTATAGAAAGACCAAATCACAATAGGACATGGTATCAACATTCAGCTTACTAAATCTTCTACAAAATAAATGACTATTATTATTATTTTATTAATCCCCGTGGCATTTTTCTAATTTTATCGCATGGTGAATAAGAATAATAAATTTGAAGATTTTTTTTAAATTAGGAGTGAAAACTACTGAACCAACCCGAGAATTTATAGTATTATTACTGCTATAATGTTAGTCTATTATAACTATTGCTTCATTAGTTCGAAAATACTTTTGACAAAACCAATACAAAGATTTACGAGTAAAAGCTTTTAAAAGCCGACAAAAGAATTGACAAACCAATGTCATATGAAGAAATAGAGGCGCGTAAAACATTTTATGGCCGGCACATGTTGAATAAATAATGTTGGAACGGTGACTTCCTGACCAAGATGGAGCTTTGAGCAATGCACCAGATATATATAATTCTAGTGTGCTATCGAAAAATGGCCATTGAACTATGCGTCAGCCATATATAATTCTAGTACACTCACGAAACGCCTGCGCCCTCTGCAAATTGATCGCACGTCTATAAACACCCGTAACCAAAGAATATAAAGATTTGGTGCGCCATGACGCAGAGTGCCGTGACGTTCCACGCATGCGCAAGAGTCTAATAAGTACAAGGTAGCTAAGTGTTTGGATTAACACGAGTCTTTCGCATACTGCTGAAATTGGTTTTCCTGTTTTGTTTTTTAACTGTTAGTTTTTTTAAGGGTACTTAACGTGTATTGATATTGATTTATGAATTTAGTGGACTCTGAACTCTTTGTTTAAAGCCTGAAAAGTCTCAAATGAAGTTCGCGATCGCGGCTCAATCATAAACCCATGAGCCCGATTTCTGTCGAAAAATAAGGTGCGTTTAGTAAGATCAATGAAGACGTATGATGCTAGTCAACGCTCCTCGAAACAATACAAGATTATATCTGTGTATATATCAGTTTATCATTATTTTAAATAAAAATTGAATAAACGAGTATTTTGCTGAGGTATTTTGCTGTTCTTTAAGATAGAGAATGTTTTTTAAATATTTTGAAGAAGAAAAGTAATTTGTATTTTTGAACAAGACAATTTTTTTTAAAGACATAAATCCGACGGTATATCAATTTGATTCCACCAACTAGGGAAACCTAAAATAAAATTTAAAATAACGGCTTTTATTTTAATGAATGTTTTATTTTGCACCAAAAAAATTAGGTTTTTTAAAATGTAATTTAAAGAAGACTGTAGAGAGAAAAGATTTTGCTTTGTTTTTATATTTTTCTGTTGACGAAAAATGAAATTGATTGGTTTACATTAATTAATTACATCACAAGAAAATTTAAATCTAAATACATGAATAAGAATACAATAATTTCCTACTATATATTATGGTGTTTAAATTATTAGTTGAATGATATTTAGTTAAATACTTTTATTTGTAAGATGTGTTCGCGTGCACACACATACACACATTCAAACACATACATACTTACACACATACACACATATATACACACACAAATGGCAGGTATCCATCCATTTATGATCTATAAAAAGGTAAGCTAATGTTAATTTTAGAGATAATACCTTTTTTAACATACTAAGTTTCTTTATAGTGATTCAATTTAAATTATGATACGTTTCTCCACCATTTACACCTCTTTAATTTGTGCTATATTAAAATACCTACTTATACTTAAGAAATATGTGTATTTAGCGCCTATATTTAATTTATAAAATTCATAGTTATTTTTTTATGTTTTATGTTAAATTGGCTGTTATTATTATAATTACTATTATTACTATCATAATTACTTTTGGTCAGTGCTATAATAAAATAAATTATAATTAAAATTATTTTATTACTGATAATATCATCATATATTAGCTAAGTGTATTGCGACACAAATTATAATATTAGCCTGGTAATAAGAATAATCCTCTATGATTTTTGTCTGAGGAAATAATGATAAGGATGAATGTCAAACAAATGTAGCAGTGTGCGACTGTACAGAGAATGGTGATTTCTCAAAGCATGTGGCCGTGTACTGAACTCCAGTCTTCCGGATAAGAATCCAGTAGGCTATGCCAGCGCCAACCCAGCCTAAAGGCCGATTCACACAGAACGCTAAGCTAAGCTAAGATTTGTTCTGCTAACTCTTTAGAAAAATAGCGGACCACATATTTAATGTGTTGGTTCACACAGAAAGCTAAGCTGCGCTATGTTTTTTCCGATTGCTGGCCGGGCAATTTTTCCATCTCCCATCTTGAGCCATCTTACGTTGCGCATGCGCATAACGCAGCTTGGGTTCCGTGTTGAACAGACGCAGTGCTGGTTTGGTAAAAATAACTAAGGAAGTGTTGAAGTTTTCTTTTCAGTTTGTTTCACGTGTATTTAAGTAATATTATATTTAGGTTTTATATTTAATAAAAGTTTTTATATTAAAATGAAAGCGTTAATTGAACAAATCAAACATCCACCTCCTAAATTTTCTTCATCTTCAAAAACAGCTGCTAACAACAGCATATTTTTTTTACTCATTACTATAACCTGAACTCAAACAAGGCATTTAGGAGAACGCCATTATAACTAGACTTCACTGGAGCAGACCAGAAAGAAACAATACTGAATTCTGGAGTGAAAGGAGGGAGCATTGCTTAGCTTAGCTTAGCTTAGCAATGAGTGTGAAACCAAACTGACAAAGTCTTCGCACAGGATAGCACAGCACAGCATAGCTTAGCTTAGCTTAGCTTAACATTCTCTGTGTATCGGCCTTCGCAATTGTCGGTTGTTTGAGGTCATTCGTGTGCGCTGACACACGTTCCACTATGTAGCTTCTGGCTCGGTAGGTTAAAGGTTACAGGTACGAGTACCAAAATACGTCATTACTGTTATTTATAAATTAACTTATAAGTTTCTTCTTGCCGCAATAATGTTACACTCGATTTCTTTTTTTATATATATAAATGTATAGCATGAACGCTGCCAAAAAAAAAAAATATCCCTGTAAAGTGTTATAAAGTATTTAAAGTATTTATAAAACAGGAATTAATGGTTTTAAGTCTGGACTATCGATGATAGGGATATCGGGATCGATTCCCAGGTGGGTGTTTTTTCCTAAATGGTTTTCAACTCTCCCTCCATGCAAATGAGTGGATGTTTTCTTTAAATAATACTTTCTTAATCCCTACAATATTAGCGTAATATATATATATATATATAATAATTTAATAATAAATAAATATATATTTGACTAATTTGACAGAAGAATAAACCCCCATAAAAATAGTAAATATCTTCAACAGCATCCCCTGGAATCAAACCAAGGTCTCCTTGACTTATGGTCGATCACTCTAACCACTAATCTACAACCACGTGAATATCTAGTCTAAATGAAAAAGGTTATAAGTTTGAATATTAAAATAGCAACTAGCGTACAGCTTAATCATTTGCTGTGACAACTAATAAAATAACGAGGAAATGTAGGGAAATACAAAATAATACAAAGGGAGAAGAAAAAGTTAAATATTATCTGAAGAAAATATACACTTTTCCCTGCACCAGGTCGAGATTGAACCTCATGCCTCCTGAGCCGGTCAAGAGTTTATTCGTCCTCCTCTAATCAAGTTGGCATTATTCATAGCGCCAAAGTTGTGGGTAGGTATAGCGAAAGTGAAATATTTTGAACATTTAAATATATATAAAACAGAATTAAAAACAAAAATCGATGAAAGTCATTATATTCAACTTGAGGTTGTTAAAAAGCGACACCTAATGGTTTGGCATATCTGTACACGTGAGAGTATTTTAAGTAATTTTCTGAAGGAATTTTAGAAAACTGTTTTTCTACGGCGATTCAAACCTGGTATTATTCCCATTGACTTAGATTAAGATAGTTTGAGATTTACGCATTTTTTTCTATAAGAAACATGTTTGGTTATTTTTATTGATATATATTAAATAGCCTTTAATATCTGTAAATTTATCAATTAAATTCATCTCTCTTTATAAACAAACATTTGTTTTAATTCAAAGCAAAAAACACATAGACTCATCTCCATAAATCTTGTAGGCATGTATATTACATATTTTGTTTAGTAAATAATCATCTTCGTAATAGAATATTAAATTTTATTCACCACATCTAAGCCACCCGTTCGGGATATACACTTAGATCCATTATGCTAATGTAGTAGGGATGAGTAAGATATTATTTAGAATAAATGTACTCGAATTTACGAGGTGAGAGATTGAGAATCCATTTAGGAATAAACACCCTCTGTACACCCAACCAGGATTCGAACCCTAATCTCCCCGTCACCATCCATACAGTATAACACGAGAGTTACGCGTTATAAGAGGCAACCACCAATACATGTTAGAATTTTAATTGAATTGAAAATTACAAAATTTCTTACCCATTACATTTTTTTACTTTATCATATCAAGAGAAAGTATTATAATCTTGAAATTTTCGATCTCGGGATGAGTCTTTACGCTTTATGTGCGTTCGAACCCAAACAAGTATATTTTAAAATTCTGTTTGCCCCATGTTTGTCATATGTCTGTCCCTGGCCAAGGATCTGAAACGGTTCTATAGATTTTGTTTAAATTTGATATCTAAATGTGGGCAATACCTCAGCACGTAATTTTTAGTTCGACCCTAGCCCTCAAATAATTAGGGGTGGGCTACTTATAAGTGATTTTTTAGAATTGCAATTTTTTTTAATGTCGCTAAAGATTTTGTTTGAAATGATATCAGTGTATACTTGGTTATTGGGTAAAAATGTTTTAAGGGTAGTTTATTGTTGAGTGATTTTCAAAAACTCAAAATATCTCGAAAATGGCTCTAACGATTTTATTTAAATTGTATATCTGAGTAGGGCTTTACATGAAAGGTAAAACTATGTACTTTATTTTTGGAAAAAACTTTGTTTAAGGGTAGTTTACTGATGAATGATTTTTTTTATATATATATTTTAAAAATTACCTTTCAGTATGAGTTCAGAATGGGTATCTGAGAATAGTTTTTCATTATTTTTTTATATTATTATAAATATAAATATTTGGAGCTAGTTTAAAAATATATAAGGGTAGTTTACTGAAAGCTAATTTTTGGAAAATTTGTTTCCAGCTCTAATATAATACGCGATATGAGAAAGTTAGTACGATTGTGTCGTACGATTTGTTTTTACTCTTATAGGAATTATGATGACTACACTTGTCGAAGGTTTAAGACCACCTAAGTTAAATTTAAATCTACAAAGAATGTATCTGTAATCGTTAGAAATGATAACGCCGTTTGGTAGGTTAAGTAGTTAGAGGAAGCCACATAAAGGAAACAAACTAATCACCTTGTATTCGAACTGATTTGCGGATTCACAGTGAAATAAAGTGGGAAGAGGGAAGTGGTGGTGAGAGAGGAAGCTGTAGTCGTTTATTTCTAGACCCATCTTTATTTTGTGTTTGAGGAATATCAAATCATATTTAAAATTTACATTACTTGTGAAATGTTTCCAATTAAAATGGGTTCAACCAACATAAATCTATAAGTCTTACGTCTTGTGACTTATTATGGTTTTGGCCTTTAAGTTAACATCATCTATTTATAAATATTTTATAATAAATGTCTGAAGATTTCTGTACCATTTTAGATCCTGTTTTTTATACGTCTCAATCACTAGTAACACTCGGCGTCTTGTGTTGATGATATGCTCAGTAAATAATAATGTATTCAAGTAATAGAAGTGGTACGACGTGGATGTGTGTGTGAGACTTACTCCCGTCACTGTACCCAGGGATCAATACCGTGGGCTGAAATTACTTCGGATGTGACCGGTAGAAGCCTGTTTTAAGAGTTACCGAGTGAGATAGAGCTACCATGAAGGAATTTGGGTCAGAGTGAGATAGGTTTACCTTGGAGAGGTCTGTGACAGAGTGAGATGGAACTATCATGGAGTGATCTGTAACAGAGTGAGATAGGTTTACCTTGGAGAAGTCTGTGACAGAGTGAGATGGAACTACTATGGAGTGATCTGTAACAGATTGAGATAGATTTACCTTGGAGAGGTCTGTGACAAGAGTGAGATGGAACTACCATGGAGTGATCTGTAAGAGAGTGAGATAGATTTACCTTGGAGAGGTCTGGGACAGAGTGAGATGGAACTACCATGGAGTGATCTGTAACAGAGTGAGATAGATTTACCTTGGAGAGGTCCGTGACAAGAGTGAGATGGAACTACCATGGAGTGATCTGTAACAGAGTGAGATAGGTTTACCTTGGAGAGGTCTGTGACAGAGTGAGATGGAACTACCATGGAGTGATCTGTAACAGAGTGAGATGGAACTACCATGGAGTGATTAGGTCTGTGACAAGAGTGAGATGGAACTACC
Source organism: Timema bartmani (assembly GCA_902151455.1). Classification (NCBI taxonomy): domain Eukaryota; kingdom Metazoa; phylum Arthropoda; class Insecta; order Phasmatodea; family Timematidae; genus Timema; species Timema bartmani. The sequence goes on along the minus strand of CABFWB010000061.1, from coordinate 406,510 downwards.
ATGGAGTGATCTGTAAGAGAGTGAGATAGATTTACCTTGGAGAGGTCTGGGACAGAGTGAGATGGAACTACCATGGAGTGATCTGTAACAGAGTGAGATAGATTTACCTTGGAGAGGTCCGTGACAAGAGTGAGATGGAACTACCATGGAGTGATCTGTAACAGAGTGAGATAGGTTTACCTTGGAGAGGTCTGTGACAGAGTGAGATGGAACTACCATGGAGTGATCTGTAACAGAGTGAGATGGAACTACCATGGAGTGATATGATGAAACTAAGTGTTGGGAAAGGGAGTAGGGAGGATTCTTGGATGGAAGAGTTACGTCAGTGACCAATTCAGGCTGTGGAATGCTTCCAATGATAAGTATGAAATAACTAGCTACAAACCATCACAGGCCGTTAGGAAACAGTTTATTTTACTGTGATACCTGGCAAGTTCAAATTCGCCACACGTTTATGACAAATTCACCATTTGTGGCGATTGGCAACAAGGTTGCTTACCCCGGATCTACACTCGGCGACAACCTTTTTGGATACTGCTGGTCTAATACGCTCTTGTGGTCAAGCAATCTAATTTTTAGACTTGGATTGCAGTCACTGTTAACGATTAGTTTGGGGGTTCAAACTGGGATGGGTGCACTGTAGGTGACCTTTTCAATTGGACTTTTACTCCAACTTTTCCTAATGCCAATGCTAGCGCGATTCTTCTAAAATTATCCCCTCTGATCCCTTAAGAAGCCTGAAGGCCTTATAAAGAAAACTATTATCTTCTCTACCTCAGCTCGCTTTTTCTAAATTTCCCGTTGGTTGTAAAGACGGGCAGAAGCAGGAAAGTCATTGCATAGTTGCAATATTCTTCATCTTTAAGGTCAGAACACTAAAATGACAAACGAATGGCAAAGCAGTTAACTTACACCAAGCTTGAAGTACCCTTACGGGTTTTAATGGAGTATGGTAACGACTGCGGACATCCCCGCTTAACCTCGTTCTCGCACCGCCAAGCGGTGGGAACACGATCCGGATCGATATTTACTTATTGAACCCAAACTCGTGCTAGTACTTTTATTGGAAATGTCCAACCCTTCATCAAGCCAACAATATGGTCCTGATTAAGAACTTTGCTTGAAATATAATTTTAAAATAAATTGAATTAGATGCATTTTTACTGATTGATTAATTTCCGTAGCACAAATTATTTTACGAATTAAGTAAAACCGTCGGTTTCATGTAGATTATGGCATGTTAAAGATTCCCTGGAAGGTATATGGTATAACTTTCCAGTAAAATTTGTAGGTTCTTTCTCGCCCACTCATATAAATTCAGTGTGTAAAGCAGCGAGAAGTCGTGGCACTTTCAGGACTTTCCTAGTACATGATGCCTTCTCCCAGATAGGGCATTTGGGCGACACAAAACCAGCCGAAGGGTTGATTCGAACACGTTGCTCCGGATGAATGGGTAATAGACCTTTAGGTAATATACTCCTTATTGCAATTTTCTTTTCCATGGTAAATAATCACAATTTTTTATATTGCTACCAAATAAATTATCTCTCAACTTTTGTTTTGTTTCGTGTATAGGGTTTACCGTGTTCGGTTATTGTTCAAGAGGGCGTTCAATCGTCTGTGTGGGTAGATAAGCGAGTGGAGGAGTAGGAGTTCCAACTGAATGCACACCATCTACGAGTAAACGTCGCTGGAGATGTCAATAACGGACTTCACTTCCTCTGGTCTCAAGAGTGTCAGCTCCAGCATTCATGTTTGCTTGGCTGACTAGTGCGCTAACTAGGTCAATGAACGTGTTGTTTACACCTAGCCTACAAACTGTCCTGATAAGTGTGTGCGTGTACACACACATACACACATATGTACATATATTTTAGAGATGGGATGCTAAATTCTTTGAATTCTATAGGTTTTTTTTCCACCACGTATGACTACCCGTTCGGGATATACGCTTACGTACTAATTACACTGAGTTAGGGAAGAGGAAGGTTGGATTTAGTTGAAGTGTACATGAATTTGCATGGAGGAAGAGTGGTAAACCATTTTGGTAGAACCCCCCTCAGTACACCCAACTGGTATCGCGCTGCCACCGAAGCGGGTCCTATGGTACTCGAGAGTTTTGAGATTAGTAGAAATGTCAAAAAAGTATCTCGAATTCACTAACCAAGAATACCTTGACTTGATATAACAATTTTAGCAAATGTGTAAAATACATTAAATAGACTTTTGTAGTTGGGAGAGTAGCAAAATCACAAAAAAGGACAAAATAACTGTACACATATAGTTATTTACTAAAAAATTCTCTCTTTGTTGTTTATCAAGTAATAGAAATGACAAATAAAATAGCATTTTGTCAGTGGCACCAACCCTTAAACTTAAAACAACTTTTTTTTAGAGTTAACTCTAATTATTTTCTCTTAACTAGAATTAAATTAATTTTAAGGATTCGAATTTTGATTCGAGATTCAAAAGAAAATTTGGGATTCGAATTCGAGAAATAAAGGACTATATATATATCTTTCAATGATATATATATATATCTTTCAATGATATATGGGCGTATACAGAGAGGTCAGGGTTTGGATACCAGCTGGGAGTTTTGAATGGTTTACCCCTCTCCACCATCCATTTAGTATGTGCTTCAAACTGTTAAAATAAGACTAAAAATTAGCGTTTCTAAACAAACTTTGGCATCCTGATAGAAATTTATTTTAGAGTAAGGGCTATGGTTCAAAAGGACCTGTAACGAAGGGCAACCTCCTATATAGCAGTAATTGCTAGCTAAAATATTAATGAAAATAGAACTTTGAATTTAATATATTTTCATATTTTCGAAACATACATCTAGATTGAAGAATGGGAATATAAATTAGGATTTTCACCTGTGTTTAAAATATGGAAAAAGATATAATTTGGTATTAAGTTATTTGAAATACAAATTACATTTAAATGAGAAAATAAACCATCTGTCCTAGAAATAAAACACTATAGAAATAAGCTATAGCCTATAAAATAATATGAATAGGTAATTGTAGTTGTGAGCGTGTGGATGAAGACATCACTTTCATCTTGTGGGGCTTACCAATGATGAAGAGGTGATTTGAGTTACAGCTAGCGAGGATGGTTTTTACTAAATTGTTTCCCGATCTCTATAGATATAAATTCTGTCACATTTCATCTAAATTTGACCGTCTTAATCCATAAATTATTATTAGAGATATGTGAATAGCCTACAACTCTAAAAAGACGTGAAATATATGGGATTATTAAATAAATGGTACGATGCACCGCACAGATTTTTACTTTATTTTATATTAAAATAGAAACATTACTAAAACTAAGAGTATAAATAAATAATACACATTTTTGCAGAAACATTCCACCAAATATCCTAAATTAAATAATGAATACTGTTGCAAAAATATTCTGCCAAAAAACTTAAATTTAATAATATACACTATTACAAAAACATAAAGAAAAGAGGAACGTCTCTGTGCAATAAAGAGAATAACAATCAGTTTCACATATAAAGAGCTCCATAAAAATATATATTTGAGTATAGCTCAGAAATAATTGCTTTTATACAAATATAGTTCGATTAAAATATTTTTATTTTTAATAATAATACAACTTTAAAATGAGAAGTTATTTTGTATTTCAAATAGTTTTAAAGGTATTATCAAAAGTGGAAATTTCTAATCATTTAAGTTACCCTTAAAGTCATTTCATTGGAAAAATGAGAGTTCCCATTTTGCTTAGAATCAACTATCCTAATGTAAAAATTATATTTTCTTATGGGCAATTTGCTTATTTTCAAATCAGTCTCAAATTTTTTAGCACCGATAGTTAAAAACAAAACATTTGTATGTGTTTTTATTGTTATTATTAAAAATTTAGTTTAGCGAGGTTTACTTATTTGGTCTTCTTTACAACAACCAGTCACTTTTAAAATGTAAAATTTTTCTATATTATATTAAATATCATTCTTATCTAGATAATGGTTTGAATTCTAGCCGATAATGATGGTGTTTTTTTCCTAAATGTGTTCTCACTTTCTGATCAAGAAAATTCGTATAGCCTTCATATTTTTCTAAACGATTTTGTTTAAAATGTTTATCTGAAGAGTGTTTCACTTTTTACTCTAAGGCATTAGAAATTCGAATGTTCATTGCCGCACTTAAAAAATTGACACCTATCTCTATCTTGAGCTAGTTCTATCTAGTCCACCTCATTATACCCTATCCCAATCTTGATCTAGTTCTAGCCACTTTAGCTGATCACACCCTATCTCTATCTTGAACTAGTTCTATCCAGTCCCCCTCATTAGACCCTATCCCTATCTTGAACTAGTTCTATCCCAGATCACCTCATTACACCCTATCTCTATCTTGATCTAGTTCTATCCAGTCCAGCTCATCACACTCTATCTCTATCTTGAACTAGTTCTATCCAGTCCCCCTCATTACACCCTATCCCTTTCAGGTATATTATAATGTTATCCTCACAACTGCGTCTAAGTCTTTCCAATATTTCCAATGGATTTACCAGTCAATACCCAGAACAAGGTTCTAGATTCTTCTATTCACACTGCATGTCTTGCCCATCGTAGTCTCTGAGACTCGATTAACCTAATAACGTATTGTGATGAGTACAGGGTATGTAACTCATTATGTAACCTCATTCACTTCCCAGTAGCCTCATTACTTTTTGGACCAAATACTTTCCTAAACACCTTGTTTTTAAACACCTTGTTTTTAAACACCTTGTTTTTAAACACCTTGTTTTTAAACACCTTGTTTTTAAACTCCGCACTTAAAAAATTGACACCTATCTCTATCTTGAGCTAGTTCTATCTAGTCCACCTCATTATACCCTATCCCAATCTTGATCTAGTTCTAGCCACTTTAGCTGATCACACCCTATCTCTATCTTGAACTAGTTCTATCCAGTCCCCCTCATTAGACCCTATCCCTATCTTGAACTAGTTCTATCCCAGATCACCTCATTACACCCTATCTCTATCTTGATCTAGTTCTATCCAGTCCAGCTCATCACACTCTATCTCTATCTTGAACTAGTTCTATCCAGTCCCCCTCATTACACCCTATCCCTTTCAGGTATATTATAATGTTATCCTCACAACTGCGTCTAAGTCTTTCCAATATTTCCAATGGATTTACCAGTCAATACCCAGAACAAGGTTCTAGATTCTTCTATTCACACTGCATGTCTTGCCCATCGTAGTCTCTGAGACTCGATTAACCTAATAACGTATTGTGATGAGTACAGGGTATGTAACTCATTATGTAACCTCATTCACTTCCCAGTAGCCTCATTACTTTTTGGACCAAATACTTTCCTAAACACCTTGTTTTTAAACACCTTGTTTTTAAACACCTTGTTTTTAAACACCTTGTTTTTAAACACCTTGTTTTTAAACACCCTAAATTTGGTTTCGTCACTTAAGGTGAGAGGCTACGTTTCACACCCATAGAGAACAACCGGTAAAACTATTGTTTTATATATTCTGAGTTTTATATTCCTTGACAGCAGGCGAGATGACAACAACGCACTGACAGAGTAATATCATCCATTGTTTAAACTCATTAACCCTGTCAAATGATATTTTGTTTGAAGTAATCTTTAAATTATCGTCTCTAATCATATACTTAATATTTTCAGCGTTCACTTATGAGTCTATATCCTTACTAGCCTTTAATACAATTTTTACATTTCTTGAAATAGCTTCCTTATTATTGCCCAACAAAGCTAAATTAACTGCGTATCCTAATATCTGCATCTTACCGTTTATTGTCAACCCTTCCCTACTCTCTTTCTAGATTAAAATATAGTGGGGAAAGTGCCTCTCATTGTTTCAACCCATTATGTATTTCGAAAGTATCTGATAATTTACATCCAACCCGTACCCTGCCACGGCGTATCCGTCAAATATACCTTAATTAACTTGATAAGTTTTTTGGGTATCCCAAACGTAAATAAAATTTCATATAATTTGTTATTTTTATTTGAATCATATGCCTTTTTAAGATCTATATAAAATTGATGTATCGTCCTGTTGTGTTCCCACTTTTTACTTTCTCGCTATCTTAAAGAGAAAGTATCGTGATCGTAAAAACAATAGAACTCAGTATTTTGATGAATTTCGACGTTTCATGGACCTCCAAATCCGAAAAAGTGAGTTTTGCATTTCCGTCTGTCTGTCTATCTGTCTCTCTGTCCGTCTGTCTGTACCTCGGAGTAGAGCTTAAACTACCGATCGGGCTAAATCTTGGTATCTAAGTTTTTCATAGGGTTGCCCCAAGGCGTTTTTGGAAATGGATAACCAACCCTAAAATTAAGGGTAGTTTACTGAAGGGCAAAAAGAGAAAAAATCAATTTTCTCAAAATCGACTGCAACGATTTTGATTAAATTTCATTTTTAAACATTCATCAATATTATAAACAAAGTGGATACTCTTAAATTTAGTCAAACTGACTCTAAGGGTTCCGATCAGATGCCTAAATTCTAATATTTTTTTATCATATCTACGCAACTCTCTGAGATATAAAATGACTTACCATTGAATACATGTAGGTATATTTATAGTAAAAATCTTTTATTTAAAACATATTTTTATAAAACCAATAACTTTCAAGATATACGCAAATAACGCAAATATGTATATTGTTTTAACTTTTTGAGCACTAAGGGTAAAGTATTTCGACCGTAAAAAATATCTAACCGGAAATGTTGATGGATGTTGACGTCTCATGACCCCCGAACCATAAAAAGTGGATTTTTAAATGCCGTCGATCTGTGTGTTTGTTTAAACATAAAATTAAGAGTAGTTTAATAAAGGGCAAAAATAGAAAAAAATTGATTTTCTCAAAATTGGCTCTAACGATTTTGATTAAAATTCGTTTATCGTTGTTGATTAAGATTATAAATAAAATGGCTATTTTAATTTTCCTATGAAAATGAATTTTAGGGTATTTTACAGAAGCAGAAATTTCCATATCTCCGCAACTATTTGAGGTACTAAATAACCTATCACTGAAAAATTGTAGTACTATTGAAAATAAAAATCTTTTATTTGAAATATATATTTATAAAACCAATAGTTTCTGAGATATTGGCAAATATATTAATACAATATTGTGATCTTTAGTTGTAAAGAGATACTACTTAAGTATTAACGTAATAATTTTCTAGTGCCATATAGTGGAGGCGCTAGCTTACATTGAGTATGCATTTCAAGTATGACAAAATTTGACTTCTATTCCATGTTCTGGGGACCGGGGCGAGTATGAAAAGTGATGTTGTCAATTCCGGGGGTGGTCGATAACCCGTGGGTGAATAGCGCACTTGGGGTGGAATTTTGTTTCCACTATAACTTCCGGTTCATTCATCGTATTAAGATTAAAAAAGTAATGGTTTCCATTACGTAGGCTGCTAACGTTGGTAGTTTAAGTTAACCTGTATTTTACTAATACAACACTCAAACAATGAAGGGGCCTTAATCTATATAAGAATAATGTGTTTTCCAAATAAGTATTGTTTTATGCCTGAAAAAAATTAAAGTTCAATGATCAAAATACATTTAATTTAATTTTTTTTAAATTAAGATTTAAATGTTAAATATTTTTATTCCTCAAAAGAATGTTATTTACCTCAAAATGCAAATTTAAGTGCGATTAGGTTCTTCACCGTTATCTTATTCGAGAGTAATTAGTTCGTTGTTATTGACGTTCTTGCAGCCGTTAACACGACAGGAACAGTACGGAGAGAACCAAGTTTCGCTTAAATTACAAACACAAAAACTTTTCAAACATAAATTTTGGCACTTGCATGGGAACAGCAGATTTTTTTTAAAACGGACTGTTTCATTAGAAAATGTTGTATGTTAACTTCAGAATCTGTAATATAGCCAAATCTCAACAAATCAAGCGGCTCGACAAAGGCATGAATTCTCCCAAGCATGAAGTTTAGCTAATACTTGGAGTACATGAAGTCTAAAATTATCAGATGTGCAGGGTAGATAACCAATATTATTTAAGACGTTAGGGTTGACCCAAAATAAAATGTGTCTACTCGCATCACACGTTTGTCCAGGATTCTTGATATGTTGTAAATATGTCTTTTAGTTGATTTTCTACAAAGGTATTTAAGTTTAAGAGAATTGAGTATCGATATTACTGTTAGATTTACAGATTTTAGGGCTCTCTTTTTTTGTACCCAGTTTACTTGTCATGTCACACCCTGTCAGAGCATGTAACGCTGGCAGAACTTCACTAACTGAATCCCCATAATACTCTGAGGCAATGTGGCACCCAATACATCTTCTATTTTCACCGACCCCAGCATTTCTCAAAAGGCCAATACAACTAACAGTTATGAATGATTCCAAAATCGAATTCTGAGTATGTAAACGTGTCAGGACTGGGAATAACAATACAACATGAACAGTCTTGTTGAACAATTTCATAAACATGAAACAACATTCTAGAATCAGCCTCCAAGTGATAACTTGTGAACTGTGTTACCCTGGAAACATGTTGTTCATCGTTTTTCTCAGAGCATTCGGTTCCATTCAAAAACTCCCCACCACCAAAAAGAGGAAAGCCTTTTGGAACCTAAGCATTCTGTAAAATGAAATTCAATAGGAACAGACATAATAGGGTTTTGTTTTCCTTACTGTGTAAGTATCTTGACCACTGTTTCAGAAGTTGTATGTTCTCTCATTTTATTATCACAATTAGTGAATCTTCACCAGCTAATCTTTTCTATTGATCTGAAAATTTTATGGATGATTTTCCGTACGTGTCAAAAATTACGTCAATGCGTATAACATTAATCTGTTGCAACACTTTCTTATTCTTTCCAAATGAAAACTTGCAAAATCCCTAAATTGTTTAGTCTTCGAAAGGACCACAAAGGGTATTGAATGTATAAGTGCCATTCCATCCATAAAGTGCACTTTTTCCGGACTAAAGGAAATATATTCATATTTCTTGTGAAATTTCTATCTACGGCAATTCTTTCATCAATTTTTCTTTCTATCTTTTTTTTAGAATGCCAGACCAAGGACCATGAAAGACCGATGGGGGGAACGGATGCTTCATCAACTCTGCAGTACTAGTGTTTCTCTGTGTAACTAAAAGAAAATAATAATGTAGATAGTTATTTTCTATAAAAGCTCATTTTTTTCTGTTATATTTCTTATTGGATTATATTGCTGAGTATGCGAAAGATTTAACAGCAATCCGTTTTGGAGGGGAAAAAAGGGCTTTTCATTTTGTCAACTAAACGCTCTGTTTAAAAATTTTCGTAACTACATTTCTTTACCAATGGTTACTGATTATCGTTTTCAAAAATGAATATGATAATTTTTTGCATATCACTTTCATCTCTGACTCTTATATTTGTGCCCCACTCACTGTGCGAATATTCATCTATGTCACCAATGGTATCTGAGATCAAATCATAGTATTCTGATAGTCTTACGCAATGACGATTTACTGTAATAAAGTAGACACCATTTGTTGGTCGCTTGAATATTAATGGATATTCCTGTCCAGTCACCAATAACTTTAAGAGAAAGGATAAGTATTTTCTAAAGGGCATTATCACTAACAACCCAATTAAATTTTCCATTCTCCCGTTTTACTGAAAAATGTCCTTGTTTAAAAGCATTTAAAACTTTATCAGGAAGTGGAGACATAAGATCTATACAAGATACATCCACGGACATAATTATAGTTATTTTACATTTGGCTTGCCCTTTTTTTCTTTATATTTAATTAAATTATAAAATTCTACTGCTAAATAAAGTCCATACTTATAGCCCTACCTAATAGAAGCAGAATTAGTTTTTTTTTTAATCTTGATACGATGAACGAGTTGTAAGTTATAGAGAAAACAAATTTTCACCCCAAGCACGCTATTCATCCCCTCCCCTCCGGGTTGTCGACCACCCCCGGAATTGACAACATCACTTTTCATACTCAACTGGATCCCCATAACATGGATCAGAAGTCAAATTTTGTCATACTTGAAATTAATACTCAATGTAAGCTAGCGAGAAGTAAATAAGTAAGCTTCTCAAAAAGTTTATGTTCTCTTTCCTTCAACCTCTTAGGGGAAATGTTTGTACAGCAATGATTTATCTTTATCATTTTAGATGCAATAGTCAATACTTACCTATTTTATTGGTCAAAATTTGTAAATGAGGAATTTTATAGCAATGCGATAGTCATAAGATGTGCAACCCCTAATAAAATGCCGAAAATGTTAACCGGAAGTCGACATTTAGTACGAAGTATTGACATTTGGGAACCCAATATCAATATTTTTTTATTAGTCCAAATATACAAATGAAGTCGTTAATTCTTTAAAAATAAAAAAATTAAATTAAAAACCGGGAATCAAAAAATGTTGTACGTACTTATAGCGCAATTATTATTATTATTATTATTATTATTATTATTATTATTATTATTTATTTATTTTTATTAGCACCCCGTTTTACTACCCGTTCGGGTTACGCACTTAGGTTTATGTTAAGGTTATGGGTAATGGTAGGGTGATTGTGAGGTGAAATGGAGGACTTACAGCTTAACGTGGGATACGAACCAGGGTAGAGGCCTGGCATTCCTCACATTCACAAGTTGTGATTAATACACGTCTTGTCAGAGGTGAAGGAAGGGTTTGGCAATCAGATAAATCTGTTTTGGGACCGGGGATTAAATCCCGGACACCCACCACAGAAGTCTGACACCTTACCTCTAGACCGCCAGGTCACCGAATATATATATATTTATTGTGGAATTCGTGTACAGGTTTGCTAGTGTATATTATTTCATTTCACATATATTACAAGCTATGAGTAAAGTAAATGTCTCCATTTTTAAACAATTAAGCGAAAAAGTTCGTGTGGAGTTCCGTACCATTTATTTTCTAATATTTGCCGATTGGTTAGAATCTGATCAGTTGTTTAGCTATTTCGTTGAAATCTACATTGATGCTAACCAATTATTTCCTCTGCATATAGCTCCAATATCATTAAAATTATGTTAGATATAATTTTATAATACTTACTCATTTTTCATTTAGGCCTAATGCTAGATCACGGATTACTGATTTTTTCATAAATTTGAAATACTTGGAAGATTTTGTTATTAATATTTGTTTGTGTAATATTTTATCTGATAGAAAAATATGAGTAGTTTTCTAAAATAATTAATTTAATCGCATTTTAATTATATCAAATTTAGTAGTTTAAAATAATGGTCTTTAAGATTTACTTCAACATGTGTAATTTGGAATTATTTTCAAGGTAAAATATATGTTTTTTAAAAATTTATAATTTTGTTTTAAATTTATATTTGAAGAGTTATTATTTTGATTAACAAGATAATGTTTGTTTTTCTGAGGAATTAGTTTAGTGAAAACCTTTATTAATTAGATTGGATTGTTTCTATATTAGCTTCACATAAAGGGGTGTGAGGTTACTAGAGCCTGTATCCTTATTTGATGAACGCTGTTAACACCTTTAGTGAAGAATAGATTTCGAAATTATCAGAACTCGAGCCAAATTCTTTCAAAGGAGAGATGGTCTGAAAATGAGAGTCTCGAATCTCTATTCACAGCCAAGTAAATAGTTTTGTGAAATACTCTTTTTGTGAACTATAAATCTAAATCGTGAAGTTCAGTCACGAATTGAATGAAAATGTGAATTGATTAAATTTTTAAATAACTCAAATTAGTGGAAAATTGACACCTGAACCCGGGAACTGAACCCAAGATATTCGGATTAGCACGATAACTCTCCACCACTGAGCTGTCTAGGAATCCTCCCGAGCTAATGTTCATTCTTCAACCAACGAGTATTATGTGATGGACGTGTGAATTAATCGGCTACTTAAGCTCTCATTTAACATAAGCCACCGTTTGTCCCTGGGTCAGCGTTTAAAATAGAATATTATTTGCAAATTAAATCTCTAGCCTAGTAAATTATCTACGACCCTCTCTGCAAAAAATTGTATTACAGTCTCAAATTCATTTTTATTTTTGACTTCTAGCTTCTAAAGCACCCTTTATGCATTTAGGTAGTTCTTACAATGTGTATTTATCGATTTATTTTGATCCAAGCTTTTATTTTACAATTGATTTAACAATACTATTGGTGTTTATTTCTGGCTTAACTATACTTATTTCATGAACAGGAGCAAGCTGCCAATATAATTTAAATAAGATTATGCTTTATCAAAATAAATATAGTCAACGCTGTACAATTTAATTTTATTACGAATTGAATATTTAACACAGAAAATCAACTTAGATCCTTATTGTAAACATGTAAATGCCATACCATTTCTTTTTCTCAAAGAACGTTTTTATTTAGTATGTATAATTTTTTTTAGAGAACCTCTTATAAAGGTGTCTGAGAGAGGTGGTATGAAACGAGGAAGAAGCCACTTAGAATAATGAGCAACATGTTTAAACTTGGCTCAACTCCATCAGGCCGGGAGCCGTGGGCCACAAGAGCCGCATCTGCCACGAGGTCTGATTCAAGTGTCTTAAGACGATTTTTTTTTACATAAAAAGTAAAAGAGGAAGGAGAAAACGGATTTTTTATTTACTTCTTTAAAAAAATGTCTAGGGAAGAGTATATATCTTCACTACCAAATCATTATTGTAATTTAATTTTTTTTATCTTGTGTAATTATTGTACTTTTTTTTAAAGCTGCAAGATAAAGTTGATTGAAGAAATTGTTTGAAAGTTTTTCTTATTTTTTGTGATATTCTCTACAAACATACAAAGTTACAATTAATTTTCTTTCTAATTTTATTCTTGTATAATACAATTTTTATAGCATTATTTAAAATATGAAAATAATAGGGGCTAATTTTATGTTTAGTGATTATGAAAAAATAGTTGAAAATGTTAGCTTAGAAAATATATTTTAAACGGAAATAAATTTATTGGAAATGTTAGTTAGACAAGCTATATATTATTTTATAAAATTAGGAAAAACATTTTTTTATTATTTTATTATTAGTAATAATCTATTTAAATATTTTACAGCTATTTTAAGTTTAGGACTTACATTTGCACGTTACAATCCAACAGCTTTTGACAATCTGTCAAGGATGTCCTGTAATTTAATGACAACTGTTTATCTTCATTTATAAAGTTTGTCATCTAATGCCGCTATGTTTATGAAGAATATTCAACTACTTATGAGGCCACCATGTGAAGAAAATTATAATCTATGTTTCTATTGAAGCAATAATTAATTTATTTTGGCCAAAAAAGTTTTACTATAAAAACTGTAAAAACACTGCCTTTAGCTCGCGTTCCCTACTCTTTCACCTCAATACAGTCCAACCTCCATGATTTGACTCAACTTTGTACGACCTGCTTCAATGGATACATGGTCTAAGGCGTCACTATCGTGTTAGACTATACTGCCGAGGACAGAGAGATCGGGATTCGAATCCCGGTCGGATATACTGAGAGGTTTTTTGCAAAATGCTTTTCCACTCTCCCTTAACGCAAATGGGGATACGATTCCTTAAATTCAACCTTCCTCATCCTTCATTTTTTAGCATAATTAGTACATACGCGTATATCCTGAATAGGTAGTAGGAAGCGGTGCTAAAAAAATATCTTCTTACGTAATAAAAACTCCTGCTAGATTTCCCAGCAATAAATCGAACCCTGGTCTGATTAGCTAAGGGAAAAGACGTTACGCCACATTTAGTTCTGTAAGTAGTATACAGTCCAATTTTCATGGAAAGAACCCTGCTAGAGAAATTTATAGATTTACATTTATGTATTCATACGTCAAGTGATGCTATCTACAGCTATCACTTTTGATAGATATCAATAAATAACACTAATGAAATAGTAAAATATCATCAGTGATGTTTGCAAAACAATATGTTTGTATTATCTAAACGTGTATTCCTACCAAAATCCTACTGTGTATATAAAGTCATACTCATTATATATATAGTATATATTCTATATATAATATATGTTTGTGCATATATTTATATAAACATATTTGTTTATCTAATATAATCAAACTTTTTTAATTTATATAAAAACATTTATATATAGGCTATATATTTATCTATATAATTTTTTTTTTAATTTGCACATACACACACACGTATATACTCGTATTTATATAAGTGTGTGTATGTGCAAAAAACTATACATCCCAAAAATATGTTTTGTAAATATTATATAGATAAATAGATAAAAAAATATGTTTGTAAATATTATATAGATAAATAGATAAAAAAATATGTTTATGTATAAATCCAGAAAGTTTGTATGTGTGTGTGGCAATAGTATTTATGTATCTCAAAAAAATATGTTTGTATATATTATATACCTAAATAAATATATTTATTTATATATATGCGAATATATATATAGAACAATATTATATATATATATATTATTAACTTTTTGGGTATAGACCTATATATATAGGTCTATACCCAAAAAGTTAATAATATATATATATATAAGTTTGTATATATATTTATATAAATAAATAAATGCTGTAGTATATTTGTAGGAAGAAACCTATAGAGAATAGGTGTACAAACATATTTTTTACAGTAATTAATGATAACATTTTTCTATATAATTAGTTTTATTTTATATATATTGACAAATACAATGTATTATACATATATTTAATTACTTAATAGTTTCTAACCTTGAAACACCGTACTCTGAATCCAAACGAAATATCGAGACTAGCCCTGAGTATTATCTATATTAAAACTACCTTTTATTTCTCAAAGTTCTCCAAGATAATGTAAAGGGGGAAAGAAGCAATTCATCATTCGCACAGGTGTTGGGAATTGTATATCCTCCAGGGGATCACTGAACGCAAAACATACAAATAGAAAGACGTAAAGGGGGTAGAGGAGGAGGGACGTACCCAAGGGAATCGTTGAATTATCTAGAAGGGGGTTGGATTGTTTTCTCGTGACTCCTTAAGACAAGTTATCCACTATTCCCTCCTTTTCAGTTCCGGATCGGTTAGAAAATGTGATTGTCTTTACCTAAGAAAGGATTTTTAAAAATTGATTGAGGTTTAAGAAGCTAGTTATTTAAGGTGGGGATGTAGGGAATGAGTGTTAAGGGCAGTTTTTATAGCAAACTATTTTTGGTCAAAATTAATTAAATATCTTTAGTACAAACATAGAGTTTAATTTTCTTCCTATGTGACAACTGTTCTTGAATTTCTGTCAAGGATGTTCTGGAATTTAATGACAAATGCTTATCTTCATTTAAAAAGTTTCTCATCCAATGCTTTTGACCGATATTCAAGAACCGTTAATATCACCATGTCAATAAAATTAAACTCTATGTTTGCAATGAAATAATATTCTATTTGTTTTGGCCAAAAAGAGTTTTGCTATAAAAACGGCAACGGCCTTTGATCGTGTTTTTCTTATTCCTACCTTAAAGTGTACAGTTAAATAAAATTATACCAATAAATTGCGACTAAAAATATTTATTGATTTTAAAAATTGGTGATATAATTCAAATAAATAATAATGAATGGCCTCTGTCACATAATCAAAATATTGTTGATGTTTATTCATGTCAGTTGCGAACTTCTACTCGCATCGGTAGACAGGTTGGCTAGACGTCAGGCTCGTCTTGTCTTGTTTGACTATGATGAAGAGATTCAGGTTCTAATCCCGGCTGGATGTGCTGGATATGTGTTTTACCCAATTGCTTCCCATTCTACCTCCCCGCAAAGGATTGTATCTTCTTCCTCTCTACCATATTTGTGTTTATTTATTTGGAACATTTAACTTACACTTTCTGAACTGACTGATTATATCATCACACGAATAATTATAGAACACCCAGTCACCTGTTAGTTAATTTACCAATATGAAAGTAGGAGGAAGCACAAGTTTCACTAATAATAATTTTTTTTCCGGCCATTCCGGGGATCGTTTCTGGGACGCTTGATTTAGAAGAGATACACACACGTAGTACAAAATAATTGCGATGGTTTCAAAACATTGTCCTAGCCAACATAGGAGGGTAAATATACCAGGACCTTAGACATAATTATAATAGATTAATTGTTAGTGTACTATATTTTATAAATTGCGTCAATCCATACAATCAGTAAATATAGCATATTATAACTTTAATCTACTTAAAAATGTGCTAAAAATACTCTCTATACTAGAGAAAAAATGTAAATTATAGAAACATTATGAATATTTCCTCTTAATAAAAATCATAAGAATAGCTGTTTTTCTACTAGAGGTGTTCCAAAAACATAGTCTATACTCGTCAGCGAGTTAAGAGATTAAAAGAGGTGAGGAGGAACTGACGCTATCTTTGTTAATATAATATCGATTATTGTCACGTTGCTATTTGTTTTAGCACCGCGTCTTACTACACTTTCAGGTTATACGCCTATGTACTAACTACACTAATAGGTTAGGGATTAGGAAGGTTTAATTTAGATAAAGTGCACCCGCATTTTCGTGGAGACCGTGTGGAAAACCATTTAGGAAAAACACCCTCAATTCACCCGACTAGGATAGAACCCCGATCTACTCGTATTCGGCAGTCCAGTCC
Organism: Timema bartmani; assembly: GCA_902151455.1. Classification (NCBI taxonomy): domain Eukaryota; kingdom Metazoa; phylum Arthropoda; class Insecta; order Phasmatodea; family Timematidae; genus Timema; species Timema bartmani. The sequence continues at coordinate 389,867 of CABFWB010000061.1, read as the reverse complement.
AACACAAGATTAGCGAGTTAGACCAGGCGGCCCCCGAAGCGGGTCGTTGTTATTCAAATCTAACAAAAACAATGCATTATTGTTAGAACGTTTGACTTATAGCATTGTTATGGTAACAAATGGAGGATCAAGATTATGATAATGTGACAGAAGCTACCTCAGTGCTGGAATCCTACCCCCGATATCACATGTGCAACATTTCCCCCCCATCCGTACGTGAGAAAGCTAACACTCAACCAGTGGTATACGCTACGCGGCGTATGCAGTCGGCGGTGAATGCAAATACCTACTGATCAATACCGTGAATGTGGTTACAGGATAGAGGAGCCGCACAGTTTGAACTAGATTGTTATCTGAATTTTAGTTTGTGTTAAGAAATTAAAACCTAAGACAGTAGGCATGCGGCCTAAGTGTCAACATTATTTGGTCTGGTTTTCTAGTGATGGAGAGGTCGGTGTTGGAATTCCTACTGTGTGTATTAAGGTTGATTATCTACTAAATGGTTTCTCACTATCCTTCCCAGCAAATGCAAGTGTATTTCCTCTAAATTAAACATTCCTGATATCTAAAACATTATATTTTATTTTTTAGCGTATGCCACCAGGATTTGTCGGTTTGACATTCCTGGTCTTCTAATGAGAGTGGCGGATTTGTAACCGTCTTCTGAGGTAGAAACACCATACAGGGGCGATTACTTCGTCCCGATGGGATGGTTTGATGATAATGATGATTATTTTTTGCCAGTAGAAGTCTTGAATCTATCTTGAGCCCAATTAACGACCATGACAACAATAGGAACAATTCCTCTTCGGGAAAAATACATATGGTACCGCTGGAAATCTAACCCACGACCTCTAGATCAGTAAACAGGATTGCTGACCACTAGGCCAAGAGGCCGGCCATTAGAATAATTAATCTGTATTTGTATAGCTCGAACGAATATAGAGACGCGGTGGAAAGAAATAAGATATTTTACACATCTTACAGTTCACAAATTAGTTACATTTTTAGGTGTTAAAACTAGAATGAAATGTCTCCATTCATTTCAAAACTTTACCAGCTGTCACCTTTTTTCCTATTCGGATAGAAACAGAGCTTGGGCCCTTTAGTTTCCCCAGATAATTGTCATAGAAGTGTACTGTACATACATATTAGATATATCATTACAATATAATACAATTTTGCTCAGAGCAGCAAGTCAAATAGGGGTAAACTTTAAAATGGAGACCTTTTCGCATGAAGGAAGATACTTTACACCTTGGCGTTTATAGAATGGTTTTCAAGGAGTTTTAATCTAGAATTAAGACTAGTGTGCATATTTGTGAACAAGCTTAATTTGTCCGGGTAAAACTATGAAAATATGGATAGGGATGCGTGTGAATATGTGTACAGTACATATTATTATATACGTATCCATACATATAAGTTTAAATATCTGGTTTTAAAACATACTCGTTCACGTTTACGTAGCAAACTTTGACTAAACTATAGCCACAATACTTTTCTTCAAATAATGTTACATTTATCAAATCCTTACCAAAATAAGATTTGATTAGGGTTAGTTCTACATGCGGTCAGTTCAACTGTGATAGTTACCATCATGTTTGAAAAGTGTGATATTTATTATTTATTTTAGTGATTTAATTAATTTTAGAAACTATTTATTTTAATATTTCATAGGTGGTATGCAGCGTTGATTGAAATAAGAGAATTTGCTTCCAATTTATATTGGGTCAAAATTTATTTATGTAGCCTTAAATCATGCACGCTACGAGTTATTTTGAGTCATTTTACTTCCAGTCATTTTGAGTCATTTTACTTCCAGTCAATAATAAATGCATTTTTTAACTAGTATATTAAGCGTAAATGGATAGTAAGACGTGGGGGCTAAAAAAATAGTATGTTTAACATGAGACTTACTAACGGCTTAACCTTAAAAGTAGAAATAGGATTATAGAAGAGACGGGAAGAAAATGTAAAACCACCCGTTAAAAATGCACATCCCGTTAGGATTTGATTTCCGTTCTCTCCTTCAACAATAGCTTTGTGAAATGTAAGTTTTTGCTCTTTGTCCACTCGTCCTGATCATATATATTTAATTACAATAATAGGGCACTAGGGCACAGATAGGAAATGTAGAATTTAGAGTAAATAGCCCGAATTATTTTGGAAGGTGAGTGTAAAACCATTTAGTAAAATATACCATCAGTACTGCCGACTGGGTTTCCAGCCCCGACCTCATCCAATGCTTATCTGCGAGAGTCTTTGTGAGTAAATCGCCTGTAAACTCGGTTGAAAAAAATGTTCATAATGTTAAAGGCTATACCTCCATTTTATTACGAATGGACATATCTGACAGCTAAAACCACTTTCATATATTCATATGTAAATTCATGTGATATTCAGCTGTTACTTTTAATAATTAATATTATTAATACCTATATTATAAAACTTTTAATATAGTAAAGTGTTACCAATGTTGGCCGCAAAAAATTTTGTTTATATTTTTAAAAGGGGTTCCAAATATCCATTCGTGAGAAAATCAATATATCGCGAGTTTATGACTACCTGATATATTGTCTTATATACTTTTGATTAATACGTGAGTGTACTGTTGCTTCAAAGCACCTTATTTAAGAATCAAAATAGTATAATTATCCATAAAGTATCAATGAAAATATATTAAAGTTAAAAGATCACGTAAAGATTTAATAATAAGTTTTTAATTAAATTAGGCCTTTTAACCCAGTTCTATCCACTTTGGTAGGTATATGGACGAGTGCGTAAGTCGCGTCTAGTTTGGCTAGCCGGTGACGGGAAGGTTATTCGGGGTTGGAATCCTGAGGTTTTCCCTAAATGGTTTCACACCCACCTTGAACGTAAGTTCAAAAATGCTTCCGCTATATTCTATCTTCTTTAGCCATACCTAATTAGTGTAAATATGCTAATAAAATGATAACTCACACGAGTAGTGAAACGTGGTGCGCACAAAGTATATTTAAATCAAATAGGCCCCTATATAAATATATATTTAGGATCCAAACCTAATCCAGACTTTCTTTTAAATAATTATATCACATGGATACAAAGTTAAATACAGTGTTTCAAGTTATTTAGTTTTTTTTTGTAAATTGCTGTAATTTGATTTTTTAACTAAACAATGTGGTGAAAGGAAGAGAGAACCACTGATAAAATAGAATGGCTGACCAACTATTTGCATAATTAAAATAATTGTGGTTTTATTATTAAATTATTAAGTTAAATACATACAGAATGTGTTTAGTATTTAAATAAAGTAATTCACCTGGTTAATTTTAGTTGGTCACGTCCACTAAGGTATTAGCTTATATACTGTAATATTAATGACATGGAGGTAGAGGTTCGAGTTTCAGCTGATTTTACAGGAGATAGAATGTCACATTCGATGTATCAGCGTGGTTTTCATATTGGTTCTATATTCATACTAATGGGGGTGAACTTCTTCATTAACTACCCTACTCATCCTTAGACCCTAGGATAAGCCTTTAATAATCTTGGTTTGAAAACTTACAAGTATTAATACGCTTTACAAGTATTAATACGCTGAGAGATCTTGGTTGGGTTCCAGGAAAGAATAATATTAATCTTAATTAATTATGATATTCTTAGCTCGTCCTGGTATCCAGTTAGTAAATTCTTGCTTGTATATTGGAATACCCACACAAATGGGTACACAGACAAGGCGTTAGTCTAGTTTACTCTGGTTTTCCGGTTTCAGGGAATGTTTACGTTTGAATACTGGCTGACTGTAGTAAGTTAGTTTTTCCATAATGATTTATCCCTATCCCTACCCTAAAATGCAGGTAAATTTCCTCTAATTATTACCTTCCTTTTCACTATTCCATGCAATTATTGTAAATATATTATGGATAGCCTATCTAGGTTTTAAGATGCTGTGAAATTTTTAGAAACTTTTAAAAATATATGTATCTAAATAACAATGGACAATTATTCACCTAATTCATCTGATGACTTCTAGAACTGTCAGATAAATGTCATGTGTGATGCACCGACTGTGGAGATATGTGTTCGGGAAGCTGAGATTGATGTCCTACTAGAGTAGTTGTTCTCAACCTTTTTAGTGACATGCACCCTTTTCACCACATGTCAGAATGTCATTCCCCCCCGCCAAGATTGCTTAGCTCAAAAGTTACATTCTGAATAATATACCGGTACATATCATATTGAAAACACTCTTTTTTCTTTATTAATACATAAATACATATTACTTTGATTATGTTTACTGTAGAGCCTTACAATTAAATTAAAATTACCGCTCATCAAGTCTAGTGCGTTAAACTAAACAAATTGTTTATGCAAAGTCTGAAAAATTGTAGTTTGAAGAAAAAATTTGTTTTAAACAGTTTTAGTCTGTGGTATCTACCGGTTGAGAACCCCTTTACTAGAGCATTTTCCTCGGCCATCTAAGTAAACAATATTTACATTAAAATGGATCAGATACAGGCTTTTATTGATGAGGCACTTGCAAGATGAAGGTTTCATCATCACCATGTTAAGTAATTCCGCATAAAAAAATTGCCAATCGTTAAAAGTATAAACACATTTATATTATGTGTAAACAACAGTTTTGCTAAATTATTGTTGAGCTATTGGAGGAAGATATGAAATTAATTTCATAATGAATTATCTGTAAGACAAGCTAATTATATAGATACAGGCCGGTCTCATAATGCTATTAAATAGTACTATAAATATTATATCCTCCTATTATACATCACATTTCAAATATTTAGGAATTTTAATTGCGAGAAATGCGCAGTTTTCACGGGAAATAAAGTCAAATATAGAAATGGCTGAGGCTGCTCTCAACAAGAATAGTATGCTACTAACTAGCAAACTGAACCTGTAGATAAGGAAGAAATTGGTGAAGTGTTACATTATGAAACATCGCTTTGTGAAGAGATGAGACATATATCACGAGGGAAAATAAGATTAACTATATGTAAATCTTTGAGGTGTAGTATTGGAGGAGAGTATAGAGGGTAGAGTAGACAGCTTGGGTTATTATTATTATTTAGCACCGCGTCTTACTACCCGTTTGTGTTATACGCTTAAGTACTAATTACCTTAATGGATTAGGAATTGGGAAGGTTAATAGAGGAAGTGAACCCGCATTTGCGTGGAGGGAGGGTGGAAAACCATTTAGGAAACCCCCCCCCAGTTCACCCGACCGAGATTTGAACTCTCGATCTCCCCGTCCTCGGCAGTCGGGCTCAACACGACTAGCGCGTTAGCCAACTACGCCACCGAGGCGGGTCTTAGGTTATTAATTAAGAAGTTATAAAAATAGTCAATGAAAAGAGAAACAATCTGCAGATGATTCTACAAAGAAAGGCCAACTTATTGGTTCACATTATGATAGTAAATTGGATTATTTAGTGATGTCATAGAAGGCAAAGTGGAAGAAAGAAGGGAACCAGGAAGACCAAGAATGTAACTGATGTATGACATCAATAAAAGTAAAATGTGCTTATGGGCTAAATCATTCGTAGTCTAGTAGTGGAAAGATTAGCCAGTACTAATGTACCGTTGCCAAGGGGAAGCCCGAGTGTACTAATAAGACATCCTTTCCGTGGAGGCTCGTTCCATGTCCTGATAAGATGAGGTGATGGTGATAGTGAATAAGAGGATGTGGAATCATTGGAAATACTTAAACCTAAATTAAGATTAATCAACCAAACCCTGGTGATCGTTGGGGTAAGCTCCGTTTCGGGAAAAATACCCACGGTACCAGTAGGGAATCGAACCCAGGTCCCCTAAACTCTTAGCCAAGTGTACTGACCAATACACCATGGAGCCGGTTCAAATCAAGAAGATGAGCTAAAGTTTCAGTATCTAAAAACTATGCATCTGATAGAACGTGTTGGAGGACTCAATTTGGACAATGCAACAGACCAGTCGAAAGAAAAAATATGTATACATTATATATTGGATTACTTTACATAATAAACGTAGAGGAAAGAGTGAAAGGGGGAAAATAGAGACACACATGATAATATGTCTTTCCCAACTAAAAGCGCAACACAGTTCTACACATTCCTCTTTGCCATTGAACACCGGGATAGTGGCTGTGTCTTGAACAAAATATACATAGATTTTGTTCTCTAATATTTATTAAAGAAGCAGAGTGAGACGTGAAACCTAACTTTAAAATAGAAAACTCATCACAATACATACAGAAGAAAAATAGCCAGACATTAGAGACCACATAGAAAGTACAGAGAATAACATGCAAGATAAAAACATTAAATAATCATAATGGAAAGAAAGTAAATACATCATTATTCAAGGAAAACATCTCTTCGTTTCATCTAAAAATGGGATGAACACAATCAGGCTTACGCATTGAGGAGAGATAGTTTATCACTCTGAAGGCTGATACCCCTTATTACACATGCTCTCTTCATCTGTATCTCAAATATAAATAATATTAGCTGCCATTCTAGATAATTTTACTATTGACAATGTACACTCAATTTACTTTGAAAGGTCTTAACTTTGTTGATTACAGGATAGGCCTACCTTATAATCGGCACCATAGTATAATCGGTCAAGGAAAGCTTGATACTTTTTAGTGTAAAATAAGTGTACATAAAAAATGAAATGACCTTTTTTTAAAAGAAAAATCTCATAATATATAAGGCCAGCGATATTAATAATATTTATTTTATGAGTAGAAATTAAATTTGATTCTCGTTAGCCAGGAAAATATATATTCAAAGATTCAGCAACTTCGACATCAACCCTATTATAGGCGTGTCCGCTTCCATGCAACTATGACGTAAGAATGATCTGGAATCGAACAAGAAAACTGTTTTTTTTTAACTTGTGGAGCTATAATCTTACTAAAGGCCTAGTGTTAACAAATAAAGTGTGTGTGTCCATTTTAGTTTTCTTTCAGATGTTCCATGATGCGCGTATTAGGCTGCGCACTCGTCAATACTTGCTGTAAGCTTGATTCATTACATTCCCTGTTACTTGAATATTAAAAAGGAGTAGTGGGGAAGAGTACACATTGTGTCTCCTTGAGTCAAACTAGTATAATGTTGCCCTATGTGTATTTTGGTTAGTTTAAATTAAAGTAGGCCTACTTACTCGGATCGGTGGACACGCGGACAAAACCTCAACATCGTTTTGTCTGATATGCAGATAACGGGGAGGTCAGATTTCTAATCCCGCTGAGTGTACTTAGGTGGTGGTTCTTAGATGGTTACCCACTCTCCTTACCCACACATCAAGGATCACTTTCTATAGGTTTTTACCCCTCTAACCCACTAGGACGGATAGCCCGGATGAGTAGCAAAATGAGAAGACAAATATTAAATTAAGATGGTTTGGTTACCAAGATTATTTATCTAAGTATTGCTAAGAAGTGGATTTTTCGTAAATAATATATTATCAATAATTAATTTTCGGTCGTATCAGAATGCCTTCAATATGTATCTACATTATTATTGTTGTATTATTGACCACCTCTGTGGTCTAGTGGTCAGAGTCCCTGGCTAGAGATTCAGAGGTCTCGGGTTCGATTCCCGGTGTGTTCAGATGCTTCTGTGAAGCCTTGAGCCTGGAACGGGGTCAAGTCAGCCTTGTGAGGACAAATTAGGAGCTACTTCAATAAATAAAATATTGGCCGTGGTCTAGAAAATGGAGAATAACTTCTGGAAGGTTTGTTGTGATGAACACAGGACACCCTCTATTGACACATGTTGGCACTATCTTCGCCAATATACGGCGGCTGTTCGGCCGCGAACTGGCACCATGCAGTTTTTTGGAGTTATTATTATTAATGTGAATTTTTTTTATTGTTTTACTACTAATAAAATAGCTCTTTTTAATTAAACTAAACTTTACAATATAAGAGGGGGAAGGGATAGCGAGTATTAAAACATCAACATTAGTAGGAAGTCTAAGAAACATATTGCGAGAAAACTGCCCCTGACCCCAAAAAGGGATAGGTTATAATCCTAATATCTCAAATAGGAGTCAAACGTATTGGTGAACGTGTGTATGGATATTAAATTAATCACATTTTGTAAATTGTCTCAAACATCAAGTCCAGGTTTTGGAGATTGGGATTAATATACAATGCAACATTAGCTAAGCTAGTGGATTTTCTCTACAAACCCTGAATAAATATAATGGTGCAAAATATACTATTTTTAGGGTACACATTTAATACACGGATTATTAACGGATTGATCAAAAGGAATGAGATGAGAAGTGTGGTCAAGATAAAACAATTGGGATGAAATTTAATCTAGTCATAGCTACGTATGATATCCTCTGACATATATTTATTGGCATCTAAACGTTCGACTAATTTACTATTACTCGGTTCACTGTTCGCTCTAGTAGTTTCATCTAAATATTGTTTTTAATTTTCTAAAACTAGAGAAAGTATATTTCCCACATTAATGTGGAAAGGGAATGGGAGAACCAGTGAATCTCACATCTCCAGTATAATCTATCGGGATCTGAATCCCAACCTCCACACTAATGGTGACCGAGTTCAATTCTAGTGTCTTTGACCTTTAGGTCACCGCTACGTGAAAGTAAGTTTAATGTATTTTTAAATGATTCTTAGTAAAAGTTAAGATTATTAAAGTAATGTCTCAAACACTTGTAAAAAAATACTTCTTTGTTTGATTTTTTAAATATTTGTCAATTTGTGTCTTAGTGTATGTAATTTTACTCTAGCAAAATGTTAAATTCACCCGCCTCGGTGGCGTAGCTGGCTAACGCGCCAGTCGTGTTAAGCTAGACCACCGAGGATGGGGAGATCGAGGTTCGAATCTAGGTTGGGTGAACTGGGGGGGGGGGGGTTTCCTAAATGGTTTTCCACTCTCCATCCACGCAAATGCAGGTTCACTTCCTCTAAATTCAGCCTTCCCAATTCCTAATCCATTAGTGTAATTAGTACTTAAGCGTATAAACCGAACGGGTAGTAAGACGCGGTGCTAAATAATAATAATAATAATAATAATAATAATAATAATAAAAATGTCAAATTCGAAACACAAACGCTTAAAAAAAAGTGAATTATGACCAAATTAACTCATTGCAAATAGCGAAAGTATTTAATTGCTTGTTATAAAATACTATTTTATTCTTCGAAGATACGTATGGTAACAAATTTGACAGCTAAAAAATTAGGACGCCTACACAATTTTCACAAACAAGATAGAGTTCAAATTATTCAAGCGTTATTTAATATTAGCATTAATCTTGCAAATAAACAATAACGTCTCATTCATTATAAATAAATAAGAAGTGGCTGACGGTTTAAATTATATCTTGTCACAGTTACTATTATTATTATTTTTTGACATATTAATACAATTATGAATTAATTTATAATTCAATTAATCTAAAAATATTATTACATACATAATTTTATATATATATACACACACTTATGCACTCCAAAAACATGATTAATATCAAACTAATCACAAGGGAGCTAGGATATATCTAATAATTAATTATATATAGATGATTCAATAGAATTTTTATCAACAATGGCTTCTTAGTAAACAATTGTAATAATAATAATAATAATAGCAAAACCAAATGAGTGATTTTAAATAACACTAACCCACACTAAAATGTTGATTTATATGCTATTAATATATTACTAAGATTGTCTTTTTAATGCTACGACAAAAATATTTTCAAATCAATATATTATTTTTACTTCACAAAAACTGGAAATAAAGTGGTTTAAAAAAAATCAGTTATATTATGTAATATTTTGAGTAGGTGCTGCGTCCTTTCAGGATAAATTCACTGTTTGTGACGATGAAAATAAATGTACACCCCTTCATCAACTTACCTGTGGGTAAGGTGAGAAGCAGCAAGGTGGACGCAAGAAGACCGGCAGCCGTCGTGGTTCTAGGGTCCATCGCCCGACCCTTAGACTTCCCGGAGAGGGGCGGGGGGAGCCGGAGGGGTTTTCAAGGCCACCTCGAACGTCCCCCCGACTTGGCCGTCATTCTCCCAGCCAGCAGCCGACAAGAGTGGTGTGAGCGGTCCTCCCCTTCTTCTTGTTCCAACAGACACTGGTAGCTGAAGACTGGTCTTCTTCGTCGTGGTCGTCGCTCTACGAGCCGGGAGATCACACTGGACCGGGGTCCGGACTCTCTTTGTGGTGTGGGGGAATGGAGGAACCCGTTTCCCCCCTTTCTCTCCTGACTTGCCTCGTCCGCGCCGTGAGATCAATAGGGAACGTGGGTGGAGCCTTTTGCGCATGCGCCCCGGCTATGTCATGGGGGTCCCGCAGCTACCGGCGTGGTGCCCGGCCAAAAACTCACTCCCGCCTGTTTTCTTCTCGCTCTTCGCGTCTTTGAATGCGTTGTTTTTCTCAAGGGAGGGCTTGAGGCAACTTCTCTCTCTCTCCCTTTTGGTCCTCTTAAGTTTTGGTGGTCTCCAGATTTTTATCCTCTCATTTATTAATTCCTCTTGGGTTTACCGCCTCTCTTGGCATACCTCCTAGGATCGGGTTAGAGGAAGCTTTGGGTTTCGGTAGCTCAAATTGTCTTTGATTTCAGGACACAGGGCTATGTCAGCCCGCGACAAAGAAACTAAACAGGGAAATTATAGCCCAAATCTCTTCTCAAAACCGAATTTCAGGATTCAAATAATTGCTCTCCATGCATCGGTATAGACTTAGTAACTTTAGTATAAGAATTAAAGGTGGAGCCTTTAACACAGTTGAGCTTCCATTTATTTCACTATTACATTCAACAGAGTTGTTATTAGCGGGTTAATATAGAAGGTAAGGTTGATGAGGGTAGTTTAGAGGAAGTGCACACATATTAGTGTCGAAGGGGAGGTCATAGTGGGGGATAATAATAAATTACATGTGGAAAAAACCTCCTGGTATAACCGACTGGGATTCGAACCTCAACCTCCCCACCACCAATAGTCCAGCCTATTGAGAACCTGGCATCTTATACTACACGGCCACTAGTGAGAATTCCTTCAGTTATATCAAATTATAAAGTGTTATTAATTTATAAAGTTTTAGTGTTATTAATTCATCAAGTTCATATTGTTATAGTTTGCGTATAACCCGAACGGGTAGTAAGACGCGGTGCTAATAATAATAATAATGCTATAGTTGATTTGATATGTATTTTTATGTGAAATATTTAGAAGCAAAACAAAGAAAATGGTGTAATTTTTACTTAATGCTCGCCTGAGTTTTACTAAATAATTTCAAATTTTCTTTAATACTTACGCAGGATTATTACTATTTTCTTACCACCAAATTCCATGTGTTTTACAGGTTTTTCAGAAGGAATTCCCACTTTTCAGGCAGGTTAGATTGAAGAAATATGACATTCCTGAATAAGCGTTATTAATTCTTGAGTTCACTTTTTCGTCCATCAAGCGATCTAGGCTCCTATTTTAAGCTTTAAATTTCCCAAATTAACAAATACTCCAGTACGTTTTTATAGATTTTATAAAATTCTCTGTGATTTCCCGGTATTTTTCCAGGCAAAAAACCTTCCCAATGTTTTCCCAGCTATTGTGGCTTACTGGCTAATAAATTAATTTCTACACACTAGGTATAGGTGCTTCAAGCTTAATAAATGAGCAGCTTGATTGATAAGTCTATGTTCATTGTTTTTCTATGAGCTGCCCTTTGATCTTATTTTGTTGTTTTAACAAGCGCATGACACGAATGAGGTGATTAGCGAATGGGACCACATCCACAGTGAGCCCTGAATCACTCGTACGCCACATGATTTCACATCGCATGAATTATTAATTTGGATTATATGTACGAAGCTTCCTGTTTAAAATTGTAAATGGTTCGAAACGTGATATACTTTTTACTTACATGGTACCAAAAAATAGAGTATAAGCCATATATGTGTCTCTCTTATAACTTAAGAACAAGTCGGATGATTTCAGCCAAATTTGCTATATATAGCCTCTCAACACGCTTCATGTTATTACCGTGTATTGGCACCCAAACTATAGAAAATACGATAATTTAAATCATATTTGGCGCTTAAAAAGTAACAAACAATCAATTAATTACACTTTTCATAGTAATTTTATACGGTTACGACACACTAAATAGATAAATGATGAGGTGCGTCGCACTGACTTTCTATTTTGTCTTAAAATAGAGGACTTTGCTAAAAACTCTCGTAAGATTTGTGAAATGAAACATACATTGTTGCAGAAACACTCCAAAAAATATCATAAATGAAATATTATAGACTGTTACAGAACATTGAGAAAAAAAGGTGTATCTGTGTACACCAAAGAGCATAACAATCAATTTCAAAGTGTTCCATAAAATATATATTATATGTTTGATATTTGCTTAAAACTCAGAAACTATTGGTTTTATAAAAAAATATTTCGAATAAAAGCATTTTACTTTTAGTAGTACTACAACTTTACAACTATAAGTTAATTCGTTTCTAAAACATTTGAGAAGATTTCAAAATTGAAAATTTCCATTTATGTAAAGTACCCTTTAAGTCATTTTCATGAGAAGACTAGAATACCCATTTTGTTTGTAATGTTAAACAATGGGATAAGAACCCTCACCTCCCCCAGGTGCATCCAGATAAATTAGGTCCTTAACCTCCTCGTCACCAGATAAATAGTATAACACAAGCCCGACACTTTAAACCACGTGACCATTGGTGTGGGTTAAGAGAGTCAAAGCTAAATAATAGAATTCAATTGATTTTGCTCGAGCTCGTGTACTTTGAGATATTTATATATTTTTTTAAAAATTTATTTTTTACTATGGCTTATCACCATGAAAACAAGGAATTACGTTTCCTGTCATACTTGGTCTTCATAAAGTATAATAAAGTTGAGTCATGAACTATATTGATGCAAGAAAAAGTCTTCATTCGACTGATTACTTATTTGAGAAATACCACTATATATTTACCATCGTACCATTTATTCAACATCAAATGAGTAGAACTAAAAAACAACCATCCTGTAAATATGAATCCATGAACTTTGAACTTGGGGAAGCCAGTTTCAACAAATATTCACCCCAAACTGTATATGTATCTTTGACAAAAGAGATGACAAGGTCGCTTTGTTTTCTTGTTTTGTTCCAGTTTTGTTCTCTTCAACTCAACCTCTTGTTTTCAACTCCTTGTTCGGGGAAAAGAAATTCTCCCTTGCTGGCTTCAAGGCAAGTGACAATGTAAACAAGATCATGACGTCACAAATGCTCGAAGGAGCTATGGGTGCTAAAGGGATGGTGAAAGGTGTAAGGGTGGGGTTTGATATTGCTTGTGGTTTTGGGCTCTTTAGCATTCCGAGCTAGGTTTCCAAACACCTTCAAGAACATTTCCATTTGGAAGGAGGTGTGTAACATTAAAGATGGGCTTGCCGTACACAAACCTCGTTATTTTCAAAATAAATTAAACATTTTATTCAGGTTTTGTAGTGCATTCCTTAACCCTCAAATATATTTCAAAAATATTAGTGAATCTGATTTAACGTAAACTATAACATGTTTTAGTGACAAGATACTTCTTGACTATATTTGGTAATGACTCATAATACTTATAGATATTATTTAATCTAATTTAAGGCAATAATAAATGCTTACAATATAGGCAGGATTAAAAAATTCCGATGATTTTGAAATGTTACGAATATATCTGCTGGTAGCTTTTATATGATTAAAATTAGAAGGCTTTATTATTTATAAGAAATATCCTAATCGCAGAGATAACCAGAGGAATTATACACAAATTTAGCTCAGAATAATAATATAATACTGAACATAAAATATTAGTGTCAATTTATTCTATATCTGAGCGATGAAACATACCTATACATATATTATATAAATAAGTAATTTAGGCATGGCTGATGGTAAAAACCTAATACCTTTAGTCCAGTAATTTTCCTCCAAATACTCGCCCAGAGGAAAGCTTAACGTGTTTTAAAACTATTTTACTTGTTTTGGTTCTTTAAATATAGCAATTAACCCAATTAATACTAAACGAAATGTGTTTCTCGTAATTTTTGTGTGTATACAATAAGACAAAAAAGAAAAGTTCAAAAATAAAAAAAATCAACGACTGTCTATTTAGTATAAATCCCTCTGGAGCTACTTTCAAATTAAATTTTTGGGCTCCATTAAAAAAGGTAGTTTAAAGGGCACGTTTTAAAAATTAAATTGTATTCAAAACGACTGTTAAAACTCTACTGATCATTTGGTACCATCTTGAACTAAAAAAAGTCGTATTATATCTGTTCAAAGCTGTACTAAGTTAAATTAAATGCAGAAATTACATTCATGTCTTCCTCCCTTCCAAGGAAGCTTCAAAGTGCAAGTGAGGTCTAAGCTTTAAAAATGTATATATATATATATATATATATTCATTCAACGGAACACATATATATATATATATTCAACGGAACTCGGCACTGGGAATAAAATGGGTAAGCCACAGTGAAAATCATAAGGCATTGCACTCCTAGTGTAAATTAAACTAGCCTAGCCTCATTGTGATGACTGTAAAGCTAATAATTATATTCTTTGTCATCATGGATCAACTTGAGTAGTTCATGCTGTCATGGAAACCAAATATTATTTCTTTTGTAAGCTATAGCTAAATAAATAATATTCAAACGAAGCGATTTTCGAAAATTAACGATTTATCAATCAATTATCAGCCCTTTATCAATGGCCCTTTAGATAATACGCTGACCTCCCCTGCGGCCTCTATCTTATCCTGACCTTGTACTTCCTTCTTTGAGAGTTCTCGTCTACTAGCATCTCCTTCATTACTTTCCTCAGTTCGTCCCACCATCTTGTTCTTGGTCAACTTAGAGGTCGCCTGTCATCTGGTATTCCTTCAAGTAATGCTCTTGGTCTCCGTTCTGGCCGAATCCTAGCGACATGTCCTGCCCATCTATCCGATTTCCTTTTATCTTATGAACAATATTGGGTTGTTTCATCAGCTCATATAATTCCTCATTTATTCTTCTCCTGTATCCTTCCTACTTTCTCACGGGTTCCCCAATCTTTCTCATTAATGTTCTTTCAAATATTCTGAGCCTTTCCCTCTCTTTATTTGTTGTGGTCCATGTTTCGGAGGCTCATTATGGCATTATATGCGCACGTTTTGGTATTAAAGACACGTTCTTTGACTTGCATATATTTTTCAGGCTTTGAGCTCTTGGGTCCCAGCTATAAAACGTTCACTTATGTCTTCTTTTATCTTATTTTCTTCATTGCATTTTACACAAGCTCATTTCCTCAAATTATGCTGTACTCTCATTTTGTACTTTTCTTGAAAGATTTATGACTTAAGTTTTTGTTTAGTTTATGTTCAACACAATATTTTTGACAATTTTTTTTCAGTTCTTTTAGCATTTCTATAATATTTTCTTCTTCTTCCACCATAACTGGGATATTATCAACATATGGCAGCCATTTATTGTTTCTATTCAACAAAACTACCTCTTTCCAGTTCTTCTTGTATTTTTCTTATAGCTTTCTTTGAAAATAGGTTGAACAGTACTGGCAAAATGGTATCCCCCTGCTGTACTACGGGTTTTAGCTACAGCTTTATTGAGAATGCTCCTTTAAATTTAATTTTGCATTTGTGTTTTCTGTACAAGCTATTATCATCCTTCTTAGTTTCTGTGGATTTTTCATCTCTTTCACCACGTTGTAAAAGCTTTTTATATGAATGGTGTCGTACTCTTTAGAAAAGTCTACGAACTTAGTCATGATTTCCTTGTCATGCTCCCAGAACTTTTCCCAAAGTTGTCTCATTATATAAATATGATCTCTTTATACTCTTCTCAGCTCTAAAAGTGGACTGATGCTCTCCAATATCTATTTCAGCATATGGTTATATCTTTTCTACGATAATTAGTGGTAGAACTTTATTTGAAACATTTAGCAGATGAATCCCTCTATAAACTTCAACGTCCATTTTACTACTCTTCTTATGTAAGGGCACGATTATTGCTGTTTTCCATTCTTCTGGCAGCTGTTCTTCTTTACATAACATGCTGATTAGTTTGTACATCTTTACGTGAAACCTATCTCCACCCTCTTTAATCATATCTGCTGTAGTTTGGTCTTCTCCTGGTGCCTCTTAGCTCTTGAGCTTTCTTATTGCTTTCTTCACTTCCTCTTCTGTTACTTCCATATCAGACTCTACCTCTTCTGTTTGATCTTCTCCGAATCTAATTTCCAGATTAAAACAATTCAACAGTTTCCCAAAAAAATTTCTCGGCCATCATAGGATTTTTTGTCATCATTGATCAGATTTCCCTCCTTGTCGATGATGAACCTGGTTGTGCCACAATGTCCATTTCTTAATCCTCTTATGTGTTGTAACATATTTCTACTGTCGACATTTTGACTATCCTCTTCTATTTTGTCTATCAACGCAATCATGTGCTTTCTCTTTTTAGTTCTCAGAATATTTTATGTATCTTTTCTCACCATTCAGTAGGTTTATTTCCTTTCTTCTTTCTCCATATCTTTTAGCCATTCTTACCAAGATGACTTCCTCTTTATTCACGGCTCCCTCACAAGTTTCATTGAACTATTTTATCTCTAAAAATATTTATAGATATTATAATCCTACTTTATTCATTTTTGCGGTAGGCGTGACCATTACGGTGCTATTCCTTCAAGCAGTTCCTATAAAGCTACTTCTGATATACCTTATTGATTCAAGTCCCAGTGATGTTTTAACCTTCATATAGTAAGAAAGAAAAGTAATAATGATTCAGAGTTTACCCTAACTATGGTCCTAGACGCTAATAGATTTTGGCTTGTGTTAAGATCACGGTGGGAGAAACAAATACGTTATTCAGATGTATTCGCATGAATAAACTTGATTTTTTTATGACGAGGTTGAGACTTCCCCAAATGGTTAGTTTAATAAATATCCATGTATTTTATTTAAGACTTTTCCTGTTTGTGGTTGTTTAGTCCTAATATAATATTAGGAATTAGATAATAATATAAAGCTCATATAAGTCATTCAGTCATTGAGAGAAATATGGATTAATATACACACAGATATAAAGGCACCAAGATTCGCGGTAGAGAAGGCCGCCCATTCATGGATACGTTGAGCTGTCAAATGGGAATTCAAACATAAACTATGCATGGATGTTGAGTAGTCAGGTTTTCTGTTTTGATGTATATCTCTCGCTCTCTCTTCATCATCTGTCATTAGGGGGTGTTAACTCTCTGTTTGAATGACGTTAAATGGGAAGTGAACACCTCGAGTATCAAACTGGGGACACTCTATTTAATATTGATGATACGTTTGTCATAGTCAATTGGTTCCACTTTTACCGTGTATAAATTGGCTTACTTTTTTTAAATACTTTTTATTTGTTATTTATTTATAGTTTGATCTTTGCATTAATCACATTATGTTAACGTTGAAGGTAGGTATACAAGTTAACATTTTGACCGTATTGCGTTCTTTCCATAATTTTTGAGCTACTAGACAGATGTCGATCAAACTTGATCGGAATATGTATGCATGTAAATGTTTAATTTAGTTATAAAATATATATTTTTGATAAGGTTGACTGAATATTTTTAATAGGCTAAAAATTCCTAAAGAAGTTTCAGTTTTAAACTCGATAACATGTTTGTACTAAAATGGTGGGTTGGGGTAAACTCTTACATATCCCATATATATATATATATACATATACGTATATATGTATATATATAACGAGTGTATTTATATAAACGTGACTAAAACATTTCCAAATGTAAGAAAATTTCCTGAATTTGATCAAAGATTTTTGTAAACAAAATATTTTTTATTATTATATTTCTATAAAACTTGATCTACACAAACTCTTAATATTGATAGCATTAAAGTTTAATACTTATTTAATACCTACAACTAATATTTTATAATGCCTGAAAAATAATGTTAGTCAACATTAAGAAAGTAATACAAAGCATCGCTCTCAAGTTGAACCAAACTGTAGTTATTTAGAAAAAGGCCTAATGCCCAACTATAAACACTAAAGCAGGGGTCGGCAGCCGGTCGATATCACGGACATTTTCATTCGATCACGTAAGGAAAATTTATAAAGTCGATAAAAGTAGATCTTTGAATCTTCTAAACTCACAAATTTATCAATAACTTAAATCAAATCAAATTTGAGTGTAGTCAAAATAGCCTTGATTGGCTGTAATCGGTAGTCTCATAATAAAATTAAATAGTTTAATATGATAATGTAAATTTTATTAATTCTATTAGTTTTATTCTAGAAAAGTTGGGACACAATCATTTTATAAAATATTGAAATTAAGGATTTTTATATAATATGTAAAGACAAAAATATGTAAAAATAGAGTGAAGAAACGATGGATGATAGCGGAACCTTTAATAAGTCTCTAAGTTGACCGGGGCCCAAAAAAAGTTGCCGACCACTTCACTAAAGGTTTGGATTAGAATTCAATATTTTTAGAGAAACCTATGTCTTATTTATGAAAAACAAGTCTAAAGTAACACATTTCAAAAATATCAAACAACTGTATTGTGTTTCTCTCTTGTGGACCACGACTTACATGACTTCCAAGATATCCGAATAATTACACCAAAGATATGAGGATGGTAAAGTTTCTAGGAAGTGTACACGCATTTGAATTTGAGAAAGATCCAGACTTAAAGAAAAATACTTGAGTATACCTTACAGGGATTTGAGCTTTGACCCTTGTATTGCTGACAAATAAGACAATACGAGATTAACGCCTTTGTTCGCGTGCCCATTTATAATAATACTTATTACTAGCACCACGTCTTACTACCCATTCAGGTTATACGCTTACGTACTAATTACGCTAATGGGCTAGGAATTGTGAAGGTTGAATATAGAGGAAGTGAACCCGCAATTACGTGGAGGAAGAGTAGAAAACCATTTAGGATAAACCATCCCCAGTCCAGCCGAGTGAGATTCGAACCCCGATCTTCCCATCCTCGGCAGTCTCGGCTCAACATGAAACTAGCGCGTTAGCTAACTACCCCACCGAGGCGGGTTATCTATCTATATAATTACTGTGTCTGTTTGTTAGTGCATGTACTTAGAACTTTAACGGCCGGAAAATTTTTGTTCAAGTTCATAGTAGATAGCGATAGTGAAATCAAACTTCCCCCAAAATGACGCAATAATATCAATTATTCTAGACATTTTAGTTTGAGTTTTGAAAACGCCATATGGTCTAATTCATAAACAGGATGGTCTACTCTCTTAATATTTGAAACTTATTAATGAATTTATCGGAATATTTTTATTTGAACATGAACGAATACATGTTTTAAAAATTAGAGTTAGCTACTTTATCTAAAGCAACACATATTTTAAGAGTGATATGAGCAAATGTGTGTGCTAAAAGAAAATGTACCTGTATTAGCACGAAGAGAGTACTGTAAAATCCAAAGTGAAAATCAACCCCAGGGCATCCATCAAGAATTCAAACCCCGAGCTCCTTCTTTAATATGCGATCAAATGCAATGCGAGATTAACGTATAAGACTGCTTTCCCACCGCTGTGATGAATACCTTTTAAAATTAGTTTAATTTTCGCGACGTTGATTCTTTGCAAGCCAGTCTAGGTTGAAGTATTCGTTGGTTTCCGTGCAACTTTGGACAGCTTCGTAAGATTAGTTACTTGAATGTATGCAACTATGAGAAAACAGATAGGGCAGTTGAAAATTGAAACCTAATCTTTAGTACCAGTACGAATAATATGCAAATATACACCTGTTTGGGTTATACGCTTATGTACTAATTATGCTAATGGGTTAGGTATGAGAAAGGTTGAATTTAGAGGAAGAGTATCTGCATTTATCGTGGAAAAATTAGGGAAACATTTAAGGTAAACCACCCTCAATAAACCCAACAGGGATCGAACCACGTTATTCCCATCATCGGCAGTCTAGTCTATTAGGAGAGTGACACCTTAGACTATGCGGCCACAGAAGCGGGTCAACTTACATTAATTTTATTTAATATAACAAAACAAGTAGTGCTAAGAAAGGCTAACCATTTGCAAAAAGAGAGAGTAGTAAAACATATAGTTATGGTGAATAAAACACCCCCAATTCACTCGTCTGGGGATCTAAGCCACGACTTCAAGAGTGAAAGTCGAGTACACCAGCACTAGCTCTGTTCCATAATATTCCCGTACTGCAAGTAGAGGAGGAGCAGGCGACCAGAAAGTGCAGAGATAATCTTTCAAATGAAAAATATAGCAACGAATTAAAGTATGTAAGAGAGGTTAAGATGGTTTTGAAGCGATTAACAAATTGATACAAGTAATGTTTATTAAGAAGTCATTTCTCAGCTCATTTTCAGCACCATAAAAAGTCAACAAGAAGCTAGTTTATTATTAGTGTTGTATAGGTTTAGGTACGCGTATAGACAAAGCCCTCCATAAGTCCCATAAACCTAAATAAATAAACTACACTTCGTTTGCTCTGTAAGGTAGAAGTCTTACCTTGACGGACTACATTATGGACCTATCTTGTAAACTGTGCCATAATGGAATAATGCAAAGTAAACTTGTTACCTTTCAGGAAAAACGAAGGGTATATTAAGTTAAAAAAATAAAATATACAAGACAGCTAAAGTAAGTAAAAGAGTATGGCTGCGTGTTGGTGATGAAGAATTAACTAATAATAATGGAATTGGGAGTTAAATTATTGAATATTTAGGGTAAAAAAATCTTCTGCTTGGTTTTGGGTTTTTGATTCTTCCAACTAAATGACATTTAAGGCCCCCCGCCATTGGAAAAGTTATGATGTTCTCAAAAAAGAGGACCATTATCAAATGATTACATGATTTTTACTTTCTCTCTATCTTACAGGTAGAGAGAGTATGGTGATCGTCAAAAAAATCGAACTCGAGATTTTGATGAATCTTGACGTTTCATGACTCCCTGAATCCGAAAAAGTCGTTTTTGAATTTCCGTCTGTCTGTCTGTCTTTCTGTCTGTCTGTCTGTCTGTCTGTCTGTCTGTACCTCCAACTAGAGCCTAAACTATTTTACCGATTGAGCTGAAACTTGATATCTAGGGTTTTCATAGGGTTGCCCCGAGGGGTTTTTGGAATTGGATATCTACCCCTAAAATTAAGGGTAGTTTACTGAAGGGAAAAAAGAGAAAAAGTCGATTTTCTCAAAATCGGCTCTAACGATTTTGATTAAATTTCATTTATGAACATTAATAAATATTCCAAACAAAATGGCTACTCTCAATATTTCGGCAAAATGGCTTTAAGGGCTCCGGTCTGATGCGTAAATTAACATTTTTTATAATAGCTCCGAAACTATTTGAGATATGAAATTACTTAGCATTACAAATATGTATATATATTTATAATACAAATATTTTATTCGAAACATATTTTTATAAAATCAATAATTTTCAATCTATACGCAATTATATATATATTTTTAGCTTTTTGGACATTAAAGCTTAAGTATTGCGATCGTAAAAAAAACTAACCTGAAATGTTGATGGATTTCGACGTCTCATGACCCCCCGAACCCTAAAAAATAGTCTTTGCAATGCCGTCTGTCTGTGTGTCTATTAAAACTTAAAATTAAGGGTAGTTTACTGAAGGGCAAAAAGAGAAAAAGTCGATTTTCTCAAAATCGGCTCTAACGATTTTGATTAAATTTCATTTATGAACATTAATAAATATTCCAAACAAAATGGCTACTCTCAATATTTCGGCAAAATGGCTTTAAGGGCTCCGGTCTGATGCGTAAATTAACATTTTTTATAATAGCTCCGAAACTATTTGAGATATGAAATTACTTAGCATTACAAATATGTATATATATTTATAATACAAATATTTTATTCGAAACATATTTTTATAAAATCAATAATTTTCAATCTATACGCAATTATATATATATTTTTAACTTTTTGGACATTAAAGCTTAAGTATTGCGATCGTAAAAAAAACTAACCTGAAATGTTGATGGATGTCGACGTCTCATGACCCCCCGAACCCTAAAAAATAGTCTTTGCAATGCCGTCTGTCTGTGTGTCTATTAAAACTTAAAATTAAGGGTAGTTTACTGAAGGGCAAAAAGAGAAAAAGTCGATTTTCTCAAAATCGGCTCTAACGATTTTGATTAAATTTCATTTATAAACATTAATAAATATTCCAAACAAAATGGCTACCCTCAATATTTCGGCAAAATGGCTTTAAGGGCTCCGGTCTGATGCGTCAATTAACATTTTTTATAATAGCTCCGAAACTATTTGAGATATGAAATTACTTAGCATTACAAATATGTATATATATTTATAATACAGATATTTTATCCGAAACATATTTTTATAAAATCAATAACTTTCAATCTATACGCAATTATATGAATTTTTTTAACTTTTTGGACATTAAAGTTTAAGTATTGCGACCGTAAAAAAAAACTAACCTGAAATGTTGATGGATGTCGACGTCTCATGACCCCCCGAACCCTAAAAAATAGTCTTTGCAATGCCGTCTGTCTGTGTGTCTATAAAAACTTAAAATTAAGGGTAGTTTACTGAAGGGCGAAAAGAGAAAAATTTGGTTTTCTCAAAATCTGCTCAAACGATTTTGATTAAAATTCGTATCTAGGCGTTGATTAAGATTATAAATAAACTGGCTATTTTCATTTTCCTATGAAAATGATTTTTAGGGTACTTTACAGAAGCGTTAATTTCCGTATCTCCACAACTATTTGAGAAACTAAACAACTTATCATTGCAAAATTGTAGGACTATTAGAAATAAAAAACTTTTATTTGACATATATTTTTATAAAAGCAACAGTTTCTGAGATATTTGCAAATATATTAATACAATTTTGTGAGCTTTAGTTGTAAACATATACTACTTAAGTCTTAACGCAATAATTCTCCAATGCCATAGAGTAATTAAATATAAGTATCTAAAAAAGTATGTTATTTTTCCTTAAATCTCTTAGGAGAAATGTTTGCATAGCAATGATCTATCTCCATTTTAGACTCAATAGTCAATATTTACATTTTTTATTGGTCAAAATGTATAAATGAATAATTAAATATCAATGCGATGACTTGAAGATCTGCAACACCTTATAAAATGTTAAAATTTTAACCAGAAATCGAAATTTTAATACGAAGTGTTGACCCTTGTGGAAGACATTAAACAGTTTGAAATGCTCTTAGGTGGACAAAGATGCGCCTCTTTTCTCATTGATTATATATCATTGTATATTATTTTATGCGTGTTCTTATGTGGAGTGGTGATGATACAATGTACATTATTCCGTTCAGAAATCTTACGAGTTTATAGAAAGAGAGAGAAAGTCTGTGCGGTGCGCCGTACCATTTATTTTTTAATAGAGCTATTGTTTGAACTTTGCCATTTATTTTTCACCATCGACAAAAGTCATCAAGAAGCTTAGTAAAAAAAAAAGCTTATATTTTTGTATAAATACGCATTAGGAAAAGCTATCTTAATTGTAATCTTCCCAAACTTTAATAAGTTTCACGTTTATATCTTCTATCTTATCCTTTAATGCGATGTTTCATGAGTTCAATTCAGCTGAAGTAGCTTGAGATTGCTTGAGTATTTCCTGAATGTTGACGTACTTCCATTCTGTTCTGTTTCTAATGAAAGCAGATTAGGTATATTAAAGGATAGATGAACGATTTCTTAGAAACAAGATTCAGAGCCAGGAGGTGGGATCTAGATAATTCAATGGGCCTGTGTTTTTTCACCCCATTGTGGCTTTTTGATTATTTAGTAACCGGTCTGATGCTATAGTGGTCAGAAATCCTGTATGCTAACCTGGAGGTCCGGGGTTGGATTCCCGGCTAATATTGGGGGATTTTTCTTGAAAAGAGAATATTTACCATGGACATCAGGATTTTATTAATTAAACTTAAGTTAGGTTTAAGATCTTCATTGGATTCCCCCCACCATCTTCACTGCCATTATCCTCTCATTTCATCGGGACATGGGAAGGTGTACGATTAGTACAATTGGCGCCCTTTGGGCAACGATACATTAGTAATGGCTAATTTTTCCACAAACAGAGCTAAAGGTTGATGTAGACATTTTTATTACTTCTGAAAATTTAAAAGTGACACCTGGACACGGGAATCGAACCCGGGACTTTTGGTTTAGTACGCCAAAGTAGTATTTGGTTCGATTCCCGTGTCCAGGTGTCATTTTTCAATTTCCATAATATGATATCTAGATTGAGTAATCCTCACTTTCACTAAAAGTATAAATAATAGCTTTGGCTCTTTGATTATTATTGTTATTACTATTATTAACTGGCAAATACTTTTAAAAGTTTAAAAGAAAAAAAAAAGCTTTTCACATTAATTTTTCCAGCATAATAAAGAATCAAAATAATAACAAATATTGTGTTCCTCTAATCAAGGAAGAAGAACATCAAAATTTGATGTTATTTCTGAATCAGACTTATTATAGTAATTAATTGAATTTATTTAATTAATCAAAGGCATTTTAAAACACTGATTTATATTAAACCATATCTTACTAATTTTTTCCCTCTCACCCCGTCTTAGTACGCGTTCAGACTTTAACATTCATTAATTACGCTAATCAGATAAAAACGAGTAAAATATATATTTTGAGGAAATGTATTCATATTTTCGTGGAGGAAGAGTGTAAACCCTTTATGAAACATTCAGCCTCAGTACACCCAGCCAAGATTCAAGCCCCAGCCAGCAAACCAGGACAAATGAGCTTGATATTATGTCAGGTGACAGCTGGCGTACTAATTAAATCTATATTTGACAATGCATTCAATACTATAAACCCAATACTAGCGTCAGAGATTGGGTTATCTAGAAAATAAGACAAGCTCGTGTTCAAAATTCTGTATTGTTTTTGGCAGCATTACAACACTTAGACTCGTCAGTAATGCGTCTACTTTTGTTATAAACTATAATGGTCCCAAGATCGATTCCTAGCGAGACCAAAAATGTATCTTTGGAACCTGGATTTTGTTCTCTTTCACAATGTGGTAAATCAACAGATATTTGTGTTGGTTCGGGAATCAATTGAGATAACATTATAGTGACATTGAAGCATATTAACAAAAAAAAAAACACTATGCACACCCAGGAATCTAACCAAGGTCCACGAGACTTGTAGTTTACCTCCTTAACCACCCAGCAACGGGTCGAACTTGTGGCTAAGTTAACCACCTGCAAACCATGAAGTGATGCACAGACTAGGAAGTAAACCTTTGGTGGTCTTGGAAGCCCTTTTGAGCTGACCTCTCGCAAAGTTGCATCTGTGTGTCGTCGAGATAAATCACACCTAGGAGACAGGTAATACCTTGTTAACTTAGCTACCTTGGGATATAACTTACACGAGCAGTGACAGTGTTGAGGTTAGTAGTCACGAGCTGGCTATAAAGTATGTCTAAAAACTCCCTTTACATCAGAACAATTCCTTGGAGAATGGAAGCAGCAGAATGACAATATCACTAAGGTTTAAATAGATGTCAGCGCAAAAGTTGACATTAGCGTCATCAACATACGATATCGAAGGGGGGACGGTATAAAATAAAACGAAAAAAATAAAGGAAAGACAGAATACATTAGAGAGCATGGCTGAGTAAGAGTAATGAAAAAACAATGAAGGAACAAGGGAGTAGGTTGTTTAAAGAAGAAGTGAACACATTTTCTCGCAGATAATGAACTTCTTTTTGGTTGCGTGCATCCTAACAGAAATACACTTAGGATGCACGCAAGAATGAGAAGGAGTAAACGATAAGGGTGAGTGAGAAGTTAGTGGTGTTGATTTGCTTGCTATTGGACCCGTCTACGCAAACGTATCCTATTAAATTGCAAATCAACAAAACTCACTTCTCACTCACCCTTCACTTGTACTCATTCTCGTTCTTGTTTACGGCCTTTAAACTCCTAGCCGGCGTGCCCGGAAGATGAAGTTCCTGGTAAAGGATTCTATTATATTTGCCTAGAGTGTTTTTCTTATACAGCCCGACACATTTTCTCTCTCGGTAGATTGGTCTTTTTTGCTTGAAGGTGACGGAGGGTCGTAATTATAGTCTAGTTTCGGGAGTCAACCAATCTATAGGTATATAAAAAGAACAAGCAATTCAGATTGAGTGAAAGATCATATTCCCTATTAGTCTAGATTATATACTGCATACGGCTCTTAATTGTTTGAAACCGTTTGGATTGGCTCAACCACGGTGATCTAGACCAGGGTGGTCCAACGTTGTTCACCCTAAGGGACAAATTTGAGTATCGGTTTGCACGGTGGGCCGAAGATATATTTAATAATCCCATCAACTTAATATATGCAAGCAGATAACATTTAACAGGGGACCTGCTTCGGTGGCCGCATGTCCTAAGACATTCCTCTTGTGTTAGACTAGACTATCGATGACCGGGAGATTGGGGCTCTAACCCCAATCGGGTGTACTGAGTGTGGTTTTTCCAAAACGGTTTTTCACTCTTGCTCCACGCAAATGCGTATACATTTACTCTAAATTCAAAACCTCCTCATTCTTAACTCACTAACGTAAATTAGTACATCTGTGTATAACCTGAACAGGTAGTAAGACGCGGTACTAGAAAACATTTAATAAACAATTACTTTCAATAGGTACTTATATATAAATCCATGTCCTCTCTAAATATACATTTTTATTTGAATCTTTAAATATTTCACATCTTACATCGAGAGTTTCCCTTTAATTTTCTTCCAGGTTACTGTGAGAGCCACATTTGGCCCGCGGGCCTCTGGTTAGACCACACTGATCTAGACCTATTTCCTATCTACAAAGGGAAAGGTAGTAAGTGACCGTTAACAGGAGGTTCTTTAGTGCAAACATTGGTCGGAAGTAATTAAGGTCAGCCTGTTAAAATAGTTATTTATAATATAGTATTACTAAGAAAATAAAAATCATTTCCAAATAGGTTGACATTAGTGACTTTCAGTTAATGTTTGCAATGAAGAACCTTCTCCTAGATGTCAGTTACCACCTGTCCTACCGTAGATAGGCTATAGACTGGCGGGCACATATTTGATTCCTTTAGTTGGTATTTTAGGGCCGTATACATAGCCGAAAATCCAAAGTCAGCAAATCTCACATTCGATCTGAAGCGCTTGTTATTTAGTATACTGGGATATTGGTTGACTCCAAAGAATACACTATAAGCACGGCCCTTTTCTTGGTCGATTTAACTAGTAGTAACTTCCCCATCCTCCATCGAAGCAAATGTTAGTCGTCTACATTTATTTAACATTAATTTCCCGATTTTGTCCCCCTAAATAAATGTAAGTTGCGAATAGCACAAACTGGCGGTAAAATATGTAGGATTAAGAAATAAATGGTACGGCGCACCGCACAGACTTTCTCTCTCTTTCTATAAACTCGTAAGACTTCTGAACGGAATAATGTACATTGTATCATCACCACTCCACATAAGAACATGCATAAAATAATATACAATGATATAGAATCAATGAGAAAAGAGGCGCATCTTTGTTCACCTAAGAACATTTCAAACAGTTTAATGTCTTCCACAAGGGTCAACACTTCGTATTAAAATTTCGATTTCTGGTTAAAGTTATAACATTTTATAAGATGTTGCAGATCTTCAAGTCATCGCATTGATATTTAATTATTCATTTATACAATTTGACCAATAAAAAATGTAAATATTGACTATTGAGTCTAAAATGGAGATAGATCATTGCTATGCAAACATTTCTCCTAAGAGCTTTAAGGAAAAATACCATACTTTTTTAGATACTTATATTTAATTACTCTATGGCATTGGAGAATTATTGCGTTAAGACTTAAGTAGTATATGTTTACAACTAAAGCTCACAAAATTGTATTAATATATTTGCAAATATCTCAGAAACTGTTGCTTTTATAAAAATATATGTCAAATAAAAGTTTTTTATTTCTAATAGTCCTACAATTTTGCAATGATAAGTTGTTTAGTTTCTCAAATAGTTGTGGAGATACGGAAATTAACGCTTCTGTAA
>CABFWB010000061.1:339234-361168 GCA_902151455.1 Timema bartmani | reverse complement strand
GTAAACTACCCTTAATTTTAGGGGTAGATATCCAATTCCAAAAATCCCTCGGGGCAACCCTATGAAAACCCTAGATATCAAGTTTCAGCTCAATCGGTAAAATAGTTTAGGCTCTAGTTGGAGGTACAGACAGACAGACAGACGGACAGACGGAAATTCAAAAACAACTTTTTCGGATTCAGGGAGTCATGAAATGTCAAAATTCATCAAAATCTCGAGTTCGATTTTTTTGACGATCACCATACTTTCTCTACCTGTAAGATAGAGAGAAAGTAAAAAGTTTGGTATTTGTGTTTATTTGTTTTAAATAATGATTTATCAACATCCTGGAATGAATGTTGGATGCAAATTTTGTAATTCATGTGCAATATTTAGTGTGCGATACAATAATTGTGTTTGTATTTAGTGCTAAACGTCTTACAATTAACAAATAGATCTAGCAAAAGTCGAACTGAGCCTGTGAAAATTCCGTGCCTCTATAGTTGTGGTTTTAACCTATGAGTCCACAGTCGACCTAATTCCCCGTATTTCTATCCACTATTATTGTTTAGTATCCACATCCATCACACGCCATTATGTGTGAGCATAGTTAATGAACAGGATGGTTTCCCGTGGAAACAAATTACGTTGGTACAGGTCTCCCCGCCGCTCCCCTTGTACTATAACTTAACAAGTTCTGTACGCATGCGCGCACTGCCGTTAATTATCTCGGGCAAACAGTGGCAGTACAGTGTTGGGACAGAGTGGCGGAACAAGGCACAAAGTGATTCGTAGTGTTTGTTCCCATTATTAACGAGACAGGTTCAAAACGGACTTCAAAAATATCCCATAAACATGCTTTTACCTCGGAAGGAAATAGATTAAACAAAAGATTTTCGATAGGTGTATGCGCTAGAGCAGCGATTTTCAACCTTTTTCAACTCATAACACACTGAGCAAGGAGCTAAAATGGTCAAGGCGCACCATGAGTTTTTAAGGAGAGAATTTATCAATACAAATTTGTTTTAAGATTGTTTATTAGTGATAGTTCTATAGTTAAAATTTTTATCAGTGTGTATTAAAAAAAAATAATGTTGATCATGGATTAAAAAAGATTTATTTTATCACTGAATTTTTTTTTCTTGCTTATTTTAGAACTTCCTCCAAACTTCCGCGGCACACCCGCTGATCCTTCGCGGCATACTGGTTGAAAAACACTGCACTAGAGCCTATAATAAGGTTGCAATAGGAATATTATTTTATAACATGGAAAAATAAATCAAGAGTATCCAACATTTACAAAAGGTCACTATTTTGTATCTTCATTTTCTTTCTCTCCCTGAGTCTGCGATATACGAATATATAATATAATGTATATATAAATTGAAGGGTGGAAATGTCAAACGTTCTAAAAGCCAAAAATACCATTTTACAGGAAAGGCAAACAAATTTCTTGGATTCAAAGTTTTAATATTTTTGATTAAAAAACGTTTACTTTAATATATCATACAATTAACACCTAACTTAATTAACTACTATACCATGGTAAAATAATATCGACCCCGGTGGTTTTGGGGTAAAGTATTCACCCCAGGACCTGATGTTCGTGGGTTTTAAACCAGCCGGGTTCAAAAATCCATGGCACAATTTCCTTCGAAGGAGAAGTAAATTCATCGGTCCCATGTCGATTATGGCATGTAAATGAACCCTGGAAGTTTTGTGAAAATACCTTTCCGGCAAAATTGGTAGTATCTTTGGTTCCCGCTCATAGAAATTCAGTGGGTAGGCAACGGGGAAACACCACACTCACTGAACTCCCCTAATAAATGGGATTTCTACCAGATGGTGAAGACGGCACTAGCCATCCGAAGGAATGAGTGCATGCCCAGATCCGGATGAATAGAAATCCCGACCCTCTTCAGTGGCCGCGTGGTCTAACGCTCTAATCTCGTGTTGGACTAGACTGCCAAAGACGGGGAGATAAGGGCTCTATCCCGTTCGGATGCACTGAGGGAGGTTTTCCTAAATGATTTTCCAACTCTCCCTACACGCAAATACGGGTGTATTTCCTCTAAATTAGGCCTTCATAATCCCTAACCTATTAGTGTAATTAGTACATAGGCGTATAACCTAAACAGGTAGTAAGACGCGTTGCTAGAAAAAAATAGAAATCACATCGAACCAACCATCGGGTTGTTGACTTAAAGAGAATAATAATAAAATTTAATAGCTTAGAACGTCCTATAAAATGTCATCTATATTTACCCTAAGTCCTAAATGTTTTATGGGTTACCATCTGTTATAAGTGCAAGGCACTTGGTACAGCTGGCAGACAAAATCAATTTCAAATACAACCAGCGCTTTCTATTTTCATCAATATGAACTACTTCCAAAGCCTATTGGCACTTGGAACAAACTCAAACTATGGCACATGGCACATAGAACACAGATCCATGAAAAAACACATTTATAAAAAATTACACTTAGAATGTTTGACATTCCCACCCTTCAGTTACGCTGATGGGGTAATGATGAAGACAGCTTTATGAATTGTTTCTGGACTATCTGGATGGCTGGTTTAAATAAAACAGATTATTTAAGGGTCTGGTCAACTCCCACGTCTTCCCTTATGAGTAAAACATTGTTTGGGCTATGTAAGATTTAATTTATAAACAAACTGATTACATCAGTACTGTAGACTTACAAACTAATTGAGTTTAGGATAGTACGCTTAGTAAGCTTACTACATATTTAGGATACAAGAAAACAAATGCTCTGATGTAAGAAATGAGGTCACAGTGATTAAATTAACTAGTTCGTTTGATAATTGAATAGCCTAAGCACCTTTTATTCTAATATGTATTTTTTAAATATAAATTTATCAAAATTATAGCTTAACTACACTGAAAATAAAACATAATCCTTTTCCTTACCATAAAACCCATTCTAAAATTCTTCATGGCTTTTTTATAGCAGAGTTTTTTTAATAATCAATTTAATTTTCTCACAATTGAGAGCATTGGTCAGACTACAGCTCTTTTAAAAAGGAGGATACGCTTTGTTAATTGATCTATTTATCTATCTACGAGTTAGATAGCCTCTTTAGCTCTTTAACAATAACTGTACGAGTTAGATTGCCTCTTTAGCTCTTTTACAATAATTTTGTGAGGTAGATGGCCTCTTTAGCTTTTTTACCAGGAATGATACGAGCTAGATTGCCTCTTTATCTTTTTTTCCAATAATTTTACGAATCAGATGGCCTCTTTAGCTCTTTTTAAGGGAATAATAAGAGCTAGATTACCTCTTTATTTCTTTTACAGGGAATGTTACGAGTTTCCTGGACACTCCTCATTGCTCTCTTACAGCTAAATACCAGCTGGTTGCACTTGTTATATTTTTGCAACAAAAGATATTTTTCATCTTTTCCTCAAAGTGAATGCTGGTTCATTTTCTCTCTTTATTCTTTCTCGTTCCTACATTGTTTGTATAGCCTTGCATGTACAAATATATTATAGTAATGTTCACGTATAGCTTTGTGATTATAATAGTATAAGTTACATAATATCAAAATTATGTTGTAAGTGTGAAAGCTATTGAATGTCCACATTATAATTATTGCATGTGATTTTATTTATAAATAGTTTTAGTAAAAGAACCATTACCATCCGTTAACTCATTTTTAAATTAGTTTCACTGATAAAAAAAATTAAATATTCTTCGACGATACCATACCAATTTACCAAATATTATATTATAATTATTCAAATTAAAATCAAGTGTGAGTAGCAAGAACGTCACTTCACACCTGTCAACAGAAACTTATTTTTTATAGACATTTGATTTTCCAGTTTATTAAAATGTTTAAAACTATAGCATAATTTTGTTGGTTTCCCCATGATATTTTAAAATATATATTTATTTGGGATGATAAACTTATGAGGTTATCTTTAACTATCGTGTTCCCAGACTACAAAGTTAACAGAGAGCCTTTGGAAAGCCACAATTTTCTTGGAAGCTAAAATTTGAAAATTACAAAATATTCCTGTATGGACACGCGACTAAACTGTTAACGGAATAACCCACCCCAGAATTATTGGGAGTTTACTGGACTTGGTTTCTTTATTATTGTGCAATACTTCGACTAATGATGAGTATTTTTTTGATTAATAATTATGTCATAAGAAATATGTATAAATTGTAATACCCTTTGATGTATTAGCTATAACCAATTAAATAAACTAATGGAAATTAGGGTATTTATCTAAGAAATTTGTCTAATTGCATAGTTTAGTAATTGAATGAACACATTATAAGCTGACTGTGGAGCTACATACAACTGTAGTAGACTTATCTGTATGATTAAGTGTAAAGCAAGAAAAACTGGCTTTGACTTTACTAAATATCAAAATGGTGACAATAAATAAATACAAAAAAGAATTACTAAACTTACTATAAAAGAGTCTAGGCATAGTAAGGATAATTTGTAATTTGGATTTAAAATGTAATGATTTCATTGATTTGGCAATGCTGTATGACGCGCCATAGGGTTGAGGTCCAATGACAATATGTTTATAAGTGTTTCTCAACTTTTTTACCAGGGCTGTACCCTTTGGTGCATCCCCTTTATTCTGAGGCATCTTTTGAGATAAACGTCCTTGAGAGTTTTGAGTTAAGAAAACTCTTAATATAAGATGTACCTAAAAATAATTTATTATTTTGTGAAAAAACACCCATAGAAACACTAAATTAATATCTAATATAATAATAACTTTTGGTGGAACACTTGCGGACTTAATTATAAATTATCTCATATTTTCGTGGCACTATTAAGGAACATTCACGGCACAGGCAATAATAATGTTTGGTACTTTAATAAATGTAGGCTATATCTTATTTCACAGAAATGGAAAACAATAAAAACATTGTAACATTGTTTGTTTTATATAAACCATTTCCTCTCATAAAAGTGAGTTAAGCCACTCGTTCTATTATTTACATATCAGCCATTATCCCTAAAGTATCTATGATTTGTTTTATTACTAAGGGTCTCAGTTCGATAAATATTTATGAAACTCGAATTTATCAAAGCATGTGGATGTTAGGACGTTATCATATACATTACATGCAGATACCATTGGAGACCATTTATTTGGGTTTATGGGCAACATGGGACACTTTATCAAAATGAATTTATTTTATTCTTATAATAACAAAAGTTTATTATTCGATACTGTACATAAAAGTGAAAAGTTTACTTAAAAAAAACTCGATTTTTAAAATAAAATGCTATATAACAATGATCAATTATTATTAGAGTGGAAACAATTTTAAAGTCAGCTTAAGAAGTGAGCCTGAGCACACAACACAACAATTAACCTAAACATATTTAAAAATAAGTAAATTTGTAGTATTATGAAATTTTGGCTAAGGTGAAAGGATCCATAGGGTCAAAAAAGATGAATTTCAAAAAGCGGGGCTATAAAAGCTTGACTTACAAACTAGCCTAACCTAACACTGAAGTAACTAAAATTAAATCCAAACATAAGAAATAAATCTTAAAATAGGAAAGGACGTAAATAAATAATAAATTAACTAATTTATAAGGTGTGCGTACTGACGCCGCTATGGAAATCACTAATTATGAAATCCAGCCCAACATTTAGTGAAAATTGAAAAATGACAACTGGACACGGGAATTGAGTCCGGTACTTTTGGCTTAGTACGCCAAAGTAGTAGTGGGTTCGATTCCCGTGTCCAGGTGTCATTTTTCAATTTTCATAATATGGTATTTAGATGGAGTAATCCTCACTAAAAGCATAAATAATAGCTTTGGCTGTTTAATTCTTAACAATATTTAATGCATAATTAGTGATTGCAATCACATAAATGTTCACAATTAATGATTTAGTTTCATTTATTTCACAGGAACAAATGACTGGATGGATACAGCTTGATTTAGCCTCTCCCAATGAAAGCATGTCTATTTCTACAACACAGGCCAATATTACCCCCTAATCAGTCCTTTAAATCCCATACTCTTTCATAACCAGGCCTATTGTTTTATTTAAACTTTACATATGGATATGTACTAATAACTGAATGGGGTTAATTTCACGTTGCTACACCATGTGATACATTAAATCTAAAACACAAACAAATATTGCTTAAAATATTAAACAATCTTTAAAAGAGTGTCTCAATTTTTAAGATTTTAAACTCTTTATCTTACTGGTGAGAAAGTAAAAGTATGAAGTAATTCCAGTCAAATATAGTATACAGTTAATGGTTTCACAAATATGCACAATTTAAAATATATTGTTCAATGTAGTCCCTTCAATGACATAGGCCTAGTTTAGTTCAGAAAAAAAAGTAAAGCTAGCCCCTTCATATGTTCTTAACCTATTATTTAGTGTTTAATTACTGCTTTTAATCCCACGCAATCACGTGTTTTGTGCTTACATTTTGAAAAATCAAATAGTATATTTTAGTTTTGAAAAATTATAAGGCGCTACCAAGCTAATGCTGTAACTCTATAAGCATTGTAGGGTTTAAACAACTAAGAAAATGTACTGCGCCATCACATGGAGTAATTAGCAATTTAAAGTGGTGGTAGCTTCAAGTTAATACCGTTGTGTTAATTTTGAATTTTAAATGTTTGCTAAGCCTTGAATTAGTACCGTTTTGTATTGCTAAAAAGGTTTTGTGTTTCCACACATTTGAAGTATTTAGCAACAAAATAAAGCAAATCCGGTGAAACTTTTGAATTTGAACTATTTTACAGTGTATTGTGTTGCAGTAGTTTTGTAGATTTTTAACCACCTACAAAAGATGTGCCAATTAACTATGGTTACAAATTAAAGCTAAAGAATATTAGTTAATGACGCAATATCCCTTTTGAATTTGAAATGTTTATGTATGAATTATTTAAAGTTTTTAAGCATTAAGCCTCAATATTTGCCAACATAGGCAATTGCTGTGCACGCGGACTAAACATCAAGCCGGTTTATTCCGGTTTGCCAGCTATGGGAAGGTCGTATTTTAAATTAATAATAAAAATAGAGTTATCAAGATATTAAAAAAAATTATATTATATTATATTATATTTATTATATTAATATATGCTATTTTTTTACTAACGCATTAAGTAACAAAATAATGCATTTAAAATATACGAATGTTAAGATTATATACATGGCATTTTTAAAATACATTTCAATTAGAGGATCTAATGAAAATAAATATTATGTAATTTTTTCCCCGTCCAATTTCACGACCCTCCTAAAGAACCCTTGGTCTAAAATTTCACTCTCGCAATAATTGGACAAAGGTGACCTGGTGGTCTAGGGGTAAGGTGTCAGATTCCGGTGCTGGGGGTCCGGGGTTCAATCTTCGGTCCCGGCACAGATTTATCTGATTGCCAAACCATTCCTTCACCTCTGACCAGATGTGTATTAATCACAACTTGTGAATGTGAGGAATGCCAGGCCTCCACCGTGGTTCGGATTCCACGTTAAACTGTAGGTCCTCCATTTCATCTCACAATCACCCTACCATTANAATAATAATAATAATAATAATAATAATAATAATAATAATAATAATAATAATAATAATAATAATAATAATAATAATAATAATAATAATAATAATAATAATAATAATAATAATAATTGGACAACCTTCAATGGAGAGATCGGGGCTCTAATCACGTTTGGGTGTACTAAGAGTGTTTTTTATTCCTAAATAGTTTTCAACTAGCCCTCCATGCCAATGCGGAATGCGGGTAGAATTATTGTAAGTTAACCCCTCCTCATTACTAACTAATTAGTTTAAATATATGGATGGGCCAAACGAGTAGTAAGATGAACTGAAAAATAAAAGCTCTTACTTTGGGGTGTGTCATCTAAAAATCAACATATATATTCTAAGATAAACGTGATAATAGGCCTTCACTGGACAAATAGGTCAAGCTACTTGCCTGTTGAAGTAGTCAAATTTAACATTAATGAGCCATAAAAAGCTTCAACGAAATTAAAAATATGCTACCAGATCAAAAAGTGTATTTACACAACTGTAAATTTGTTTTTGTCTACTGCATTTACATAACTAGTAAAAAATTAATTAATTTAGAAAAATACGTTTATTTTAAAGGATTTAAGAAATAAGTTTTCAAAACTATGAAGGGTCTAGTAAATCAATATGCTTTGCAGTGAAAATTATCTGATAAGTTTCAGTCACATCACAAGATTATTTTTTCTCATACTACCCGTCCGGGCTGTACGCATTTCCCTTTCATCCATGTTAAATAATACAAAATAGGGTAGGGATGAGGAGGGAAAGGTCTAGAGGAAATTTATCTGCATTTGTGTTGGATTGCGGAAAGTTTTTGTCGCGACAAATCACCCACAGTACACCCTTCGTGATTCGAACCCTGGCCTCTCCATCATTTGCAAACTTTATCAGATGAAACCGACAATTGGTCTGGGGTGTAGTTATAAATATATTTTCATGATCAAACCTAGGCGGCCTAGCCAACATCTTGTCTCTCTTCTCCCAGGAGGAAAAGGAAGGGCTGTTGGACACGAAGAGAGAGCGAAACAGACTAAAGATAATGCTGCCAACTTCAAAGGTTATACAATATGGATGTATATTATAAAACCTATAAATTTTACAAAAGTTACTAGACTTGCAAACCCTCAAAAGAACAGCTATGATTAAAGTGTTCTTCATGACAACAACAAAAATATCTATTCGATGTGGTCCGTCCGTTCACTGCGCCAAATGACATGAAGGTGCCGATGCGTCTGACGCATGCGGACATACGTCTCTAGTGATGGGGGAGGTGGTATTAAAGAGCTGAACGAAACTGCGGTAAACTAACACGGCAGTGTCTGTCTTCCCTGGTTTGGTGGGGGGCCAGGGAGGTCGAAGATAGCGGGGGAGGGCGGCACCATTATTCAGGTAGAAGAGAGACAGAGGTGTGAGTTTATTTACTTGAAAATGAATCATGGATTTTTCAACATAAGGCATAGTTTGCTATATTTTCTCATTCGTTAAGTTGATTTGTCATTATGTTTTATTAAAACTCTAACCCACCCCCACGTTCGTAACGCATCATACTAACCGTCCGGGCTATACATAATTATGTAGTCACTCTAATGTAGTATAGATAGGGAAGGTGGTATTTAGAGGAGATATACTAGAACTTGCGTGGATGGAGGGTAAGAAATCATTTAGGAACGAAAATGACAGTGCACCACGAGATTAAAATCCCAATCTCCACGCTACTAAATTAGACCAATGTATGGCTTGATACCAAACACAAGACGACACCTACCTAGATCAGAATGAAATGGGCCAGTTTCATTTGCAAAACTGGCCCATTTCATTCTTGTCCAGGAGGGTGTCGTCTTGTGTTTGGTTTCGAGGCACACTAAGTTTGACTATGAAACTGGCCTTAAGTCAAGGAGACTCTTGTTTGATTCCGAGTGATGTTGGCCATTATATTTACTAATGATTGTAGTTGAGATCGATCAGCTGTCAGATTAGTTTATATATAAGCTCCAGAGCTGGCTGTGTTGTACTAGGAGCACGGTCCCAGGTAAAGTTATACATAAGAAATGTGGTGATATAATTGGTTTAGATTGTGCATTTTTAATAAATTAACAATAAAAACAACATTAAGGGTAGTTAGCGTGTAGAATCGCACTAATAGTGAACTCTAAAAATAAAACTAGTTATTTTCTCTTGACCCCTTGGAGAAAGAAGTATTGCTATCCTAAAAAAAAAAAACTCGAGATTTTGATAAATATCGACGTTTTATTGACTCCTTGAAACTGAAAAGGTAGAGGGAGAGTGGAGAATAGTTTTTAGAAAAACCCCCGACCAGGATTCTCTCCCTATCATCGACAGTCTAGTCTAACACGAGAGGGACGCCTTGGACCAAGCGGCCTCTGAAGCAGGTTATTTTATAATTCTTGGTATAAATTTTAATATAAACCTATTTAAATTCCACGAATCGAAAATATTTTTAAAAGATGCTACTTTTCATTGTGTAATCGTGTAGGTATACACCCTTTAGTAATGCGTAATTATATCTTAAATAAATTCCAAACAACACTGGTATGTATGCCATTATCTTTATATACACAAAACGTTCAAATACACCACAATTTTGATCCTTGCAAATGACTGAAAATATTAATATTGATAAGATACTATTTCTGAAATTCTCTGTTGAAAAATTGAATGCATGCTGTCCCATAGAATATGGGAGAATGTTTACTGGTCACAAATAAATATAATATACGTATATATGACACACATATCGCAGAGGCTCTCGAGATTGATATAGTATTCATATCCTGGCTTTGGACATAAAATTTAACACCAAAACATGGATACCAAGAAACAGAGCTAGCAAAATATCAAGCGAGGAAATGATGAAGTGAATATATGCATATTGAAAACAATGAAATAGAATAAGTCACAGGTCAAAGAGGGTTAATGGAATATGGACGTTTCTTGGAAATAAAGTATTTTTTTATGCAGAATTTTATAAAATAATAATTGTAGAAGACAACGTTGAATGTTCCTTTCCAAATGTTGGTATTGGATTCCACACATATTTAACATTAATGATTACCATTTGCTCAGCTGAATGTTCATTTTCTTAGTTAAAATACATAAAAAAATCTCAACAGAACAATTATGCAACAAGACATGCTTGATGCCTTATCTCTACTAATTATAGAAGTAGATGTGTTACGGAAAATTAGTTTTGAGGGAGTGATCAAAGACTTTGCTGCTATAAAAAGTATAAGAACACTTTTTTTAAATAAATAAAGTGGGCATTTACAAATATAGACATTATATTATATATTAAGTATAAGTTTTGTTTAGATGTATCAATATTATTTTACGGTTTATATTTGTTAATATTTTGATTATTGAGTTGGATATAATATGGGGGCACCTAAATCTTTGAAGTGCTTAGGGCTTAATTCAGGACTTAATTCAGCTCTGGTCAGCCGAATTATTTTCTTTAACCTGATATTTAACATACTATATTTATAATTGTTATAAGTTATCTATTTATAAGAGGATATAGCACGGCTTTTAGTTATTACTAAACAAATTAGAATGACAAAATGTTTGTGGTTTACAATGCTATTTTAAATTGGTGATTTGAACCCTTCAACCCTTATTTTGTGCTGAGCAATAGCATGATAGTAGTTTTTTTTTGTGTGTGTTGCTATTTTATTCATGGATGGACGGTGTTTAACGGATATATATACACCTTGTGTATGGACGAGGGAAACCTGAACTAACAATTACTTTATGACTTGTAAAATGATCTGTTGGTGACACAAATAAGCTTCCAAAGAAAACTTCCAGTTTAATTAGTTGCCATGTAAAATTGTTTTTGTTTTATTTCAATAAGTGGGTCAGTCAAGGCATCAAACCGTTCTTATCTGCTAAATGTTTATGTGCCATTTTATTTTCATTGGTGGAATTTGCTTTTATAACTCTTGACGCAGTATTATCTCCTTGGCCATTGGTGGATTTCTGTTTTTGATCCTTTTTCCTCCCCCTCTTCAAAAATTGATATGATTTGGCTTTTGTTTTCTCAGTCTCTTGCTTTTGAACGCCAAATTGTAAGGTCACTTTCTGCTTCTCTCCTTTTTATTTCGATAGTGTTAGGTGTTTTGGTTATAAATTACAATGTAGATTATTCAGTATTTATTATTCATATTTATAGACTTGGCCTAGGACATCGCTAGTATGCACCCCTTTTATTTGTATGTTATTTTAATATGCATAGTACCTTACGTAAAGTAACTTTCAGTA
Organism: Timema bartmani; assembly: GCA_902151455.1. Classification (NCBI taxonomy): domain Eukaryota; kingdom Metazoa; phylum Arthropoda; class Insecta; order Phasmatodea; family Timematidae; genus Timema; species Timema bartmani. Next base: position 349,339 of record CABFWB010000061.1, on the reverse strand, counting down.
TGTCGTTGGCCTAACGTTAAGTAATATTTCTTAGATATAGCTGCTCTATTACACAACCTTTTTGCTTCTTTTTTTATTTAACGTACCCTCTTAAAATGAAAATTAATGAAAATTAATTTCTTTATTGCTTCGTTTTGATCCCGAGATGGATATATCAAGTGTTTCATTTATGTTTGTAAATTATTATATTCTGCTTGTGTAGCACACATTTTAATCTCTTGGCCTGAATATGTTATCTTTTAACGCTTTACTCTTTTCTAATGTTTTTGTATTATTTATTTCTACTTTAAAATATTGATATCACTTTTGAAGACTTTAACAGCCTCCATAACCTCTCTTCTTCTACTAAATAACTTATACGTATATTTTGTGAATTACTACCCACCCCTCACTGATCTTGTCTCTCTTGCAGTTTACTTTACAGGATCAGGTGACCTTGTCTCTTTGTAATTTTAATTTTTTCTATTTCAGTGCACTTTATTTTGGTTGTTTGACTATTTTATTTATGTTTTTAATCTTAACATAATCTTATTCGTTCATTAACTTTTGCTTTAAATTTTTAGTAATTAATAAATTAATAATAATAATGTAGTATGTATTATAGAAAGAGGAATGAGTGATGTGAGCAAAGGTAGGTGTGGGTTGGTACACTTTGGCATTATATATATATATAAATATACATACACATACATACACTATTTTGCTGGGTAGTAAAAAACTATCGATGTCAAAGTGTACCAACCCACACCTACCTTATATATATATATATGAATAAATATTAGTTTCTCTCTCTTTCGGAATAGAGCACGGTAATCTCAGATTACACTTGCAAAATATCAAGTAGGTTTAATATCGTCTAACAACTCGTCCACTTACACTCTCGTGTGTTTTTTTTATTGAATAACCACCCTTAATATTTTGTTTTGGAATTTGAATATGCAGGTGAATCTAAGTGAAGCCTATAAAACTGAGTCTGAAACCTGTATTATAAAAAAAAAAATCAATTTGTTGTTGGAAGAACTTCCGGCAGCGAGTGACATCTCGCGGCAAAAATAAGAAGCTAGCGGTGACGCCCTGCCCTCTCTTTCCGTAAACCTGTCAATAGATGGAGTTAGTCCTGCGGGCTCAAGAGTCAAACTAGTTGCGAGTGTCTATTTTATAGTATGGTTGCTCACACGACAGTAGGACAGTTACAAAAGCTACTTGAGCTAATTTCATGTGTTCATACATTAAATTACGCTTCCATCAATTATCACGTTTGACAAATCATTTTAACATCGATGAATTAATAATACTTGAGTTATTTTTAAAATGTTGACAAAGATTTTTTAAAAGTATTTTTTTTAATAAAAACGCTATCTAAAATACTGACCATTGATACAAAACACAAGCACCGTTTTCATCCTACAGACTCTCCTCTCATTGACACACCTAGACGATCATACACACCACATACTTGACCCTGCACCAAATTTTCTTGCTACGATATACATAAATTATCTATTGGGATACCTATTTTCAAAAAATATTATTTATTAATTAGCTATTAATTATAATACTCTCCTTAAAACTATTCTTTTAAGCCTTCAAATGCTGACTATTAAATTGCAACTTTATTTAATAGCTAGATAAGCACAAAACGTATGCATACACTTTTATATTTTTACTAAGAAAAGACGTAAATATAAGCATTAAATGACCTGATGATATCATTTTTAGGATCTAAATATTATCTCTGTGGTAAAAAAATCTCCCATTGATTGTAAAACGATTAATATTTATATTATAATGACGATACTTTTAAAGATACTTATTTTTATCAACGTATTTAGCGTACACTATACCCAACGGTGGATATTTATTAATATATTAACCAGACCGTATAAAAATAGTCAATATCTTCAACACCAATCGGGATATGACCATTGCACCGTAACTTGTGGTTGGTCACTCTTACAACTCAACCATGTGTACGAGATATACCTAATAAACACACATACTTACTGAACCACTATATGCTATATAACTTTAGTCAACTTTCTTCATTACAGATTTAAAAACATTTTAAACCATTCTATACCAAGTATATTATTTTTTAACAAAACATTTTAAATATATTTTTACTATACAATTAATACAGCTGACAATTTAATCTCCCATCCGCTCCACTGGGCCCGCGTATTAAGACGCCAGTCTAGTATGGTCTAGTTTAATGGTGAGTTGTAGGTTGAGATTCGAATCCCGGTAAGGTGTAATGGAGTGGTTTTGTTTTCCTAAATGGCTTCCCACTTTCTCAACAACAAAAAAATGTATTTTCCATAGAATTCTACCATGCTCGCCCCTACTGGGGCTTCCACCGATCTGGGGACTATTAGATCCAGAGGGCGGTGGGACACCCAGCAGGGCAGGGTACTGGGGTCATATAATACCCGGGGTGGACCAACTAGTAGTATAAAGAATTATAAAGTAGGAATTTAGGACAATGAGTTTAAGTGTTACTTTCCATACTCTAATATTGTAAAATTATAATTTTTTTTAAATTTAGCACCACGTCTTACTACCTGTTCGGGTTATACGCTTAAGTAATAATTGCATGGAGGGAGAGTGTAAAACCATTTAGGAAAAACCACCTCAAGTTCACCCTATCGAGATTCGAAACTTGATCTCTCTGTCCTCGAGAGTTTAGCTCAACTCGACTAGCACGTTAGCTAACTACGCCACTGAGGCGGGTCGACAAGTAAATTGAAGTAGACAAAACATTGTAAGTAGAATTAGGTCCTGAGTTACATACAAGGTATCAGGACAGGTACGTAAGGATAAATAAATATATATTTAAATACTCATACGTCGTTCTCATCCCTGCGCCCTATTGTAAATATGTGGATATATTGGTGGGTTTGTAAGACGCAGTGAAAAAAACTTTAGCCTTCTAAACAAAGTTTTTATCAAAATTATATAGCATAAGTAGATGAGAGTTTTTATTGCGCCCTCTTAATCCATACATTTTGGAAATATGACCTAAGACTGAAGAGGATCATCATATGACAGCCTGTGCCCACCTTAAGTGGAGATTAAATGCACAATTTCTTATTCACTAGCATAAATGAAATCCCTCTGTTCCAATCGCATATAAAAACTACATCATATAATAGTTGACTGACTTACAGTTTAAACTCTTTCAGCCGGCATTATGTGGTCCGGCACGTTTTGAATCTGCCATCATTAGTTTGAGAGTCTGTCACCAGGACGGTGCTATTAGCAGTACAAAGGCGCCAAATAGTTTACAACTGTAGCCAAGTGTTTTGGTTATCCATTATTATTTTAGCTTGTATTCTGGCTATATTTTAGCCCTTAATTATGGCTGCCAAGAGACCAAGAGTTGTGAAGGGTGGTGTATTATTTCCTGTTTGAACCTATATTCTAACTTGTATGACATAATTAAGTATATAGAATGGTATGGCAAGCTTAGGACATAGACATAAGGGGTATGTACAGTAAAGGGTTCTTAGGAGTAAAAATGTTCCATTACTTGTTAAGTTTCAAGGCTATTGGACTAAAGAGTTTCAACTCTAATATATTATAAATGTGTACATTCTGTAGATATCGCTGAGGATATTTTTAAGGGGTGGGGAATAAAATTGATCTAAAAAGTATAGCTGTAAAACTAACCTCTGCTTATATGTGTGTCCGTTAAAAAAAAAGTTTGTTCGCTGGGGGTGTCAATCCGTTTAACTGGATCAATAACATCTAAAAGAACTGCCTATTATTTTCATGTTAAGTATATAATATTATTGAATCTATAATAGTCTTCCTAAAATATGAGCATGTATAATTGCATTCACATTCTTTATCTAGAGATCCAAATAAACAACTTGAATTTTTTTGAAAATGTGTATGGCATTTAAAAATGTTTAAACCTCTCTCCTAAATATGGGGTGGGATAAGAAATAATTATGTAAGGTAAAACTTCTATAAAAACAGCAAGATTTATTCATTTAATTTTTAATTTCATTGACATGTAAGCTATGTAGTACAGTAAAGATTATGCATAAATTCTTCATATTTGAAAACACAAAAGACTACTTAACTATAGTAAGACAAATAAATATTTTATGAGAGATCGAATTGGTATGTTAAACACTGTCAATGTAATATATAAAATAAAACCCAATAAAAACCACGAGTATAAAGTTTATAAAATGTGAATCCAAAAATCCCGTAAGTTTTTCTTAAAACATTTGTTTTTGTAACACGCATCGGTGGGTACGTGGAATGGACGTCAATATAATCTGTTTTGGTTTAACGGTGACGGGGAGGTTGGTGTTCAGACCCCGGGTTGGGGAACTGAGGATAGTTTCCTCTTAATGAAATTCAGGTGAATTCCCTATACAATTCTACCATCCTCACACCTGCCCCATTAGTTTAGTAAAATGAATATATCCCGCACGAGAAGTGAGACACGGCGCAATAAAAAGTGTATTTGAAAAAATAAAAAATATGGGTGTTCCCCTACTGTGGATTTAATGCACGCTTATATAATACTCAGTAAGCGCCAGGCACCACTGACCCTTGCAAAGTTACAAATAAAACTATCAACTAGCAATATAAGAAAGCTTTTCAAAATGTTTCAGATGATAAAGTTTGATAAACTAAACTGACCCAAATTGTTCTTTCTTATTTGTGTGACACTCGTGATTTCAGGGGGATTTCTCCGTGGAGATTGAGAGGGGGAAGGGGGAGTGAATGTCACGAGCCAGTGAATCTCTTAAGCCCCTTGAGGGAACGCTGTCTTGAAAATGATAGACTGCCCTTGAGGGGAATTTTTGAAAGAAAGGGAGAGGGCCGGGATTAAAGTCAGTCCTCTTGCTATGTGGGGAAGGCTTACAACCAAGACAACGGCAATGCATAAAAGAAATACTCGACAAGCAACCAGCATTGATACAAATTGGGGGGGCTTACATTGGCCTAGAGATGTTCTAAAGAGGAGTGTAGGGGGGATGGGTAATGTTTCTTACCTCTCAGAAATAGAGTCTGGTCTAGTAAAACATAGACACTTTAAGTGTATTACTCAGAAGTAAACAGTTTGTTAACACTATCACTCCATCAATAACGTATTCAAGGGATATTACAATATGGATAGCAAAGAATTATTTTTTATTGAATGGTTGAGAATAACACATATTGCAATTATTATGAAAGAGATACAGTCCGTTGAATCCAAACGTACACATGGTTCAATTAATCCCAAGTAACAATGTGTGTGTGGTTATTTCTAAATTATTAATTATTTTGCTACAACACCTATGGAATGCATATTTCTCATGCATGTTTCCATAAGGATATTTTAAAACGCATATGCACAAAAAACTGGAACCGAACTAGTCGTACTAGCACCGCATTTTTCCAAAATAGTATGGTTCGCTCCTTTAGATAGATTGAGTTCCCGGGCTCACCACCCCCTCGCCAGGCTGGCGTAAAGTGGGAGGACAGCCAGTGGCGAGAAGGGAGACCGGCTTTATCCATTTATTTATTAATTTAATTACAAGCCCATCATACAATAATTATGTATTGTTACACATAGTATAAGTAAAGACATCTCTTCTTTAGATGTATCCTGGACCATTCTATTCTTATTTCTTGCGACACCCGCCGTCGCCATAGCCTCAGGGTGATTGGTATCCAGTGGTTGTCTTGATACATGATCTGTAGAGGCTGGATGCGTTGTAGGGGTTTAACCCCAGGCTATAGACAGCAGGATCACCGGTGATGTCTCCTGTTTCTTCGCTTGCGATCGGCCATCCTCTGGTTAACACGATGTAAGTTGATTATATGGAGGAGCACCTGATAAGCGACTTTCAGCAGTTCACGGGAGAAGGACGCCATCTTCAGGAGATGTGTGGCCTTATGTCTATCCCGACTGGGAGACATCTAGGAAGCTTTGCCTTAAGATCGAGGCACACCCGAAGGGCTCTAGCCTCATCCGTAGGCAGGCGCTGGACTGTGCGGCTCCGTAGCGAAGCCCATGCTTCTGGCGTAGGGATGTTTAGTACCAGGTTTGGAAACTATGGAGATGGTTGATTCAACGAAGCTAGTCCAGGAGCTGGCGGACCTGCGTTGACCAAATGAACTGTAGGAACCAGCAGTGTGGTGTGCCGCTAATGTTTGTACTTAATCCCACATCGCCTCCATCGAATCCTGCATTGTGTTCAGCAGGGGCAAACACAAGTCCGGGTAGGAGATTGGTTTAACGTAGTTGGGTGTGTTGTCTGCAGAGTCTTTGGATGAAGAAGGCAGCTTACAGTGGCATAATATCTTCACTTTCAGATGTGTCTGTTGTTGTACATTCAGCACTGATCTAGGTGTGACCACGTCCTCTTTGAAGAGTAATTATCCTGGACTCTTTGGTGGCGTTTGTGGGGACCTTTCCGCTGACTCCGGAGATGATCCCGATGAAGGGGAACACGGCCAGCTTTTCGACCTATTGGACGATTCAAAGATGGCTGATCTCCTTGCAGCCAGTGCTTGTTGCAATTCTTCTATTCTATCTTTTATGTGTGCGTCACAATCTACTGTGATCATAAAGACTGTTGTATTCTGGTTCCCTCCTCGCGACCAATTAAATTCCCTAGCCCCCTCCCCGCAATTATATACTCGCCAGGCTGGTGGAAAGAGGTGATGGAAGGCCCGGGAGGACAGCCAGTGGTGAGAGGGGAGACAATTTTTTCCATTATTTTATTAATATAGATAGTACATGAAATATATAGTGTAAACCATAAATTTGGCAGGTCAACGGCACTGAATACAGATGAGGTTTCAGCCTCATGCCGTAGGGTCTGAAGACTCTCTCAACTCAAAGTCACGAACACTTGATTCAGCGCTCACCCTATCCAGGACGTGTTCATCGGGATGTTGCGCAGTTGGGTGAACACAAATAAATGCAGGTAGCACAGATTCACGAACATCGGGTCCTGAGACAAATACTTTACCCCAAGACCTCCGTGGTCTACGATATAATAGGTGACTATGTGTACAGGTATAATGTTCTCAAAGATAGAAATATAGTGTTCCATGGAATTATTATTGTTGGTGAATCAGAACTTTAAGTAGTCAATCTAAGAAGAAAACAAAAGTTCGACCACGTAGCTGAGTGTTCAGAGAGAGAGAGTCCACGCCAGGCGGTATAACATATTATAATAGAGAATTTATACCAATATTAGATCTAAATCAGAAACCAGGGCTGGATTAGAGTACTTAAATAAGTTTGTGTGTCGTGTGATGATTAACTCAGTGTAAATATATTTATGTATGAGGTATTTAGTGTGCACTTTCTAAACTGAATGATTATATCAACACTCGACCTACAAAATAATTTATTTCTGGGACAGCCACAATAACTATTATCCAAGCTGTCAATTCTTTACTATGAAAATGAAACCACACATTCACCAATGATAGAGTTTTCAGCCATGTCAAGAATCGAACGCGGGATCGTTGACTCAGTAGACAAACGCGCTTACAACTGTGCTAATATGTCTAGCTCACGTTTATAAAGAATCTCTAAAGTACCTAAATAAAATAAGATTAATAAAAATAAAGCAAGTAACCTTTAAATGTGGCATCTATCTTCAGGCATTATTGAGCTCGTCAAGCACGAATAGGAACTGTTGATACTCAAATAAAGACTCCTCCAGTAAGTCAAGGTTTTAATATGACCCACGGGAATTTTGGAAAGAAATACGATTCCTCAACTGGGAACTCATCGTTGTAGAGACAGGGGTTGGGGTGGGAGTCTGTGGGGTAGAATGTAGGACGAAGGGGGCGAAGAAACATTTGCAAACACAAACAGGAAAGAATTCAGACTTGAATTCCAAATGAGGAACGTTATGGGTTTGTTCGATTATTTTGGAAGTGCTATAGGGCTTACATGTGACGTAGTAAAGCTTAGTGGGGAAAAGAGCGGCGCAGAGAAAAGATACAGTGAGACTCTAAAAGTTTGAGAACGTGGATTACGTTCTAGCTTCTGGCCCAGTAGGAACAAGGCTCATGATTTATGAGTTTAACATGAGAGGAAACGTGAATCACATATTTGTGCTACGATAGGTTTAGTATGCTTTAAGATATATTTGTTTTAATTTATTTACTGTTTAAAAGTTAGATATAAAATATAATACTTCATATTTGTATTTCATGATAGTTTTCTTTTGTTTTATAATAATATTCATGTATTTATATATGCGTGTTTAGTACAATCGATTAAAAAATACTAGATTTATGTTTATGTTATTTTCACCATTGTGCAGGTATCCCAAGGTGTAAGTCTTGTCTAGTCTAATTTGCCGGTGATTAGTTGGAGCTAGAATCCTGGTACTCTTTCTTACCATAATTAGGGTTCATTGGGTCAAGGCCCACATATATAGGTGATTACAAATGTATCGTACTTGACCAGCTTTCTAATCACGTGATGCTAAATTTTTAATCAGAAGCAAAGGAAGTAGGGAAAACGTCATCGTTTGGAGCACTTCAATGGATTTTACCACAGCTAAGCTCCCTTAAATTATGCAGAAGAATAAATATGTTATATGAATGGTAAAATTATGTATAGAATGCAGTATTTTCACTTATATTCTTATTCATAAAAGTTTAATTTATGTGCTTGAGTAGATCATAATTGAAATGACATTTATTTTATATTTCAATGATGGTCTTCGAAGCTCATAACATGGGAAACACACGATAACTTATATTACATAATATTATAAGAAACATCATGATTTGGCTTTGCAAATGAGCTATACCGACCAAAAGCGACGGTGGTGCCAACCTTTACGGATAAGGAGTGTCATGTGGTCAGCCCTAGTTAATCTCAGTTTTCTAAGCCGGAGCTGCTACTCCTTTATTCAAATAGCTCCTCATTTGTTTCTACAAGGCTGAATTTGACCTCTTTCCAGACCCACTGAATCAGAGATACACTTTTGAAGCACTTGGGAACGAGCCCCGGCCCTCTGGATCAGTAGCTAAGAACTATGCCCCTTAGACCATGGAGGCGGTGATAATATACAATATATATTTAATTAATATATTATAGATATATATTATATAAGACAGAGTTAACCGTTAATAAACACGGTTGTTAAAACGTATGAGCTTAAAATAAAAAGAAGAACGTTCACAAAACATTGATCAATTCTCTTCGTTCGTCGAGTTCTTGAGATCAGTTCGCTCCGTCATTCCACGAATTGCCCGAGTGGGCTGTTCAGGATGGGGGCCTGGGAGTGTAAATGAGGGGGAAGGGGCTGTCCGATGATTACTGGACCAGACGTCATATGCCGGTATGAGCTCGGAGGGGTTTAGGGTGGTAGGGGGCTCCTATCTTAAACCCTTTATACGATACATAGCGTTCGGACAAAGGCGCGTCAGATGGCCGACCCGAGAGAGCAAAGATTCGCCCCCTACCTGTCCTCAGTAAGAGGTCAAGCTCAGCCAGATGGGTTTGATAAGAAGTCATCTTGCTCAGTAGGGGAAAGATACGTTGATAAGGTTGAAGGTTAATTTAACATATTCAGTCAGTGGAGTTTTTTTCTCAAGCTCTCAACACACATGTTTTAGGGGTGTATTCTAATTACACGTAGCATATTATTTCAGGACCTAGCTTAATAGCCCATTTCAAGGCCAATTTATCGAGATTTTAGATACAGATTACCTTTGAGCAAGAAAATCAATATAAATGCGATTTTATGCATTATGCACTTGACAACCGTGAACTCAGGATCAGTTTAATAGTTTTTTCATATTAAAATAATTGTTTTTAAATTTAGTTTTAGTTTTTAAAATGTGATAAAACTGTTTTCTTGTTTAAACGCCTGAATTCCACTGTTTAACATACACAAATAATACAAGAAATCACTCCCCGATGTGACGCCTGGTTCTAGTTGTGCTACCTACTTAGGTTTAGTGCTATTTTTACTTTCTCTCTATCTTACAGGTAGAGAAAGTATGGTGATCGTCAAAAAAATCGAACTCAAGATTTTGATGAATTTTGACGTTTCATGACTTCCTGAATCCGAAAAAGTGGTTTTTGAATTTCCGTCTGTCTGTCTGTCTGTCT